>CM039319.1:139251473-139724973 GCA_022316695.1 Camellia oleifera | reverse complement strand
TCAATTTGGTTAATACTACTAACCTTTGACTCAAACATATTCTTCATATTGGTTGCTGGTGAGGTGAATCTTGCATAGACACCTGTTTCCAAGGTTATGACTAGAAATCCAGTTTTTGTACTGTCCGACACTCTTGCTGTAGAAGCCTTGCAAAAGATGGTGCTAGGTTAGTATTGATCAGAAAGGCCACAACATATTATTTTTCCAGTGTTCTTTCCTAAATTTTTCACATTGAATATGGTCGTGATATTACCACAGGAAAATTCAGACATTTGCCTATTGTGGAGAGTGGAGAGGTCATTGCTTTGCTTGATATAGCAAAGTGTTTATACGATACTATTGCCCGCATGGAAAGAGCAGCTGAAAAAGTAAAGGCCATTGCAGCTGCTGTTGAAGGTGTTGAAAAACAATGGGGGGCATCTATTGCTGGTTTGTAGAGTGTATATTAAAAAAAATTCTCTAGCATACCATCTTGTCTATTGCTGGTTTATGTATTTTTCGCTTGATAAACAGGTCCTAACACATTCATTGAAACACTTCGAGATCGAATGTTTAGGCCCTTTTTGACTACAATCATTCCTGAGAATTCAAAGTAGGTAATAGCTTCTCTGTTTTTTAGTTCCTTACATTGATTTTATTTTGTATATTATGTGGTTATTTTTGATAAAATAAATTTCCCAACATAATAGAAGTTGGATTACCAATTGTGGCATTGGCAGGATTGCAACTGTCTCACTGACTGACACAGTGTTAATGACAACAAAGAAGATGGTTGAGTATGGTATGAGCTCTGCTGTTCTAGCAGTTGAAAACAAAACACGAGGAATTTTAACGTGAGCATGTTGTTTATTGAATTGACATTGCAAATTTCTTTTGTGTCCTAAAAAGAAATTATGCAAACTTCTACAATTTTTATATGGTAATGTAAAGCATGAATTTTGATAGGTCCCTGCCAATTTTCTATCAGGTCAAAGGATATCTTGATGCGGGTAATAGCACAAAATCTTCCTCCAGAGTCCACTCCAGTGGAGAAGGTGATTTTCTTATTGGGATTTTTCCCGCTATCGAAAATTTTACAAGTTTCTGCTTTTCCTGTGATCTATAATAAAATAATCTTATGCTTTCCAATTAAATCATAGGTGATGACCCCAAATCCCGAATGTGCAACAGTGGATACACCCATTGTTGATGCGCTGCATATCATGCATGATGGAAAATTTCTACACCTTCCTGTTGTTGATAAAGGTATTTTATATTCACAATCACACAAAAAAGGTTGTATAGAAGTTCTTATGATTTTCAATTATAGTTTATGACTAGTATGAATGTTTGAACACAGATGGAGTAGCGGTTGCTGTTGTTGATGTACTTCATATCACTCTGGGACCATCAATTGTCTTGCATGAGTTTGAGGTATAAAACATAATTGCTATTTTTTACAAATTTTGATAAGTATTAATAGCTAATTCTGCTAGGTAATTAATCATATATAGCATCTAAACTTCAATATTGAAGATTCCTTTTTCAAAATCCTGTATTTCTTTTTAATTAGTGGAGAACAATATGGTGTCACCGTTCCCTGCTGTCTTTAGGTGGGAAGCAATGCCGGGGTTAGTAACGATTCGTCACCCAATATGATGCAAAAATTTTGGGATTCTGCTATGGTATTATCTCCTGATGAGGAGGAAGATGCAGAAAGGTTAAACACCTTTTGCTCTTAAGATGATATTACATTTTTAATTGTGTGCGTTTATTTTACGTACATATTATTTGTCATGTTTCAGTGATAGTTCTTTCAAATTGGCTTCTGAAAGCATTGAGACAACAAGATCACTTCCTACCCTTCGTCAATCGTGCCTAATACCTTTCCTTTCAAAATTCAAGATAAGAAGGGTCAAATGCATAGATTCAATTGTGGTATGCCTCTTCTTCTGCTTGTCACGTTGGCATGCATTCTATAAATGCAGCATAGAATTTGAACCTTTGGATCTCTATTATAAGAAACTACTGATAGAACTAGTTAGATTTATCATTTTGGCTCAGAAACTACAGATTTGTCATTTATCTTTAATTTAGACTTCCATTATCCACATCTTAAGAATTAACATCTCTTAACTGAATTTCTCTAAACTGGTTTTGGAGTTCAGATACACGGAGTTTGACTGATCTTGTGATTGCAATCCTTCAAAGAGTGGGGGATGAAATTGACCGTAACAACTTGCCTCATATTTTGGTATATAATCAATATCTCATTTCTTATTTGGATTCTCAGTTTTTACTTATGAGCTCATGGACAACCACATTTTCAGTATGAAGATGAAGATCATGACAACGTTGTACTTGCGTCAGATAGTGATCTTGCTACAGCTGTGGACCATGCAAGGTTGCCGGTTGGAAGGTAAGAATGGTCCTTTCAGTGCTTATGAAGGAAGCTAAGTTACCCAAAGCAAATATTTTTTCTCCTTAACCTTCAAATTTTTTTTAACAGGTATTAAAGTTGCATTTAGATCATTCAGGAACACAAGGTCATAGGAGAGGATCACAATCTGGAGGTGTAGAGTATGCTCAATCAGATGTGTGGGCTTCAGCATACAGTGCTTTAGCTGCAGGGGCTGCACTAATTGCCCGATTAAGCATGTTAGCATACTTGAGGAGGAATGGTAACTGATAATTATTTATACCCTTCTTTCAGTTTATAAAATTGATGTATTGGGAGCAGTAGTAGAAGAAGAACTGAGTTTCTGTGACTACCAAGGATAAAGCTAAAATTGATCAATGATGCTGGCTGGCAGGTCTCATGCTCAACATTTGTTTTTGTATATTACTATCTCAATAATTTTATCGAGTCAGAACCAACAACATACACCAATTGCATTTGTATTTCTGTGGTTAGTTTTGTATCCATAAAATTATTGTTTATATCTGCAGGGAATTATTTATTCATTTATTATTTTTTTCTGTTGGGTATTCCCCTAGTTTACATGATGGGATGGGTGAGAATTGTTTGTGAGGAGGATTTGTAGCTTCTTGAACTCTGGATTTGTGCATTATTAATGGATAATAGGCAGCATCTAAAATTTTCAAATGTTGTTTTTCTGCAGTGAAGTTGTCAAACATTCATTATTGAACCAAATATGAAATTAGGAAAATTCTATGATACACTCATTTATACACCTCGAGTTTCAAATTTTGTAATATTTGATTATGATATTTGAGGAAATTGTTTATTTATTATTTTAATAAACATCAATTATTAGTTCTTAATAATTGTTTATCATAGTTTTTTTTTTTTTTTGTTCAACCACACGAAATTAGCACATTTTTTTAAAAAAAAAAGAAGCTATGGCGCCGTTTTTTAAACGTCACTATATCTCAACCCTAACGGTTAAATTTTTAAAATGTATAAATGTCTATGACGGCGTTTCAAACGTTGCTGATTATCATAGTGTGATGTCAGACGTTTGGCGGCGTTTTTAAAACGCCTCCTATATTTATACCACGACATTTTTAAAACCCATAAAGCTATAGCGACAGCCGTGCCCTCGGCGTTTGGTGCCAAGCGCCACAAAAGAATTGGCAACGCTTTTGACACTTATAGCGACGTTTTTTAAACACCGCTAAAAGTAGATTTTCCAGCAGTGTGTGAGAGATTGATGAAGTTGAGAAATTTCACTATCTCATAAACTTAAAAGTAAGGAAATTTCATTAACCAAAATCACGAAAGTCAGTGGCATTTCACTGAACATGATAGTTCATTTCAATTGATTTTCAATTTGTCAATTTTTTGTCTTTATTTTAATTTTTGAGACTTGCGTATAAATCTTAATAGGTGAACTTATTATCTAATAGATCTTATAATAATTAATGAAATACTATTAAAAAAGTCGTTAATTGTTAATTTTCAACGACAGGTTAAAAATTGTCGCAAAAATGTCACTAATTATAAATTTTGGCGATAGTTACAAAAAAAAGTCTCTAATTTTTAACTTTCAGTAACAGCTTGAAAATTGTCACAAAAAAAAAAAAAAATACTAATTGTAAGCGACAATTTATAAAAATCATGACAAAAAAAAGTTAATTAATTGTCAATTTTTAGTAACATATGCAAAAAAGTCATCACAAAAAATTATTTTTAACAACAATTTTAGTAGGAATTATTTTTGATAAAATTTAATAAAAATTACGTTCAACTATTAAGACTTATTAATAATTTATCTTTATATATATATATATTTGAAAACGGTGAAATTTTATTGTATTAGCTTAATAAAAATTCCTAAATTTTTATTTATTTAATTCAAAGCGCGTAAATTAAAGTCAAAAAGAGAAGTTGAGAAATTGGACAAGAAATGATAAGGACCACCGTGAGGTAAGGCAACCATTCCAATCTCCTTCACATATTAATATTAATAATGACATAAGTAGGCTCATAAAGGATATGGCCCACCACTTAAGATCCAATCTATGATTCAAATACTAAAACCTAACATTCTTGGTACTTAACGTTACACCAAGAATCAATGACATCTGAACACTTGTCAAGAAAAGAACCAGTCACATCAGCAGATAAAGATCTTGTGGAGTTATTGCACCACACATCAGCCATTAATGAAGTTCCCTATAGCATTTAGTACGATAATCCCTTCACGTCGGGACATAACAGCCTCACCATGAACAAGACAAGCTAGAACATAGGCTTTCGGCCAACATGACAGGTCGGAGGGGACAAGGAAATGATGAACAAATGATATAAGTAGGTTTCTAAGACAAAGAAAAGGTTAAGTTCTCCATCAACATCCTATCTCTACATTCCATCACTCTTTCTTCTCTAACTTGCTCGTCGGAGGGTTTACTGGGGGACTCCTGTTCCCTGTTGAACTCTTGTGCAGGTTTCTCCGCGGGCCAAACAATCGGACAACGGTTTGGGAGGCGTAGATCAACCTGACCCGTTCTATCAGAATAAAGCAGTATCATCAATTGGCGCCATCTGTGGGAAGCTTTTACTCTATGTGACAATCGTGCTCATTGTTGCCGGAGACCTACTCCCGATAATTCCTCCTTGCCACCCACTGGGGTGAATGGTCATAACAAGATCCATGGCTTCTTAACACAATATGGCCGACCCCTAAGCCGACCCTTCTAACCCAAATAACCCGTCGTAGTATTTCACATAACTCACCAACAGCATCAATCACCTAGCCGAACAAAGCCAAGCCCTGATCAACGCTTTGCTTCAACGAGACCTCTCTGTGCCTCTTCCACCACCATAAGATATCCCACCTAACCGAGAACGAACTCTGAGCCATCCCTTCCAACAAGCCCACCCCTCCAACTTGGAGGCTTTGCAACCTTTACTTCAAGATATGAATCCACCACCTCGGGGTCTACATTCGCCGGTCCAAGCACCTGCTCTTGAGGGAGAGGCCAGCAATGTTCAACCTCCACTACATTCTGAGGGTGACAATGTCCTTGTCTGGGATGCGGAGCTCCGAGCCATGAAACTCCAGCTTCAAGGAGTCATGCAGAACATACAGAATAAACCCTCTACAACAGCCAACTCACCGTTCGTCGCCTCCGTCAGAGACAAACCCCTACCTCCGAAGTTCAAATTGCCCTCGATTGACTCTTTCGACGGTACAACGGACCAGGTCGACCACTTGGAAACTTACAGGACCTTAATGATCCTCCATACTTTTCCTGATGAGATCATGTGTCGGGCTTTCCCCGTAACGCTCAAGGGGTCGGCTCGACTCTGGTTTAGTCAGCTGCTGATGGACTCTGTCTCTAATTTCCAACACCTAAGTGATTCATTTCTTAGCCATTTCATTGGTGCCTAACGCCAGCAGCGCGCCTGGTGACTCAGCTCCTCAACATCCGTCAGACGGAGGAGGAATCACTACATAGCTTCGTCACCCGTTTCAACACTAAAGCCTTACAGGTGGTGGAAAATGACGACAAGGTCATTCTCATGGCTTTCATGGCTAGTCTAGAATCATCCGACTTCCTTTTCTTCCTCTCCAAAAACCCTCCAACCTCTATGGCAACCCTCCTTTTTAAAGCCCAAAAATATATGAACGCCGAAGATTCTCTAGCCGCCCGACAAGATTCCACAACTAAAAACCCAACCCTCAGAGAGAAGAGAAAGGAATCTGAAACCAGAACCACCCAATGCATGCAGCAAATACCTCAGTACACCGATCGACCTGCTCGAGCTGATCGGTCGACACCTACCTGACCGCCCGGCCGATTCGAACGGTATACTCCCCTCAATTCCCCCATAGAACAAGTCTTGAACCAGATCCAACGAGATTATCCCCTGAAATGGCCACAACCATTGCGGTCTCCCTCAAACCGGCGAGTCAGTCCAAGTACTGCCGTTTCCATTAGGACCACGACCACAATATTGAGGAGTGTGTTAACCTTAAAGACCAGGTCGAGAGCTTCATATGCTAGGGGCGTCTCAGTCGATTCACAATAGGCCTCCCCCAGCAACGGCCAAGGATCGAACCTACCATCGGCAACCATCGACATACCCCTTCCCGACAACCCGCACACCCCTCCCCGACAACCCGCACAACCTAACCAAGGCAATGATCGACCCCTACAACAACCCCGAGCACAAGGCAATCCTGCCCCCCCTGTTGTTGAGATCAGGGTCGTTGCCAGAGGGCCTGCATGCGGGGGACCATCCCGTTCGGCCCAACGAGCAGTACTCAAAAAAATCAGGTAGGGCTCCGATAAAGAAGTCGTGACATTGGACTGCCCCTTCAAACACCCCAAGTAGTGGATGGAGCCCATCACCTTTACGGAGGTCAATTGCACAGGCATCCGTTACCCCCATGACGACCCCCTCGTCATCTCTGCTCTCCTGTCCAATTACAAAGTCAGACGAGTGCTTGTCGACAACGGTAGCTCTTCAGACATCATCTTCCTAAACACCTATCGCCAGCTCAAGGTCGGGAAAGAAAGTTTGTCCCCTCTCCAAACCCCACTGGTCGGCTTCACTGGGGATCGGGTGACATCCATAGGCTCCATCGATCTTCCCATCACCATCGGAGAGTACCCACGGCAGACCACCAAGTTGCTCACTTTCCTCGTCGTCAACTGTCCCTCTGCTTATAACATCATCCTCGGCCGCACCGCCCTTAACGCTTTTCAAGCTGTCATATCCACGTACCATTTGGCCATGAAATTTCCTACCAACTTTGGAGTCGGTACCGTGAGGGGGGAGCAAACTGTGGCCAGAGAATGCTACGTCGTTTCACTCAAAGAGGTCAAACTGAAGGAGGCTATGATCATCAAAGGACTCGACGTCAGAAACGAAGACGAGTTAGTCAGAGGGGAACCAGTGGAAGAACTTGTTGAAGTCTCCATCGACCCCACCAACCCAACAAAAACAGCCAAGATTGGCAGCCAACTATCCCCCCAAGCCAAGGCCGACCTTACAACCCTCATAACCGAGCACAATGATGTGTTTGCCTAGACCCATTCCGACATGTCGGGTATTAATCCCTTCTTCATCACTCATCGTCCCAGCATCAAGCCTCATTTCCGACCTTTCCGCCAGAAGTAAAGCGTCTTTCAACCAGAACGCAACGCTCTTATTGCTTTTGAGGTAGATAAACTAGTAGAGGCACGGTTTGTCAAGAACGTGGACTACCCCAGATGGCTGTCAAATGTGGTCCTGGTCCGTAAAAACAACGGTAAATGGCGACTCTGTGTCAACTACTCCGACCTTAATTGGGCTTGCCCCAAAGATAGTTATCCCCTCCCCCTCATAGATCTACTTGTCGACGCCACAGCCGGACATCAGATGCTCAGTTTCATGGACGCCTTCTCTGGCTACAATCAAATTCTGATGCACTCGTCCGACCAGGAACACACCTCCTTCATCACTGACCGGGGAATGTATCATTATCGTGTCATGCCATTTGGGTTAAAAAATGCCGAAGCAACTTACCAACGGTTAGTCAATGCCGTATTTTATCACCAGATAGGTCGGAACATGGAAGTGTACGTCGATGACATGCTTGTCAAGAGCAAACTCTTCTCTGATTACCTGACAGACCTGCGGGAGACCTTTGACACCCTACGTAAGTATCAAATGAAGCTGAATCCGAGAGAAATGCGCCTTCGGCGTAGGATCTGGAAAGTTCTTGGGTTTTATGGTCAGTCAATGGAGTATCGAGGCCAACCCCGAAAATATCAAGGCCCTAATAGAAATGCAGTCACCCAGAATAGTTAAAGAGGTTCAAAGGCTTACTGGCAGAGTCGCCGCCCTCAACCGTTTTATTTCCCGCGCACAAACAAGTGCCTCCCCCTTTTTAAAGTCCTTCGGCAGGCTTTTGAGTGGACCACCGAATCCGAAGAGGCCTTTCAACAATTGAAGCAATGCATGGCCAACCCCCCTACTCTCTCAGGCGCTCATGGGTGAGACCCTTTTTCTCTACTTGGCCGTATCGAACACCGCAGTCAATGCGGCCCTCATTAGGGAGGACGGCTCGGTGTAGCGTTCAGTTTATTACATTAGCCGAGCTCTCAGGGGAGCAGAACAGAACTACCCATTGCTGGAAAAAATGGCCCTGGCCTTGGTCATAGCCTCAAGACAACTTCGACCTTACTTCCAAGCTCCCTTCATAGTGGTCTTCACTGACCAACCTTTAAAGAAGATAATGCAACAACCAGAGTTGTCCGGCAGACTTATGCAATGATTTGTTGAGCTCAGCCAATTTGAAATCTCCTATCGACCTCGAACAGTGATCAAAGGACAGGTTGTCGCCGATTTTATCTTGGAATTCATCAATCACACTCCAACCACGGCCCCCTCGCCCAGCCAATTCAACATTGAGGCAGAAGATCCCCACTCTTAGGCCCTCAATGTCGATGGATCATCCCGCAAAGAAGGCAATGGGACTGGTCTCATCCTCACCACCCCTGAGGGCAGTTATTTCAAGTGTGCTCTCTGTTTCCTGTTCGACGCAAGCAATAATGAGGCCGAATATGAGGCCTTGATAGCAGGTCTTCGCCTAGCCAGAGACATTGGTGTAAGCCATATCCAGGTGCTCAGTGATTCCCAACTGATCATCGGATAGATTACAGGGGAATTCGACGCAAAAGAAGACACAGTGCGAGCTTACAGGGATATTGCACTCCCCCTTGTTCGCCTTTTCAACACTTTTCACATCAAACACATCCCTCGGTCGGAAAACTCCAAGGCAGATGAAATGGCTCAATTAGCGTCGGCCGACTAGTCAGACCTCATCCATGGCATCTGCCTTGAATACCTGGCCCACCCGGCTACTTCACCAACCCAGCATGAGGTCCATTTCCTCCAAAACGAACCTATCCCATGGGCAGCGGACATCCTTCTGTTTTTGACAAATGAGGAGTTGTTAAACGACAAACAACAGGACACCAAAGTCAGAGCCTGGTCGTCCAATTACATCCTCATCAGCAGCCTCCTGTACAAACGTGGGTTTTCACGACCATACCTCAGATACCTCAATCCTGCTCAAGCGACCTATGTGATGAGGGAAGTCCACGAGGGCGTATGTGGTAATCATTTGGGTGCCAGGTCACTAGCCCATAAAATCCTTCACAACGGTTACTTCTGGCCTACTCTCAACCAAGATGCCACTGAATTCGTGCTTAAGTGTGATAAATGCCAGCGCTTTGCCAACATCCCCCATGCTCCTCCTATAGAACTGATTACACTTTGCAGTCTCTACCCATTCGCCAAGTGGGGGATCAACTTAGTCGGCCCATTGCCAACCGGTAAGGGCCAAACCAAGTTTGCTATCGTCGCCATTGATTACTTCACTAAATGGGTGGAAGCAGAACCCCTCGCCACAATCACCGAACAGAACATAACCAGATTTATCTGGCAGTCGATCATATGCCGATTTGGAATCCCACAAGCCATCGTCCTAGACAACGACAAGTAATTCGACAATGCCAAGTTCAGGAAATTCTGTGCAAAACTTTACATTCAGCCATGTTTCTCTTCCCCGGGTCATCCCCAAGCCAATGGGCAAGTCGAGGTTACCAACCGCTCTCTCCTGAAGATCATCAAAACTAAGTTGGAAGCCGCTAAGAGACTCTGGGCTGAGGAATTACCAAATGTACTCTGGGCCTACCGCACTACCGCCCAAACCCCAACTGGAGAGACCCTCTTTCGCTTAACATACGGCGCTGAGGTGATCAACCCAGTGGAAATCGGCCTGCCAACCCTGAGGGTTTTACACCTGAATCCAGAACTAACTGAAGAATTGCGTCGGGCTGACTTAGACCTGATTGAAGAGCTCTGAGAGACCACTGCTGTCAGACGGATCTCATATCAAGAGAAAAAGAGAACACACTACAACCGCAAAGTCCGACCGAGGGAGTTCACAGTTGGGGACCTAGTTTTGCACGAAGCAACTCTTGCCACTAAAAATTCTGCCGAGGGCAAGCTAGCAGCCAAGTGGGAAGGACCTTATGTTGTTAAGGCCAGACCTCACCCAAGCACTTACCGACTCCAGGATATGGAAGGCAGAGACCTCCCTCATCCATGGAACGCTGAACACTTGAAGCGTTATTTCCAGTAAAGTGCCATATCTTATTTTTGTATTGATCAATTGTTGTATGTTTTTTTTGACGATCTACACACTTGGTCGTTTTTGTCCTTTCCATACATAGTGTAAATTTGTGATCAATAGGCTACGCCTTAAATGACAATGACTTTATATCTTCATGATCTGCGTTATGTTTCAATAACGATTTGTTACATTGAGTTAATTGAAGCCTCAGCCAGACTGAGCACGAAGAGCTCAGCCAAACTGAGTTAATTAAAGCCTCAGCTAGACTGAGCATGAAGAGCTCAGCCAGACTGAGTTAATTAAAGCCTCAACCGGACTGAGCACGAAGAGCTCAGCCAGATTGAGTTAATTGAAGCCTCAGGCAGACTGAGCACGAGGAGCCCAGCCAGACTCAGTTAATTGAAACCTCAGCTGAACTGCGCACGAAGAGCCCAGCCAGACTGAGTTAATTAAAGCCTTAATCGGACTAAGCACGAAGAGCCCAGCCAGACTGAGTTAATTAAAGCCTCAGCCGGATTGAGCACGAAGAGCTCAGCCAGAATGAATTAATTGAAGCCTCAGTCAGACTGAACACAAAGAGCTCAGCCAGGCTGAGTTAATAGAAGCCTCAGCCAGACTGAGCACGAGGACCCCAACCAGACTGAGTTAATTAAAGCCTCAGCCAGACTGAGCACTATAGGCGCGCCCGTGGGCCTCGTGCTACAATTCGGACTCGATTTGTGTCACGGTTCTTAATCTTGAACCAAAGAGTCCAAATCCAGCAAATCATTTTGAGAAAAATAGATTTTTAGAAAAGAAGTGCCAAACATGGACTGCTTTGCCAGATACAGAGTCGCCACCTAAATATTTTTTAATGGGGGAATTTAGGAAACCCTGATTCGGTGCCAAAGGCCACATATCCGTCATCACCACAGTTGTCTCGGCTCAGGAGCTTGGGTACGATTGGGGAAGGTCAGCTATGAGCACCCCCTCTCGCCCGATCTGAAGATCGGCCTCTACTAACCGTGATATCTTGTTTTGAAAACTTTATGTGTTCTTGTTCCAGTTATTAGCCTAGAATTACTATGGTATGCGCACAGCAAACAAGTATAGACCAAATCGCCTAAATTAGAATAAAACATTTCATGTTTGTTTTGAAAATGGTTTGCTACTCGCAAATAGGCTAAAATACGAATTTCAACGAGTTGTTCCAACTCAAACAATCCAACCTTCACCCACAGGCATTCAGGCAGTTTATAACACATAAGCAATTAGCCACATGGTAAGCATACTGTCATGTTAACATTCACACTCATGCGAGATGCTAAAACATAAATATTTACATCGTACTCTGTGCCAAAACAAGAACATGTTAGCAATCAATGCACGATCCAAGTCCATGTTAAGTTCCTAATGCATCGCATACAAAATGTCACTAGAATAGGCTCGGCTAATCTAAGGATGACGTGTGAAATGTACAAGTAGCATGTACTCAAATTTGTTTTGAAATATAATGCGATTAGCATGATGCGCCGAGCTCGGTGCATGCAATACTGATGAATGATGCACGCATGCATAGCATATGATATGCTAAAGTAAACATACCCTAATACTAACCATCAAAGCAGGTAAGTAAAAGGGAGAAAAAAGTGGGAGTTGGAAGACATGCACACACTCACCTACACTTATTACAAATTTGCCCTTGCTTGGACGGACCAAAAGAATAATACAATTCGAATAATGAATTAACTATCCTAGCTAATTAATTATTACAGACCAACTAAATTAATTAAGCAAATTAATTAATCTAAGAAAGCAATAAACAGCCGCCTCGGGGAGAGGGCTCGATGCATGCGCGCTCGGTTTTGCCCGGAAATCCACTGTCATGCTCAAGATGCCTCTGTTTTCCCTGCTCTGCTCCTCTGATGACTTCCAAAGTCTCAGGGTTTGCTCTCTGGATGCTGGGGAACACCACCGGCTGAAGGAGAACACCACCGGCCATTTAGAATGGTCATCGGCCATGAATTTGATTCATCGGCCAAAAATGTTGGCCGGTCGGCACTAGGGATGGCCGGCCGAACAAAAGTTCCTGCAAAATCTGGTCTGACAGCAGTAGAGGGCAACACTTGGCATGGCAATGCATTTCAAGCAATGTATGCATCAATCACATCCCTTATTATGTTTATGACTCAAAGGGACATAAGCCTCAATTCTCGGACCACCAATCACGCATTTCCATGCATGATGGCCTAAAGAATCAAGTATGCAATTTCAATTTCATATGAAATGCAAACCAAATAAACACACAAGAAGGCCTAACCTCTATCATACTCCTTTCAAGAGGTCTAGCATGCATGCTTATGCAATGCAACCCTAAGCATGTTGGCTAGCATGCAACATGGAAATGTAAAGAAGCATACAAGACATGCAAGGCATGAGACAATGCGACCAACAAACATGCAAGGTACAATGTAGGTGTTTGAGCATGCAAGCAAGCATGTGACTTCATTCAATCATGCAAGTTCAAACATGCAACAACTCACCAATATGCTACAACATACAAGGAGCATATGCAACAAGCAGAGAGATGGACTTAAACATGATTTAGGCAGCCCTAACTAGGCCTAAAACAGTGGCCACGATGCTAAGGAATGAGGGCTAATTGACATACAAACATGCATGAAAACATGGACCAACATTTAAGCATAAAGAGCAACTTCTAAGCACACTTAAGAAGATGCAAATATGGACAAATGACATGCATTAAGCTCTGAAAATCATGCAAGAACATGGTGCCAAACCAAGCAAACAAGATAAGCTAAACATGCAACAATGGTCCAAAACTTAAGGCTAACAAGCCAAAATGCAAAAGAGCTATGCAATGGAAGCCTTGGTTGACCAAAATAGCCAAGGGCAGGTCTCAAACATGGCAAAGTAAACATGAAAGCTTCACAAAGCTAGACCTAAAACATGCTTTGAACAAGGGTTAAAACCCAAATGCATGTTAAGGCAACAAAATGGCATTACAAGGCATGTATGCTAAGCAAGCATGGTGTACCAAAACCAACATACAATAGAGGCATATTATGACATAATAAGCACAAAAATCAGCTAAGGCATGGCCAACACACACTTAAGCATGGTGCTCCCTCAAGAGGCAAGAATGGTCATTTTCAAGGACAACAAGGAGAGGGGGTGGCCCTCTCCTTCCTAGGACCTCAAGGCACCATCCTCACCTCTGAAATCCCTCAAGATTTCAGTGGTGAGGAGGCCCAAACACTATGGTCCTGGAGCTTACACAAAATAGCACAAAATGGAGCCTTACAAGGCTCAAGAGGGGTCAAACAACCTCAAACCACAAAACACTCTTAACAAACTATTTAGAGGCCTCAAAAACAAAACTTTTATGTGTTATATGCAAAGCCAAAAAATAGTTGCAAGGTAGGTAAAAATACAATGCAAAAATGGGGAATAAAGGGACAAGCTTCTTACCCTTGAAGACCCTCTTCAACAATGGAGCTCCAGCAACTTCTTTAGGTTGAAACCAGCTCCAAAACTCTAAAAACAACTCTCAAGGGCCTTAGCTCCAAGAGATGGTGTGATGGTGGGTGTTTGTGAGCAAAAATGAGGCAAAACACACACTAGAGAGAGATATAGAGATAGGATATGAATCAAACCCTAACCCTAGAACTCAAACCCTAAAAATGGCTGTCTAAAATGTCTAACCCTCAAACAAGAGAGAAGACCTCTCTTTATAGAGCTTTTTGTCTTGTAAAGCTTACAAGACAAGCTTCTAAAGAGAGAGATCCCTCCATACACGTGTATGGAGGGGAGCCAAATGCATGCTAGCTGTGAGAAAATATCTGCAAAAGCAAATGCGCAGTAGTCGGCCGGCCAAATATGCAATTGACCAAAAAAAGATAGCCGGCCGGCCATCTATAGTGCCGGCTGGCCAAACATTTGGCCGATGGCCACAAAACACAGCCGGTGGCCTCGAGCCTTGGCCAGTGATGGGTGGGGATGGTCTACAAGCCCTACCCTGCCTCTCAAAGGCAAAACACAAGTGTTTGGTGCAAAACCATACACAAAACAGTCGAGTCGAGAGATCCTGAGGCGAAGCGCGTTGCCAAGGCTTCCGGGAACTCAAGACGAACACAAACAAGGGTGATCACTGAGTGTTCAATCAATGACGTCCAAGTCTTGAGGACGGTCAAAAATGGGGTGTCTACAAGCACGAAGAGCCCAGCCAGACTGAGTTAATTGAAGCCTCAGCTAGACTGAGCACAAAGAGCTCAGCCAGACTAAGTTAATTGAAGCCTTAGCCAGACTGAGCACGAAGAGCTTAACCAAACTGAGTTAATTGAAGCCTCGGCCAGACTAAGCACGAATAACTCAGCTAGATTAAGTTAATTGAAGCCTCAGCCAGACTGAGCACGAAGAGCTCGGCCAAACTAAGTCAATTAAGGCTTCAACATGGTAGAGCCTTCCCAGTCTTAGTCAAAACTCGAATGAAGAATTCGGCCGGTCCATTTTCATAATTTAATATTACGGCATGGTCGCCATACTTACAAAGTAATCCAAGTCCATATTACAACATTTTTTAATGTTTCTTACACTTTTAACATTTCAGTAGACGTACAAGCCAAACTTTTATTTTTAACATTCTTTACATTTTTATGTCTGCCCATTTTTAACATTTTTTACATAATGCTTTGGTTACCCATTTTTAAACTTTTTACATCACAATTTACTAGCAAATTTCACAATTCACGCACAAGTCTTACTTTCACACCAATTTTTCATTAAATTTTGCTCTTCTATTTTCATTATTCCAAATTTACAACTCAAAAGAAATAACAACAACAATAATACAAAAAAAAAAAAAACTCGTTGTTTTATTTACTAACTTACGGTTGCATACAATTCGCTGCAGAAATTACACATAAAAACAAAACAAAACACCAAAAGTAACATTTTTACACTTAGTTACACAGCTCACCCTTCCTCACTGGAGGCAAGATCCTTCTTTTCAATGCCCTCGTCTAGGGGGGTCTGGGTGACGTCGTCTTCACCTACCTTCACCAGGCTGAAATCCACGTCTGGGAACAGCTCCTATGCCTTATGCTTGAAGGTCATCTAGCCGCTGTCCTAGAACTCGCTCATTTCATGCTTGTAGAAGTCAGACCGCTGGAAGCTCTGGATCACTTCCTCTTCACTCCTACCTCCAGCGGCCACTCCAAACGGCCCAGCCCCCCCATTCCCCTCTTTCGCCAAGTTGCTGGCAACAGCAACATCTATGGCTATTTGGAAGTCGACGAACCCCTTGAATTGCTCTACCACCGCCACACACAGGTCGGGGTACGCCGTCCTCTCAGATGCCAACTTCACCCTTTCCTCCGCCAGGGCCTTCCCCAATGCCGCAATCCAATCATCGGCCTCTTCTTTGTCCTTGACCGCCTGGTCTCGCAGATCTTCGTTGCTGGTCATAGCGTCCTCCCACCTTTCATTGGCAGTGATGTAGGCTTGCTGGACCTCCTCTAGTTTCCTCTTCTCGCCCGCCAACTTGAACTCTAGCAATATCGCCTTGTGGCGCTCTGCTTCCAGCTCTGACTTGGTTGCAAGGAGCTCGACACTAGCTCGGTCCGCTGAGTAGCTCTGCACCAGTGCCAACACCTCCATGTTCTTCACCCTTTGCGCATACTCCAACCCCTTGGCGCACGCACTTCGAGCGGCCTTCCTCCACCCCGCTGTCTCCATCCTCAGGTCCTGTAGCTATAATTTTGCCTCTTCCAATTGGGTCCTTAGCGGCTCTACTTCCACTTTAGTGCGCGTTGCCTTATTCATCAAGGTAGTCGCCAGGGTCGCTGCCTCCATCTGGGCTGAGCAAAACCCTCTCAGGAGGTCGGCCTCCGTCAACCGAGCCATCGATCGCACCGCCGCATCCTCCACTACTCCAACAAGGCGGTCGGTTGTGACTTTGGCTTCTCCCCATTCCACCAAGTGACCTGCCAGCATGTGCGCGTAGTACAAAGTGGTCGCCAGCGCGACACTCGTCGCTGGCTTGCTGATACCAATCTTCCCCTCGCTGGGACTTGAGGTTATTTCTGATGCAGGTGCCACCGTCGGCACCATAGGGGCACTTAGGCCCAAGGGCTCTTTTAGTATTTGGGTACTTAGGCCCAGGTCTTCCTTAGCCACTTGGGCGGTCTCTTTTTCTGAAGCCTCCTTCACCTTCCCCTTCTCCAACTTCTCATTTTCTGGAGCCTCATCCGTTCTCCTCTCATTCAATTTCTTAAAAACTGGGGCATCCTTACTCCTCTCAACTGCAGCTCTCTTTTTCTTTGTTTTCTTCAGCACTACCTCTACCTCTTGTTTTCTCATCTCCTTCAGCAGGTCTACAGGTGGTGGCAACGGGGCAAAGTCAGCCAGGTTTTTGTCCCCCAACGACTTGGGATGCGGTCGGACCCGTTTTCTCATCACCAGTTTTGGGGCAGGCCCCAACTTTGTCTCTTTATATTTGTCCGCTTTGGCGAACACTCTCCTTTCTTCTGCCTCCTCCTCATTCCTCCGCACCTCCAGCTCCTCCCTTGCCGAATCCGCCTCCGTCGACTGCGGTCCTAATCTCAAGGCAAACAGGGTTGAAGGAAGGATCAGCTCATCCCACTTCACCCCCTTCTCTTCCCTCCACTCCTTCACCTTCTTCACCCTGTTTTTGGCCCCCACATCTAACTTTGGCTCCACCTATTTTGTGGGGACTTTCTATGTTATGCGAACTCCTGCCCCACCGTTCGCTGACACATAGAACCATCTCGGCCTCCACCCCTTCACTGAAGATGGCAAACCCGCCACCACCTGCAAGGTTACCCACATCTCCTGTTGACCGGAGGCCTTGTAGCAAGAGAAAAACTCCTCCACTGTCATTGCTGCCCCTCCGGTAGCCTGTGGCCAGGTGCTCGCACAGGCCATCAATATTTTCCAGGCGTTCAGTATCAACTGTCCTAGCGCTACCTCTAACTTGTTACGTACCTCCACTATAATTTGGGGGAGCAGTAGCCTTAGGTCCTCCCGCAGTGCTTCCTTGTATAAGGTGAATTCTCCCACCCGTACATTCGACATCCTCTCATTCGATGTGGGTAGCCTCAGCTTTATTTCCTTAGGAATTTGGTACTTCCTCCGTACCTCCTCAAACTCCCCCACTGTAAATGTAGATCTGTCTGCCTTCGAGTGCCAGTGGTCCGACTCCACTTGGCTAATTGGCCTAGCGGCCACGATCATCGTAGTCGGACAAGCCTGCACCCCTTGTGTAGCTCCCCTCTCCTCCTTCCGCTCCGCTCGATACTGCTCTGCCAACTCCACTGCGTCGTCTTTTCCCAAAGAGCCTAGTCTCATGGTTGGCATTTCATCTCGAGCCATTCCTCCTATGTATCTGTGTATAGCTTCGGACGCTGACACAAGGAAGTTCACAAAGTGACACAGTGGCGTATCACACGAAACAAATGAGTTCACTTTTGGGACACGTTGGTTTTTTGTGATAAGGTAGGTAAAGCGAATAACTCCAAATGCCCACGGCTTGCCTATATTACAAGGGTCAAGATTCAATTTTGCTAGTTTGAAAATTTCAAAAATTTCCATCCCCGCCTCTTCACCACCCTATATTAGCCTATCCCTTCATTTCCTGCCAACGAACCACCTCCCTTATTACAAGATTGTGCCACGTGTACAACCATGATCCACTACTCTCTTCCCCTTCCCCTTCTATTCCACTTCACATCGTCACATGCCACGCCGCGCCTCGAGCCCCGCGTGCTGCCATTTCCCTTTTGCGGTCGGTCCTCTTCGCGGTCAGCCTTCCCACTCGGTCACCCTTCGCGGTCGACCCTCCTCGCGGTCACCCTTCTCACTTGGTCACTCTTCGCGGTCGGCCCTCCTCACGGTTAGCCTTCTCACTCGGTCACCCCTCGTGGTCAGCCCTTCTCCCAGTCGGTCTTCTCCTACTCGGCCACTCACCCCCCTGTCTTCTTCCTTATTCCCTTCGTTGGACTAAAGCTACACTTGGGAATGGAGGACTACTGACATAGGTAGGCCCATAAAGGACATGGCCCACCACTTAAGGCCCAATCCATGATTTAAATACTAAAGCCCAACATTCTTGGAACCAAACGTTACACCAAGAACCAATGACATCTGAACACTTGCCAAGAGAAGAACCAGCCACATCAGCAGACAAAGATCCTACAGAGTTATTGCACCACACATCAGCCATTAATGAAGTTCCTTGCAGCATTTATTACGATAACCCCTTCACGTTGGGACATAACAGCCTCACCATGAACAAGGCAAGCTAGAACATATGCTTTCTGCCAACATGACAGGTCGAAGTGGACAAGAAAATGATGAAAAAAGGATATAAGCAGGTTTCTAAGACAAAGAAAATGTTAAGTTCTCCATCAACATCCTATCTCTACATTCCATCACTCTTTCTTCTCTAACTTACTTGTCGGAGGGTTCGCTGGGGGACTCCCGTTCTATAGCGATCCCGGTTTTCCCTCCATTGATTATTGTAACCCGGACTTGGTTCCGTGGGTGTTGGTTGTTGTTGTATCTTGTTTCCATCCTTCGATTCTTTGTATATGAGTTTTAGGATGTGTTGGGCAGGTTTGTAACAGGTTGGGTGAGTTTTTAGACCAAGTGTTGCTGCCCAGAATTTTGGTTCTTCGCTCGAGCGAGGCTTTTGTCGCGCGAGTGAGCCTCTTGTTTTAGATCCTTCGCTCGAGCCAGGGTTCCTTTACTCGAGCGAGAGTTGGGTGTTGTGTTTGGTGGCTCGAGCGAGAAGTCCTTTGCTCGAGCGTACGTCTGCATCTAGGTTTGGACCTGAGAGTTGCAATCCTTGGCTCGAGCGAGCTTTCCTTCGCTCGAGCGACGACGACTATGTTTTGGAATTCTTCGCTTGAGCGAGCTTTTTTTCGCTCGAGCATGCTTCTGGTTGCAGACCTGAAGCTTTGCATTGTTGGCTCGAGCGAGACCTTCTTCACTCGAGCGAGGTTTTCTTTGTGTCTAGTCGCTCGAGCGACCAATCCTTCGCTCGAGCGAGCCTGTGTTATATCAGTGGTCAGCAGCGGGATTACACTTCACTTTTTCATCCCTTTTGATTTCAAAACCCTAGATTCAGCTCCCTCTCTCTCTACACTTACCTTATCTTTAGGGATTGATCCACTTCTAGTGTGTTTCTAGCCTAGTCCCTTTGTAAGAAAGGTTGTGCTCGGGGTGGGCTTCACTTTGATCTGAAAAATCTCGCATTTGTAGCATCTTTGGTTTTTCTCCTCATCTCCTTTGAGCTCCTAACTTTGAGGTAGGGATATCCTACTCCTTATGGGTTTTGGCATAAATATTGTGTATTTTGAGTAGATGGTGTTGTTGGGTAATTTTGGAAAAAGTTAGGGTTTGGTTTGTAATTTATAAAAGAGGGGTTTTTTGTTTAAAAACTCCATATGTATTTAAGGCCTTGGAAATCTGAGTTTGAGAGTTAAATTGATGGAATTTGGTCTTAGGATCAATATTTGAGAAAAAGGGAAAATGCTTAATTTTTTGTAATAAATTAATTTGGAAACATGTGGAAAAATGAAATTGAGTTGATATCCAAGAAATTGGGAAACTATGAGATTGAAAGGTGTAGTTGGATAAATTAATCACTCACCCATGAAAATGTCGATATTTTATCTGTTGATAAATTTACTATCTGTTTAGAGATAACTGCTTTGGGCTATCGATGGAGGATAGTCTTGATTGTTATAGACACTGTATGTTGATTAGGGAAAACTGAAACTAATCGAACGTGTTATGTCATTGAATGGGATGGTTGGAATAATACAGGAAATATGTGTATTGATTGATCATTGTATGAGATAAAGTGCTTAAATACATTATATATGTATATTTGTTTGGGAGAAGATAGGGGATGTACTCTAGTGTGTGCGAGGAGATAGGGGATGTACTCCATACACATATGTGTTCATATACTTTAACACATTGTTTATATATATTTGTTTGGGAGGAGATAGGGGATGTACTCCATATGTGTTCATATACTTTAACACATTCATTATGTACTCCATATGTGTTCATATACTTTAACACATTGATGGGTCGTTTAACACACCAAATATAATCACTAAACCATACCAAATTCTTTTAAAATAATGGCAAGTCCAGGTATCGATCCACATGGACTATTGTGAAATTAAACTAATTTAATTATTAAATTCCTAAATTAATTTTGATAAAAAGATTGAATGATCATAACCTAATTTAATAACGAATAAATTAAACTAAGGAATTAAATTATCAATAATAAATGAAATTGGGTTTACTGAATTAGGGAAAAATCCTAGGGTAGAGAATTCACCACTAACCACATAATTAGGGTTTCCAATTGAAATCAATTATGCTATGGTTTGAACGGATTAATGTTTCGTAACTACAAGCTCGAAGCATTTGACAAAAAGATCATGACATTCAATGTACAAGCACGAACCATCTCTAGTAATACGAATCGTTCACTCTAAACTAAGGTAGTGATACGACTCGTTCCTCGTAGCATGGTTCGTCTCATACCTTGAATGTGAAGGAATAGAAAACACATGTATGGATAACATTCAACAGTTACAGAAAGTCAAATATTCAAAGAGATAATGAAAAATATATAAAAGAAACTTCTAAATCACCATACAAATGTTCAAACCTTTACATAATTAAAAATAAAAAAAAAAACAAAATAATTACATGGCTAGGGTTTCATCAAAACCCTAGAAAAGAAGACTAGCCACTCATGGAGGAGTGGAAGAAGGAAGATGGAGAAGGAACCACCATGGGAGACATCCTTTAAGCTTTTGTTTTTTCCCTCCCAAACCCTAGCCTCTTCCTTTAGGTCAAAACAACTTCCGAACCCTAGAAAAGCCTTTTCCTTTTCTTTTTATACTTCTACTCACTTCCAAACAGGTTTAAAACATCGGTTTGACTTTTTCAGAAAAAGTCAACTCTATCCAAATTTTGTCTTTTTGCCCATTTTATGCTCCGACGATGTATAACCTGATTGACATTTAACACACATAAAGTATATGGTTTGACCAGCAAGTGAAGTTAAGAGATTCTAATTAATGGCCTCAATGATGTACATTTCGGCCTTAATCATATCCCCCAACTTACTACTTGCTAGTCCTCAAGCAAGTAAAATAAAATAAAATTAAACAAAATCTATCTATTTCTTCTTTCATGGGAAAACGGTTGCATTTAGCATATGCAACAAGCCTTTAAATCACAAGGTTACCCCAAATGGACGAGTAAAGTCTCGTGAGGGTTTCCAGAAATGATACCCACAAACATTAACATATTCATATATACTTAACAACAAATAACCACACTACTCCACCTAACAATCAACCTATGTGCCACTATAGTGTGATATTGAGACATAATGAGTCATTAAAGACACAGTGGACAAGCATGAAGGAACCTATTGAGTAAAAACCACAATTCAGTTAATACAAAAGTAAAGTTCTCTATACTTGTGCATGCTAGTAGACAAGTCATGAGTACCCTCGGTGTAAAGTGCAATCTCCATATTAGTTAACTGTCCACTATAATAGCCCAGTGTAACTCATAATAACATCCAACATATACAGAAAAACTAACCTATTGCAGCCAAGATTCTCAAAAGTTTTATTTTATTTTATTTTATTTTGTTATTTTTATTTTTTATGACTGTGCAATATCCTGATCCATTAAACTTTCTAATCAACCCATGTAACAAGTTTTGGGCCAATGACTCCCAAACCAGATGGTTTTAGGGCATTAGATGTAGAGACACCCCTATGGGCTTAATAACTCGAATCGAAAAGGCTACGAATCCGAACAAGTCATTCTTCTTATTTTTCCTTAACTGTGCAATGTCCAAGTCCCTTAAGCTTTCTAATTAATCCATGTAGCAAATTTTGGGCCAATGACTCTCAAACCAGACGGTTTTAGGGCATTAGGTGTAGAGACATCCCTACGGGCTTAATAACTCGAGTTAAAAAGGCTACAAACCCAAACAAGTCAAGTTTTTTTTTTTTTTTTTTTAAGAATCTTGGCTCCTCATTTATTCTTTTCTGCAACTCTAGCTATTATCAATGATGTACACCAGAGATTATAATAAAAAGATCACCGCTATGATAGTGTGTTCATGTGAATTAAGGCATACTCATGACAAATTTACTAAAACCACAAACACAGACAACTCTCCTCGTGCAAACATCGCATGCAAGTATCTACCCAATAAACCCTTTTCATACAAGTCTACTATGCTCTCCAATAAACATATGCAAATATCATCACCCTACTAGCAAAAAGTCACATTAAGTGAAGTAATGCAATCAAGTGAAATAGGTATAAGCATGAATTATGAGCTAAATAGAAATGCACAAAAGAAAATATAACCCTCATCCTCCAACTTGAATATGACATTGTCCTCAATGGAAAAATAAAGAGAAATGAGAGAAAATTACCAGAAATGTAGGTGCAGATCCAGGTAGGCAGAGAGTAACAGAGACACACTCACACATATATATATATATTGTACATAAAAACGAAAATAATTAAATAAATGAATAAAAATGACCTTAAATTAAATTAAATAAATTGTAAACTAAACTAAGCTAAACTACTAAAGAACCTAAAGTATGGAATAAAATAACCTAAACTAACCTTTTTTTTTTTTGATTAATAGAAGAGAAGAAAATAAAATAAAATAAAATAAAAAACTAAACGACTTATTAATTAAATGAACAATTACAGTATAGAAGAAAAATAAAAATAACATCACTAACTACACAAGTATAATAAAAATAAAAATAAAACCAAAATCTACTAACTAATTAAACTAACCAGAATCACTACGAAACAATTTAAACTAAACAAATATAGAAAATTAAAAAAAAAAACTAAATTAAGATTAATGTTAGCACCATGATTTCTGAAGGTTTTTTTTTTAATAGAAAATAGAAAATTAAAAATAAAATAAATAAAATCCGAAATTTTTTTTAATAAAAAATTATAAATAAAATAATTGTATATTTATTTATTTAGTTTTAAAATTTATTTATGTATTTATTTACTTAAATAAATTAAAATAAAAAAATAAAACAAAACCTAACATTTAAAAAAAAAAAAAAAGATTTGGCCGCACTTGGCGGCGCACTTGCTTTAATAGTAGAGTGCAGCGTCTCAATCTCACAAATTGCCCAATTTCCCGTACGTGCCCAGGCCGCACGTGCGGCGATTTGCACCCCTCGCGCGAATTTTTTTTTTTGAAAACACGACGTTCCGCAAGTGCGGGGCCCAAGCCGCAAGTACGGCGTGAGAGGCGCACCTCCGCACACACCTGCGATTAATGCAGTGTGCAAATTGGAATTGTGAGCTATTTGCCCCATGTGCGTGCATAGTGCCGCACATGCGGGAATTTATTTTTTTTTATTTTTTATTTTTTTAAATACAACACAGATTTTTAAATTTTTTTTTTTAAAATTGAACAAGTATAACAACTATGGGTTTGGTTATGGTGTGCAACTTACACCTTACACCTTATTCTTTACACTTACACCTTATACTTACACCTTTTATACCTTACACTTTACACCTTTTGTGTAAGTGGCACATGGTGTGCAACTCACTTACACCTTACACCTTACATTTACACCTTATACTTACACCTTACACTTACACTTACACCTTTTGTATAAGTGGCACATGGTGTGCAACCCACTTACACCTTTTGTGGGTTGCACACCTAAGAAAACTCCAACAACTATATATATATATATATTAAAAAACACAGAAAATAAACATGAAAGCATTTTTTTTAACAAGTACAGCACACATTTTTTTTAAAATTTTATTTTATATATATATATTTTTTAAAATTTGAACAAGTATAACACATTTTTTTTTAAACACAGAAAATAAACATTTCTACCTTCAATTGACATCCGGAATAAATATAGCACAAAAGAACATACGGATGCCCACTAAAGGTATAATCTTCACGTGAAAACCACGGGTACTACTTTTCTCCCTAACTGTGTTTGTAACTTTCCCTATTCTCCAACAGGGTGACAGACTAGATTGATTAGGTATCTAGAATCGAGGCGCATAAAGCTACCTCAACCTATGGGGCTGCCATACAGAGTTCAAGCCGAGGTAGTTTTGAAGCAATCTCCACACCCTTGGGTATTTAAACCAGGCTCTAGTCTCGAAAATCCCAAACCTTTGTGTTCTAGGCTTTGCCATTCGAACTCTAGTTTCCACTGTCTCAGTTGGTCTCCTAGGAACTCACTACAAACACGGTTAGGTGGCTATACCAAACCGTCATATGCCGTTCGAGCATGGCTAACACCAAAGGAATTACACATTTAGAGGATTTAAAGCCTCCTAGATGCAAATAAAGCATAACGAGAATAAAGAAAAACAGAATAGCATAGAAGGGAAAGAAAAGAGAATAAGGAATCAATCTATCAATCATAATAAAATGGGTCCATCAAACCCCTGGGTAAAGGAAAATGATCATTTCTAGTCGAGGAATTTAGTCTCCTATAATCAATACACACTCGCCACCCAGTAGTGGTTCGTGTGGGAACTAACTCTCATCCCTCATTCTCAACAACAGTGATACCCGATTTCTTGGGCACCACTTGTGTGGGACTCACCCACTTGCTATCTGAGATGGGGTATATAATACCCGCATCCAACAATTTTAATACCTCCTCAACTGACCCATCAATATCAAAATTTTCAAACCCAAAATGAGCTAGACAAGCCTCTAAAGGGTCCTCTACAAGAATGGAGGGCAAAGCCTCCTCTACAATCTCATCCACAACATCCACTAATAAGCACTCCTCTCTCTCATGAGGTTGTTGGGATGCTTGGAAAATATTAAGTTTCACTTGCATGTTGCCAAATGAAACTTCCATAACCCCGGTACGACAATTGATGCATGCATTGGCCGTAGCCAAGAAAGGTCGACCTAAGATCACCGGGATTTGTTTCTTAGAACTGGCTACCGGTTCCATATCTAACACCAAAAAGTCAACAAGGAAGTAGAACCTATCAACCTTAACTAGCACATCCTCAATCATGCCACGTGACACTCTGAGGGACCGATCAGCCAATTGAAGAGTGATAGTAGTGGGCTTTAACTCGCCAAGCCCAAATTCCTCGTACACAGAGTACGACAATAAATTGACACTAGCCCCAAAATCTAATAAGGCCCTATCAATGAAATGGTCCCCTATAATACATGCAATGGTTGGGGCACCCGGGTCCTTAAGCTTAGGAGGTGTGCCATTGAACAAGATGGAGCTTACTTGCTCCGTGAGTAGGACCTTTTGGGACACATGTGTCCTAGATTTACGCTTTTACGTACAAAGGTCCTTTAGAAATTTGGCATATGATGGTACTTGCTTAATCACCTCCAATAGGGGGAGGTTGATTTTTACCTGTTTAAAGACATCCATCATTGCCTTCATAGATGCCGCCTTCTTATTAAAAGGGGACGGTGTATCAAGGCATTGGGAAAAGGGTGCCTTAGGCACATATGGAGTGCTAGAGACTAAGTCATCCCTCTTAAGTGTTTCCCTCTCACCCTTGCTCGCATTAGGTGTACCCCCGTGGTCACCCTTCTTAACTCTAGTTGCATCTGGCGCAATTGACAGAGGCTCTAACTTCCTACCACTCCTCAAAGCAACCACCGCCTGCACTTGCTCATGTTGCTTACCATTCCCACCTGAACTCTCTGCCCCGTGTTGTCCCTTAGGGTTGGCTACAGTTTGACTTGGTAATTTTCCCTCCTCTCTTCGATTCATGTTGTTAGCCATTTGACCCAATTGGGTCTCTATGTTGGCAATAGAGTGAGTGTGGGAGTGAACTATCAGTGCTAACCCCTTAAGTTCTAAGAGAACTTCCAACACCTGAGTCTTAAAGGCAGAGTTGCCCTGAGGAACAAGCGGGGGTTGTGGTTGCCGGTACGGTTGTGGGGATCGATAAGGTTGCGGTGGTTGGTAGGATGATTGGTTGGCAAAATTATTGAAATTCTCCTTGGTGGTGGAGGATTGTAAGAAGTGCCTTGTGAAGGGGGTCTCCATGAGAAATTAGGGTGATTTCTCCATCCCAGATTATATGTGTTGGAGTATGGGTCATTACCCGAGTTGGAAAATCCTTGAGCCATATTCACATGCTCTTGGACTAACTCTGGAAATTGTGATGCCGAAGGGCACTCACTCAAGTCATGAGCATGGCTCACACATATAACAAATGCCTCACGGAATTGAGGCTGATCTTGTTGGGTAGGGGCATGTCCTGTAGCTAATAAGTGGTCTATCTTGCGGGATAGTGCCTCTACTTGTTGGGCTAACTCTAAGTTTTGCCCGACCTCATAAATGCCCCCTCTTTTTGGGGCTCCAACTACTGGTTGCCGGACTTGCTGGGCTGCGGAGGCATGGTGAAGGGAATTATCACTTAGGTTCTCAAACAATTGCCATGCCTCGGCATCATTTTTAGACATAAATGTCCCACCACAGGACGAATCCACCATTTGGCAGTGCGGCTCAGTTAAGCCATAATAGAATGTTTGAACAAGTTGCCAATCAGGCACTTAGTGGTGGGGACACTGTTGGAGAAGGTCTTGAAGCCTTTCCCACGTCTCATGGAATTGCTCGCCGTCCATTTGAGCAAAGTTTGTGATGGCTCGCCTAAGTTGGTTGGTTTTACCTATGGGAAAGTACTTCTCCAAGAACCGTTGCTGTAATTGGTCCCAAGTTGTGATTGAATTAGCAGGTAAAGAATTTAGCAAGTGTTTGGCTTTATCCTTTAATGAGAATGGAAACAATCGCAATATTAAGGCCTCATTTGTGAAATTCTGGATCCTCGCTGTCGAGAAAATTTCCAGAAATTCATTCAAATGCTTATAAGGGTCATCATGAGTTAGTCCATGGAATGATGGAAGCATTTGTATGGTGCTAGACTTAATCTCATAATGAGCAATAGTGGTGTTGGGCAATTGGATGCATGATGGTGATGTATATGCAGTGGGTGTAAAATAATCCTTAAGTGTCCGGTTGGGCACATTGGGGACATTAGGATCTGCCATCTCTAATGGCTCAATGTATGAATATGAATACTCAAGCCTAGGAACATGGGCAGAAGCCCTAAGTCTCCTAAGAGTCCTTTCTAGTTCAAGGTCCAAACTCCACAATTCAGAACGACAAGAACGACCCCCGTGCATACACTACCCACACACACACACAATAAGTTCGACTCGGTGCACTAAGTTACGAAAGCAGAATACTAAAAGACAAATACTCACAGCGGTTTAACGAAAACGCTTTACTCGTCTTGCGGATGCTTGGCGTGTAGACGTTGTCTCCAACCCCCAATTGAGCTTTGACTTTCGTTTTAGCACTTTGGTGCTTTGCTTGTGAGTGTTTGTTTCTGTTTACTCACTTTAGTGCTGCGATTTTTTTTTTTTTTTAAGCTCGGCTGCGCTCCGCTTGCACTTCAATGATAGCTCCAATTTCAAACGCTCTGCACACTTAGCAACACCAAAAGCATAAAATCCTAAACTAAAAATTAAAATAAGGATGTAACTTTAAATTAACTAATTTCGCCAGAAGTCCCCGGCAACGGCCCCAAAATTTGATGGGTCGTTTAACACACCAAATATAATCACTAAACTACACCAAATTCTTTTAGAATAATGGCAAGTCCAGGTATCGATCCACAGGGACTATTATGAAATTAAACTAATTTAATTGTTAAATTTCTAAATTAATTTTGATAAAAAGATTGAATAATCATAACTTAATTTAATAACGAATAAATTAAACTAAGGAATTAAATTATCAATAATAAATGAAATTGGGTTTACTGAATTGGGAAGAAATCCTAGGGTAGAGAATTCACTACTAACCACATAATTAGGGTTTCCAATTGAAATCAATTATGCTATGGTTTGAACGGATTAATGTTTCGCAACTACAAGCTCGAAGCATTTGACAAGAAGATCATCACATTCAATGTACGAACACGAACCATCTCTAGTAATACGAATCGTTCACTCTAAACTAAGGTAGTGATATGACTCGTTCCTCGTAGCATGGTTCGTCTCATACCTTGAATGTGAAGGAATAGAAAACACATGTATGAATAACATTCAACAATCACAGAAAGTCAAATATTCGAAGAGATAATGAAAAATATATAAAAGAAACTTCTAAATCACCATACAAATGTTCAAGCCTTTACATAATTAAAAATCAAAAAGAAAACAAAATAATTACATGGCTAGGGTTTCATCAAAACCCTAGAAAAGAAGACTAGCCACTCATGGAGGAGTGGAAGGAGGAAGATGGAGAAGGAACCACCATGTGAGACATCCTTGAAGTTTTTGTTTCTTCCCTTCCAAACCCTAGCCTCTCCCTTTAGGTCAAAACAACTTCCGAACCCTAGAAAAGCCTTTTCCTTTTCTTTTTATACTTCTACTCACTTCCAAACAGGTTTAAAACATCGGTTTGACTTTTCCAAAAAACGTCAACTCTGTCCAAATTTTGTCTTTTTGCCCATTTTATGCTCCGACGATGTACAACCTGATTGACATTCAACACACATAAAGTATACGGTTTGACCAACAAGTGAAGTTAAGAGATTCTAATTAACAACCTCAATGATGTACATTTCGGCCTTAATCACACATTAATTATGTACTCCATATGTGTTCATATACTTTAACACATTAATTATGTACTTCACACATGTGTTCATATACTTTAACACATTGTTTGTGCATCTATGTTTGGGAGAAGATAGGGGATGTACTCCATAAGTGGTTATATGTTTGTATACATTGCATATGTATCATTATTTGGGAGGAGTTGGGGAATGTACTCCATAGATAATTAAGTTGGCTGAGGCGTCTGGGGTGAAAGTCCCGTGACCTCATAAAGTGAAGTATTAGTTACGTGAGATGTAGTCTTATTTTGAATCATGGGTAACGGAAGAGTTAACAAGTCGAGTGGTAGTCTCACTTAAATTGTTTGGTTAGATATCGAACCATAATTAGGAACTGATCTGGACAAATAAGAGAAGTGGATGGTAGCATGGATGTAATTGTTGTCGGGCTATGAGAAGGATGTGATTTGGTGTATACGTGTCGATCATTTGTTGTGTGGTAATGTTTTAGTTATTTCTCATATTGGGTTTAGTATATTTCTACTGGGATTTGGCTCACCCTACTTTGGACACAATTTTCAGGTACAACAGACATTTCAAGTTCAAGATCTTTACTTGGGAGGTCTTCGAAGTTGAAGACTCTGCTTTGTTATTTATTTTGTTGATTATATGTAAATGCAAGCCGAGGGCTTTACCTGTAAAAGAGTTAGAACTTTTCTTTTGATTGTCCAAGTAACAACTTGGAAAGATGTAAGCTTGTAGGGCATTCTATTATTTTTGTAAACATTTGTAATTAATATGAAATACACTTTCATAATATTAACTCTGATGTTTGTGTGGCAATGTAAACTATCTATCATGTTTATGGAAAGATTGGATGTGGGAATTATGTATTATTTTGAGGGCGTTACAACTTGGTATCAGAGCGTACCGGGTTCAAATACTTTGGGTACGCGGGAAGTGGTTAGTACCACAATGGGTTTGTCTCGCTTGTTAGAGACTTATGCATGATGTTATGTGTTTATTTGATAACATGTTTATGTGACTATATGGGTATGGGGTTTAGTTTCTAGGATGTTGATTGGATCCTTGGGTTTCTGGGAGTCCTGTTGGAAAAGGACCTGATCAATGCTGCTTCTAACCGGAACTCTAGCAACGCCTCGGGACTGTCCTTATCCGGAAATGAAATTCGTAAGTTCTTATGTGATTATGTGCTTACGTGGAATGAATTACAGTTGTCCAATGCTTTAGGACGGTACATTTGAAAATGTACTAATACCTTTGTTACTTTTACTAGGATGCCTAGACGAGGAAGTTTTGATTTCCCTCATTCCACACGGGAAGAGTTGCGGAAACAGTTTGTGGAGTTACACCAAGGTACTACACCTTTGGTACAATTTGAAGCATGGTTTGCTAACCTGTCAAGGTTTGCCCCAGAGTTGGTGGAGACGAAGGAATTGCATTGTTCAGAGTTTGAGAGTAAGCTGTGTGACGGTATTTAAGAAAAGATTGCTGGGTCTTGGCATAGGAGCTATAGTGTGCTCGTTAAGGCGGCAGCTCATGTAGAGGCAGCGGTGCTAACTATGGGACAAAATAGGGAAGAGTCCATGGTTGTGAGTGTTGGTTAGATCAAGGAGGAGGCCATTTCGGTAACTCCTACGGTTTATAGGTACTCTAGGCCCAGTAAGAGTTGAAGGCGAAAGTATGCTCCATCCCAGGCTAAGTCCTTTTCTTCGCCAGGAGTTTCGGACTCTTCTGTTGGGAGGTCCAGAGAGGTTCACGTTTCAGGCTAGTCTCAGAGTAGGGGGTCTGCTGGTTGTTTCAGATGTGGTCTGCTGGGCCACAAGTCTTCGGTTTGCCCACAAAGGAAGAGGGCAGGGTTAGTAGTTTAACCAGTAGTTGTACCACCAAAATCATCTAGCCGACCAAGTTTTGGATCGACCAAATGTTCATTGGGGAAGCAGTCGTTAGGGTCCCCATCAGTTCAGACTTTGAACCAGTTTCGCGCTTGGGAGCAGCTTACTTGTTGGGTGTGTAATTAGCCAGGTCATATCAAACGTTTCTGTACCCAGCCAGGGGCTTCTTTGGGAGTCTTACAACCTAGTCAGGTTCAACTTTATTCGACGGGGCAGGGGCAATACCGTTATGAGAAACAAACAGGCTAGGTTTCGAGGGCCTCGGGGGAGTCGAGTTCCCAAGCCCCATTTGGGGAAGTGTGCAATTGTTCCAGGTGTGGCCAGTTGGGGCATACCGATAGTTCTTGTCCGTGGCTTGTAAGCTCGTAGTATATCTTGGGTTCGGGGATGACCAACTTTAGCAGTCCAGCGAGGGACGATAGTGGTGGTAATACCGATGGGATGGTTTTGTTTTGACTAATCCGTTTTGTAATCGATGAATTATCGTTTTGTAATCATTGGGTTCTGTTGTGTAACCAATGTATTTTGGGAATGTTGTTATATAAATATATATATCTGTGCTTGTGCTTATTTATTTTCATGAGATGGGTAGATTGGAGCATGTAGTGGCTCTAAGGTTTTATTAATGTGATAAGTTGTGCAACCGTAAAATTTTTGAGTTAATGCATTTGTATGCTTGTGATTTGGCTTAGAGAAGCGAGGACTGGTGAGCCATGTTTTCAAATCTGGAAGAATTATTGAGGGATGCGTATCTTAGTCAGGACCACTATGGGGCGAGAATAGTTATACTTGCCAGAAATACGAAATCTCATATGTGTTACCTATTTGATCTTATGTGCGTGGTAGAGATTTTGGTCTACTGTCGTGAGAACTCCTCGAGAGAATGTAAAGTGTGCGACTAATACTAGGTGTTGTATATTTAACATGATGTTTTACGGAGGCATAGCACATAATTCCGTTAGGAATAGACTTTTATCTTCATGGTAGGTAATGTTGCCAAATTGGCATATGTACTGATTGGTTGTTTTAATTGAGGGAGTGTTAGTCCCTATATAAAATTGTGGTTGTTGGCATCGGGGAGTGGTGTGTTGTAAGTAGCTGGTGTTATATCTTGGGCAGTGGTATAATGGGTATTTCCCTAAGTTTCCAGACTCCTTTGTGATGGTAGAATGTGATAGGTTTGTACCTTAATACCGGGTAAGCTAGGAGATGTTGTCGGTAAGATTGGTTGGGCGTATAACCCGTGGTTTGGGTGTGAACTGTCACGACCCAAACCCGTCCCTATGGGTTTAGCACCATAACCGACCAGTAATCCGTGATTACTGAAGGCTCGCTTAACAGTAAGACAGTATTACATAGTATAGGGGCACGGCGGAAGCCAAATCAGTAAATAAACAATGTCCAATGAGTTGTGACAGTCTGTATGCAAAAAGACTTTTAATTCATATGCACATTCATAACGAAACAGTCTATACATATGTACAATCATTTAGAACAGGGACCTAATCCCTATTATAACAGTACAGTATAGTGCTAAAACTTATACAGTATTACAAAACAGATACAGAGACAGATATGGGAAAATTGAAACACCCCAAAACCATAGCTTGAACGGACTCGGAACCTCACAGTGAGGTACATAGGTTGGCTTGACAAAATTGGAGTTTACCCCGACGCTTCTAGCAACAGTCTGATGCCTGTACACCTACATATATATATGAGCAGTGAGCTAAAGCCCAGTGAATAACATAATGCGTAAAGAGGTTGAGAATGAATGTCCTTATAGTAATGAAAACGATTCATTAAACCAGTATTTCAGTCATTCAATCATAATAGTCCTATGTGGTACATCCATTAGCATAGCAGTACAGTAAACAGTAGGTCTTAAAAGACCGAACAGTCAATGATGGCCATCATAACAGTAAACAGAAGTTCCAAGATAGGAACTGACAGAGATCTCTGTAACAGTAGCAGTAACAGTAATAGTAGTTGCTAAGGATGCCACAATATAGTTCAGAATAGAGGACATACATTCATGTAGTTAACAGTAACAATTCAGAAAGTAGTTTAGTTAACAGTCAAAAAATATTCATCTTTGAACATATCTTTATGACATCGTTACTCACAGAGTTCTGGGCTATAAGCAGCTAGAGCGTGTCTCCGAAAGCCAACCTTATACAGTGACAGAACAAACACACACTAAGTTACACATTCGGGAATCAAAGACTTAGTCCCTACTTAGACTCGGTGTGGTTCTACATCTATATCCTCATTAAGATGCCTTAAACTAGGCCTAAGAATGCCTAGGATGGAATGAGGATGCAAAGATGCACTTTACAACATTTTTCAAAATTTTCAGAAAACAGGGGATCCGCTTGAGTGTAGGTTACCCCGCTCGAGCATAAAGGCAAACAAAATACTCCGCTCGAGCGTGATTTACTCCGCTCGAGCGGACTGTAAAACATGCCAAAAGTACTGGATGTGTGAAAATCACGCTCGATGGCCGCTCGATGGCCGCCCGAGCGTGAGACACAAGGTCTCGCTCGAGCGTCCAATACCCCGCTCGAGCGGACTGCAAAACAGTGCAAAGTGCTGGGAGCATGAACTCCACGCTCGAGCGCCAGTCACCCCGTTCGAGCGTAAGTTCAAAATATGGAATTCCCAGATTTGAACCTCAGGCTCAAAATCAAGTTTTAAAGTACCACTTTTGATCCTCTTGGGCTAATTTTCCAGAAAACACTTCACAACTTATAGTTTAACATGATTCAAAGCTCAATTGTAAAACCAAAGCCCCAAAGGAAGATAAACTCAACTCAATTTCAAACCAAAACTCAAGAACATAACTTCAATTGGACATGCAAGACTTTAAACAACTTTCAAGCTTCAAATAATTGCTCTAATGAGCCAATTGTTCCAAAAACAAGATGAATTCATGGTCCATTGTAAAAATATGAACATGCATGAGTAATTCCATGAACAAACACCTCAAAACTCATGAATGGCAACATGCATACATGGAATGAGCTTCAATTCAACATTAAAAGACCAATTCTTGACTTAGCTCTTTAAACTACCATGATCCATGCTAGATAGAACTTAAATACACAATTAAGAGGATAAAATTGATACCTAGGTTCCTCAATTACAAGTCTAGAGGTTCAATTATGCAAAACTCCTTCAATTCCTCAAGATTTCAAGCAAAACCATCAAGTTGCACTCAAATCTCCCACTCTCTCTCTCCCTAGTCGGTTGAGACATGAAATGGCTGAGGAAATGTTGGTTAAATGTATAATAAGGCTAGAAAATGATCCATGTAGTGGTTAGATAGTAATTAAGCCAACTATTGCAATTTATCACCATTTAATCTAATTTAATCATACCAAATCACATTTTAATTAAATCTGCCATAAAATCACATAAATTCTAATGATCATAAAACATCAATCAATTTCGGATTCGGCCGCCGATAAGGCCTTCAATTTGCAGTTTAAAGCATAAAACATGAACAGATAATTTAACAGTCAATAGATAGACATACAATTAAACAGATATACTCAATCGATTCAGTTCCAGATTTCAGTCAGTCAATTCAGTATTTCAGTTGATTCAATTACTTATCATAATCAGTCTCAGTTTAGGAGTAATCAGTGATTAACCAGTAATCAGTGGTGAGGGTTATTACAGTCTCCCCTACTTAAAAAGAGTTTGGTCCTCCAAACTCGAATTACCTTCATTCTGGAAGAAAACAAGATTCAATGGAAACAATTCAGGATATCTTTTGCCATGTCATCTTCCCTTTCCCAAGTGGCACACACGCCACCATGGTTTTGCCAGTCGACTTTCACTAACGGAATTTCTTTATTCCTCAATTTTTTGATCCGTTTGTTTACAATCTGAATAGGCTATTCCTCGTAAGTATAGTCGTCACTCAGCACTACACGAGTAGGTTCTATCACATGGAAAGGATCCCGGAGGTAGTCCTTCAACATAGAAATGTGGAAGACGTTATGCATATGCTCCATTTCAGAAGGAAGCGTTACTTGATACGCCACCGAATTGATTTTCTCGATAATCTCATACGGTTTGACGTATCTCAGCGCTAGCTTGCCCTTGACTCCAAAACAAGTCTGGTCTTTCATTGGTGTCACTTTCACAAAAACGTGATCACCCACTTCATACTCTCTGTCTCGTCTTCTGACATCGGCATAACTTTTCTGTCGGCTTTGTACGGTTTTCGGTCTCTGTTGTATCAGTTTTACTTTCTCAGTCGTTTCATATACAATCTCGGGCCCAAGTAAAGGCCCATCTCCAACTTCTGCGTAGCAAATCGGAGATCTACATTTTCTGCCATACAATGCCTTGAAAGGCGCCATACCAATACTTGAGTGATAACTGTTGTTGTAGGCGAATTCAGCCAATGGCAAATGGCTTTCCCAATTTCCCTAAAAATCAAGGACACACATTCTCAGTAAGTCTTCCAGGGTCTGGATGGTCCTTTCTGACTGGCCATCTGTCTGAGGATGGTATGCACTACTCAGTCTCAGTTCAGTACCCAATGCTGTCTGTAGGCTTTGCCAAAATCTCGATGTAAACTTCGAATCTCTGTTAGAAACAATGGACACAGGCACTCCATGCAATCTAACAATCTCATCAATATAAATCACAGCCAATTTGTCCGCATTATAAATTGTTTTGACAGATAAGAAGTGAACAGATTTAGTCAGTCTATCAACAATAACCCAAATTGAATCCATACCTTTACTGGAGTGAGGTAAACCAACAATAAAATCCATAGTGATATGTTCCCATTTCCACTCCGGTATCAGTAAGGGCTGTGGTAAGCCTGTAGGTCATTGATGTTCGGCTTTAACTTGTTGGCAATGAAGTCATTTTGACACAAAATCAACAATTTCTTTCTTCATTCCCGGCCACCAGAAATTCAATTTTAGGTCTTTGTACATTTTTGTGTTTCCTGGATGGATAGATAGTTTCGAATTGTGGCCTTCTTGCAGAACCCTCCTTCTCAGTTCAGAATCATTCGGTACACACAGTCTTCCCTGAAATTTCAACACATTATTCTCAAATTTGAAATCCGACCTCGGTTTGGATTCTCGCTCTGCGATGATCTTTTTCAAGAAGTCATCCTGTTGCTGTTTTTCTTTAATTTCTTCAGTCAGTGCCGGTTGAGCAGAAATAGCAGCTATTGTTCCACCTTGTTCTCGTAAAACAATCTCAATTTCAGATTTTTCAAGGTCACAAAGCAACTCTTTCTGTCCGGTGAGCAAACAGGCTAAGTTTCCAATCGATTTCTGGCTCAATGCATCGGCAACGGTGTTGGCTTTCCCCGGATGGTACAAAATCTGTAGGTCATAGTCTTTAATCAATTCGAGCCATCTCCACTGTCTCATGTTCAGTTCTTTCTATGTGAAAAAATATTTCAAACTCTTGTGGTTGGTATATACTTCACATGTCGCCCCAAAAAGGTAGTGACGCCAGATTTTTTAAGCAAATACCACTACAGCAAGTTCCAAGTCATGAGTCGGGTAGTTCTTTTCATGCGGTCTCAGTTGTTGGGAAGCATAGGCAATAACTCTCCCATTTTGCATCAAGACACATCCCAAACCCTTATGAGAAGCATCACTAAAAGTGGTAAAACCATCTGTACCTGAAGGTAGGGTAAGAACCGGTGCAGTCACAAGTCGAGTTTTCAACTCTTGGAATGCTGATTCCCTTTGGTCAGTCCAGTCAAATGATATCCCTTTCTGAGTCAACTGTGTCAGTGGTAAGGCAATTTTGGAGAAATCTTTGACGAATCTTCTGTAATACCCGGCTAATCCCAAAAAGCTTCGGACTTTTGTAACATTTGTTGGTCTAAGCCAATTTACCACTGCTTCAACTTTTTGTGGATCAATTGAAATTCCATCCTTGCTAATAACATGTCCCAAAAACATAACATGATCAAGCCAAAATTCACATTTAGGCAGTTTAGCAAAAAGTTTCTGTTCTCTTAGGGTTTGTAGGGCAAGTCTCAGATGATGCTCATGTTCTTCTCTACTCTTGGAATAAATCAGAATGTCATCTACGAATACAACAATAAAGTCATCGAGGAATGGTTTGAAGATTCTGTTCATGAGGTCCATAAATGCATCAGGTGCATTGGTAACTCCAAAAGGCATAACTAAAAATTCGTAATGTCCATACCTCGTCCGAAAAGTAGTTTTATCGATATCCTCTAGTTTAACTTTCAGCTGATGATATCTGGATCTGAGATCGATCTTAGAAAATACTTGAGCACCCTGTAACTGATCAAATAAGTCATCAATACGCGGTAATGGATATTTATTTTTCACAGTTACCTTGTTCAGTTCACGGTAGTAAATACAAAGTCTCAGTGAGCCGTCCTTCTTTTTCACAAACAAGACAGGTACACCCCATGGTGAAGTACTAGGCCTGATGAACTTTTTGTCTAATAGTTCTTGCAGCTGAACTTTCAGTTCTTTCAACTCGGTAGGTGCCATTCGGTATGGAGTTTTAGATACTGGTTGTGTACCTGGAATTACATCAACGGTGAACTCAATCTCCCTATCAATCAAATCCCCTGGCAGATTATCTGGAAAAACATCTGGGAATTCTCTGATTACAGGAATACTGTTCACATTAGCTTTATCATCAGTAGGTACAATCAATACATAACACAGATACCCTTTACACCCCTTCTTAATCAATTTACAGGCTTTCATGGATGAAATCAGATACAGGCGAGATACCACTCCAACCCCATTAAACACAAATTCGGGTAAACCAGGTGGACGAAAAATCACTTGTTTAGTTACACAGTCAATAGTAGCATAATATTTTTGTAACCAGTCCATCCCCAATATTACATCGAAATGGTCAATATTCAATGGCAGTAAGTCAATATACAGATGCATATCCTCAACAATAATTTCACATGCAGGGTACGTATAAGCACAAGTCACAGATCCCCCAACAGGTGAAGATACAGCTAACAAGTAATTCATGGGTTCCAATGGTCTATTCAATTTTCGCGAAAAGGCATGCGATACATATGAATGTGTAGACCTCGAATCAATAAGAACATAAGCATTTTGAGTACAAATAGAGAAAATACCTGACACAACGGTCTCGGTATTCTGCACATCTCTTGGTACTAGTGCGAACACTCGGCCCTGCCTCAAAGGCTCTATCTCGGTAGCTTTAGGGTTAGGTTTTGGTGCAACAGTTGATGCTGTTGTGCTAGGTGCAACTTTACTATTGCCCTGTGAAGTGGAAGGGCAATCTTTGACCATGTGGCCCACCTTGCCACACCTATAACAAGCACCAGAGATTTTATAACAAACTCCCTTATGATTCTTACCACATTCGGAGCAGGGCGGTATGGAATGGTTCCCTTGACTAGAAGTAGTCATTGACACTGTATTTTGCTTTTTGTTCAACGGGTTGTTTTTGCCTTTCTTGAATTTAAAACCCTGCCTTTTACCACGCCATTCAGACGCTGGTGTTTCAGTTTGTTTCAGTGCCTCGATGTTCAACTCAGCCATTAATGCTCGGTCAAGAACATTTACATAGTTCGGTAGCTTTAAAACATTTATTCTGTCAAGGATTGCAACATTAAGGCCGCCTTCAAATTTCCTGGCCTTCTTGTAGTCAGTGTCCACCATATGTGGTGCATATCTGGCAAGTTCGGTGAACTTTGTTTCATACTCGACTACCGACATGGTGCCTTGTCTCAGCTGTTCAAACTTAGTCACTTTTCTGTCCCTGACACACTGAGGGAAATACTTTTCGAAGAAGGCTCCTTTGAATTGAGCCCAAGTCATAACGGTGTTGGTGTCACGGACTAGCATCCATCACCTTCTCGCCTCTTCTTGCAAGGTAAAGGTGGCCAACAATACTTTATGTGCTTCAGAGCATGGGAGTACTTCAAATAACTTTTCTGTCTCAAGAACCCATGCTTTAGCCTTTAAGGGTTCGAGGCCTCCTTGAAAGGATAGCAGTTTCATTTTGCTAAACTTCTGGGTGAGAGCAATGATGTCATCATTCACATTCTGCTCCGACTGTACCGGAGGAGGTGGGGGCCGTTGGTTCTGTTGTTGCTGTTGCCTTAAGGCTTCAATTAATAGTTCAACAGTTCTTTCCAGTCTTGCCATTCTGGCTTCAAATGATTCAGTTTCATCAGTAGTTCTTGCATTATCCATTTCACTATATGCAACATAATAATAATAAATGTAGGAAGTTGCATACTTTAAACATTTAAACATAAGCAGTTATATGTTTAAACACATTAACACATATTCATGTCATGTCCACACACACTTTTCATGCTCATGTGATGCCCTAATTGCTTTTCTAGGACACCCTATAGCTCATTTGGACACGTGTGTGCGGTATAACTCGTGGTTAAGTATCGCTTTGATACCACTCTGTCACGACCCAAACCCGCCCCTATGGGTTTAGCACCGTAACTGGCTAGTAATCCGTGATTATCGAAGGCCCGCTTAACAGTAAGATAGTATTTCAGAGTACAGGGGCATGGCGGAAGCCAAATCAGTAAATAAACAATGTCCAATGAGCTGTGACAGTCTGTATACAAAAAGACTTTTCATTCATATGCACATTCATAACGAAACAGTCTATACATATGTACAATCATTTAGAACAGGGACCTAATCCCTATTATAACAGTACAGTATAGTGCTACAGCTTATACAGTATTACAAAACAGATACAGAGACAGATAGGGAAAAATTGAAACACCCCAAAGCCATAGCTTGAACGGACTCGGAACCTCACAGTGAGGCACATAGGTTGGCTTGACAAAACTGGAGTTTACCCCGACGCTTCTAGCAACGGTCCGGTGTCTGTACACCTACATATATATATGAGCAGTGAGCTAAAGCCCAGTGAATAACATATTGCGTAAAGAGGTTGAGAATGAATGTCCTTACAGTAATGAAAACGGTTCATTAAACCAGTATTTCAGTCATTCAGTCATAACAGTCATATGTGGTACATCCATTAGCATAGCAGTACAGTAAACAGTAGGTCTTAAAAGACCGAACAGTCAATGATGGCCATCATAACAGTAAACAGAAGTTCCAAGATAGGAACTGACAGAGATCTCTGTAACAGTAGCAGTAACAGTAATAGTAGTTGCTAAGGATGCCACAATACAGTTCAGAATAGAGGACAAACATTCATGCAGTTAACAGTAACAATTCAGAAAGTAGTTTAGTTAACAGTCAGAAAATATTCATCTTTGAACATATCTTTATGACATCGTTACTCACAGAGTTCTGGGCTATAAGCAGCTAGAGCGCGTCTCCGAAAGCCAACCTTATACAGTGACAGAACAAACACACACTAAGTTACACATTTGGGAATCAAAGACTTAGTCGCTACTTAGACTCGGTGTGGTTCTACATCTATATCCTCATTAAGATGCCTTAAACTAGGCCTAAGAATGCCTAGGATGGAATGAGGATGCAAAGATGCACTTTACAACATTTTTCAAAATTTTCAGAAAATAGGGGATCCGCTCGAGCGCAGGTTACCCCGCTCGAGCGTAAAGACAAACAAAATGCTCCATTCGAGCGCGATTTACTCCACTCGAGTGGACTGTAAAACATGCCAAAAGTACTAGATGTGTGAAAATTACGCTCGATGGGCGCTCAATAGCCGCTCAACCGTGAGACACAAGGTCCTGCTCGAGCATCTAATACTCCACTTAAGCGGACTGCAAAACAGTGCAAAATGCTGGGAGCACGAACTCCACGCTCGAGCGCCAGTCACCTCGCTCGAGCGTGAGTTCAAAATCTGGAATTCCTAGATTTGAACCTCAGGCTCAAAATCAAGTTTTAAAGTACCACTTTCGATCCTCTTGGGCTAATTTTTCGAAAAACACTTCACAACTTATAGTTTAACATGATTCAAAGCTCAATTGTAAAACCAAAGCCCCAAAGGAAGATAAACTCAACTCAATTTCAAACCAAAACTCAAGAACATAACTTCAATTGGACATGCAAGACTTTAAACAACTTTCAAGCTTCAAATAATTGCTCTAATGAGCCAATTGTTCCAAAAACAAGATGAATTCATGGTCCATTGTAAAAATATGAACATGCATGAGTAATTCCATGAACAAACACCTCAAAACTCATGAATGGCAACATGCATACATGGAATGAGCTTCAATTCAACATTAAAAGACCAATTCTTGACTTAGCTCTTTAAACTACCATGATCCATGCTAGATAGAACTTAAATACACAATTAAGAGGATAAAATTGATACCTAGGTTCCTCAATTACAAGTCTAGAGGTTCAATTATGCAAAACTCCTTCAATTCCTCAAGATTTCAAGCAAAACCATCAAGTTGCACTCAAATCTCCCACTCTCTCTCTCCCTAGTCGGTTAAGACATGAAATGACTAAGGAAATGTTGGCTAAACATATAATAAGGCTAAAAAATGATCCATGTAGTGGGCCACTAAGTGGTAAGATAATAATTAAGCCAACTATTGCAATTTATCACCATTTAATCTAATTTAATCATACCAAATCACATTTTGATTAAATATGCCATAAAATCACATAAATTCTAATGATCATAAAACATTGATCAATTTCAGATTCGGCCACCGATAAGGCCTTCAATTTACTGTTTAAAGCATAAAACATGAACAGATAATTTAACAGTCAACAGATAGACATACAATTAAACAGATATACTCAATCGATTCAGTTCCAAATTTCAGTCAGTCAGTTCAGTATTTCAGTCGATTCAATTACTTATCATAATCAGTCTCAGTTTAGGAGTAATCAGTGATTAACCAGTAATCAGTGGTGAGGGTTATTACGTGAACCGTGAGTAGAGTCACAGTAGTATGGTGTTTGCGGAGGATGGTTTGGGATGATAGCGGGGAGGATGAGGACCTTTACTCTTCTAGAGAGCTAGGATGGTGAGTCGTTGAAAGCCTTGTCAGCGACATGCGATTGCGTCAGGATCTGGTTCAAGGTGGTTGTCCAGCAGTAGCAATGGCTAGTGGTTTGGCATGGAGGCTTAGTGCCTTGATGGTGCTCTCAGGATGAGTGTCAGGTAAGGTGTGGAATAAAGAGTGGACCCTATAGGTCATTGAGGGATGAGGGTACTGAGTTCACCTGTGTTCGGTACAAACAGATACTTAGTAGTGATAAGTGTCGTAGGCTGGTGAACCCTTGTCAGCTAATTCGATACGAGGGAATGGGTATGCAAATCTTGTTATTATGAGTTCAGTCAAGATGGCGAGTGAAATCTCGGAATGAGGGATTCAGTATGGGTGTAAGATAGCTTGCATTAAATAAGGAGGTTTTTCTTAGTACAGTGCGTGTCAGTGTGTGGTTCGTATGTTGTTATTAGATGATGTGTAGAAGGGGATCGATCCTAGGGAAATCCTCAGAGAATGCCTTGGTAAGACAATAGTGTAATTACTGATTAAATCGAGTGGTTTGATGTTTGGTAAAGCTAGGTCACTTTGGTATAAGTGTCTGTCGTCCAGTTTAGATAGCGGTAACACTAGTGAGGTAGCAAAATTGTGTAAAGTGAGTCAGGCACTCTGTTAAAGTCGTTTCGACTTGTTCGGTCCTTGTTTGTATGGTGTAAGGCATGGGGGTGTGCAATGATATCCTTTGTGTTGTTGCGTTGTTGAGAATTTCAAATTTTCAAGGGTCCCTATCATGAGAGTTTTGCTTTTGAGTGTTGCGTCATCACCGTGAGTATGACGAGTTTTGTGAGATGGTTATGTTGTGATTCACGAAAGGGACATTGGGTACTCTTCATAAACTAAAATGATTTCGAATCGAAAACTGAATTTGCGGTCCTTATTTTCGGGAAAATAATTTGAGAAAAAAATCTTTTCGACTGTGGTCAGTTGTAAATGACGTGTTTAAGTGGTGTCAATATAAGTCTGAATATTTTTGAGAGGAACTGAGTGCTTTGAAACACAGGAAGTAAATAAGACGATTTCGTAAACCTGAATGGAATATCTTTTGAGAAGTTAGATTTAACCTAGCCTAAGTTGCTGGTTACATATTGTGTGTCTTTGGCAAGACCTCGAAATTTTGGGGTAATAGCGTGCCATAATATTGTTCTTTACCCGTGCTTCGTCTTGCGTTCTTGTTTTGTGAAAGTTGACCGAAAGCCTTGTGTACGAATATTTTCGTGTTTCTTATGTTGGGGTATTAAGTACTAAATACTGGTTTGGGTATTGTCGGTAGTCGAGCCATGTTGGATATCTCAGAACACTGTAGTGGTTGGATGTGTCATACGGTTATTATTGTTATCGAGTCTTGTGAAGCAGGACTTTTCCATTAGTTAAGATGTTGTGAAAACATAACAGGGTTGAGGAAGCCACTTGGGAAGGTGAATTAGAGGTCCAAGAGAAGTATCCGAATCTATTGGTAGGTAATTGAGTGGATGTTGAATATTTTGTTGTATTGATAAACTTCAAGAACATTGAATATGTCTTCAATTATAAAACATTGTGCATGTTTTAGTTTATGGTAGTATTATGTCTTATGCCTTGAAAAGGAAGTTTAATTTAACATTGTATATGTTGGATGTGTTGTAGTAAGGGAAATCTATCATGAACATTGAATATGGTATGCAAATGTGAAATATGTATGTAGAAACTTGTTGAATTTCAATGAGATGCTTGTTGTAGCAAACTATGAGAAGTACCTCTTGAATAGAGATGGGATGACCGGTAATGGGTCAGGTTGTGGAATATTAGTTGGTAATGTCATTGAGAATTGAGAAAAACTTGTTTTTGAAACTTGTATCTAATTTCGGGGACGAAATTCTTTAAGGGGAGCAGGTTATAGCGATCCCGGTTTTCCCTCCATTGATTATTGTAACCCGAACTTGGTTCTGTGGGTGTTGGTTGTTGTTGTATCTTGTTTCCATCCTTCGATTCTTTGTATATGAGTTTTAGGATGTGTTGGGCAGGTTTGTAACAGGTTGGGTGAGTTTTTAGACCAAGTGTTGCTGCCCAGAATTTTGGTTCTTCGCTCGAGCGAGGCTTTTGTCGCTCGAGCGAGCCCCTTGTTTTAGATCCTTCGCTCGAGCCAGGGTTCCTTTACTCGAGCGAGAGTTGGGTGTTGTGTTTGGTGGCTCGAGCGAGAAGTCCTTTGCTCGAGCGTACGTCTGCGTCTGGGTTTGGACCTGAGAGTTGCAATCCTTGGCTCGAGCGAGCTTTCCTTCGCTCGAGCGAGCGAGGACTATGTTTTGGAGTCGAGCGAGCTTTTCTTCGCTCGAGCGTGCTTCTGGTTGCAAACCTAAAGCTTTGCATTGTTGGCTCGAGCGAGACCTTCTTCGCTCGAGCGAGGTTTTCTTTGTGTCTGGTCGCTCGAGCGACCAATCCTTCGCTCGAGCAAACCTGTGTTATATTAGTGGTCAGCAACGGGATTACACTTCACTTTTTCATCCCTTTTGATTTCAAAACCCTAGATTCAGCTCCCTCTCTCTCTACACTTACCTTATCTCTAGGGATTGATCTACTTCTAGTGTGTTTCTAGCCTAGTCCCTTTGTAAGAAAGGTTGTGCTCGGGGTGGGCTTCACTTTGATCCGAAAAATCTCGCATTTGGAGCATCTTTGGTTTTCCTCCTCATCTCCTTTGAGCTCCTAACTTTGAGGTACGGATATCCTACTCCTTCTTATGGGTTTTGACATAAATATTGTGTATTTTGAGTAGATGGTGTTGTTGGGTAATTTTGGGAAAAGTTAGGGTTTGGTTTGTAATTTATAAAAGAGGGGTTTTGTGTTTAAAAACTCCATATGTATTTAAGGCCTTGGAAATCTGAGTTTGAGAGTTAAATTGGTGGAATTTGGTCTTAGGATCAATATTTGAGAAAAAGGGAAAATGCCCTAATTTTTGGTAATAAATTAATTTGTATAATTAATTTGGGAACATGTGGAAAAATGAAATTGAGTTGATATCCATGAAATTGGGAAACTATGAGATTGAAAGGTGTAGTTGGATAAATTAATCACTCACCCATGAAAATGTCAATATTTTATCTGTTGATAAATTTACTATCTATTTAGAGATAACTGCTTTGGGCTATCGATGGAGGATAGTCTTAATTGTTGTAGACACTGTATGTTGATTAGGGAAAACTGAAACTAATAGAACGTGTTATGTCATTGAATGGGATGGTTGGAATAATACAGGAAATATGTGTATTGATTGATCATTGTATAAGATAAAGTGCTTAAATACATTATATATGTATATTTGTTTGGGAGAAGATAGGGGATGTACTCTAGTGTGTGCGAGGAGATAGGGGATGTACTGCGTACACATATGTGTTCATATACTTTAACACATTGTTTATATATATTTGTTTGGGAGGAGATAGGGGATGTACTCCATATGTGTTCATATATTTTAACACATTCATTATGTACTCCATATGTGTTCATATACTTTAACACATTAATTATGTACTCCATATGTGTTCATATACTTTAACACATTAATTATGTACTTCACACATGTGTTCATATACTTTAACACATTGTTTGTGCATCTATGTTTGGGAGAAGATAGGGGATGTACTCCATAAGTGGTTATATGTTTGTATACATTGCATATGTATCATTATTTGGGAGGAGTTGGGGAATGTACTCCATAGATAATTAAGTTGGCTGAGGCGTCTGGGGTGAAAGTCCCGTGACCTCATAAAGTGAAGTATTAGTTACGTGAGATGTAGTCTTATTTTGAATCATGGGTAACGGAAGAGTTAACAAGTCGAGTGGTAGTCTCACTTAAATTGTTTGGTTAGATATCGAACCATAATTAGGAACTGATCTGGACAAATAAGAGAAGTGGATGGTAGCATGGATGTAATTGTTGTCGGGCTATGAGAAGGTTGTGATTTGGTGAATACGTGTCGATCATTTGTTGTGTGGTAATGTTTTAGTTATTTCTCATATTGGGTTTAGTATATTTCTACTGGGCTTTAGCTCACCCTACTTGGGACACCATTTTCAGGTACAAGAGACATGCCAAGTTCAAGATCTTTACTTGGGAGGTCTTCAGAGTTGGAGACTCTGCTTTGTTATTTATTTTGTTGATTATATGTAAATGCAAGCCGAGGGCTTTACCTGCAAAAGAGTTAGAACTTTTCTTTTGATTGACCAAGTAACAACTTAGAAAGATGTAAGCCTGTAGGGCATTCTATTATTTTTGTAAACATTTGTAATTAATATGAAATACACTTTCGTAATATTAACTCTGATGTTTGTGTGGCAATGTAAACTATCTATCATGTTTATGGAAAGATTGGATGTGGGAATTATGTATTATTTTGAGGGCGTTACACGTTCCCCATTGAACTCTTATGCAGGTTTCTCTGCGGGCCAAACAATTAGACAATGGTTTAGGTGGCGTGGATCAACCTGACCTGTTCCATCAGAAGAAAGCAGTATCATCACAACGGTTTGGGAGGCGTGGATCAACCTGACCCGTTCCATCAGAAGAAAAGCAGTATCATCAAATAATATGCCAAGAAGAAGTGTAAACAATTAAAGTCCACCATTGTAAAGCCCACATGATTGCTTGGGCACCACTTCAATATCATAAAAATGGTTCAAAAGTGAAACAAATTAGCCAAAAGCCTAAGATTTTTAAAATTTTAGACTATGTATTTAAAATTAGGGCATTCCACAATAATATTTTTTTTGGATAATTTTTTAATGAGAATTTTTTTACCTTTATTAGAAACATAAATTTTAAATTTTGTTTTACCTTATTAGAAAAAAATTAACTTTAAACTTTATTTGTGTAAAAAAATTATGAAGTAAAAAAAATCATATTTTATTCTTTTTTTCTTTCCACTCTTATCATTTTTTTTAATTTTAATTCTACCTTGCATATGTCAAAGCTAGAAGCATTAATCTCATATAAGATGTGAAAGTTCTGATTAGGCACGTAAGAAAAATTAATGGAATTGATTCGATCATTCAAGAATGATCAAAATTTGAATTTTTTGTTTGATTTTTTATAAACTATGATTTGTCTCAATTTGAAATTTTTTACACTTGAATTGACCAAAATATTATATTTAAATACTTTTATGTTTTAGTAATTCTTTATGTATTAGATAATAAGTGATTAATAAGGCACATTTTGTAATAAAAGTTAGGGAGGGTGCCATATATAGTGCAATTTTTACTTTTTTTTTTTTTTTTTTTCATTTTCTCAATGTGGAATTCGACAAGTTTTAGCTTTTAAAATATCATTTGAATCTTTCATTTTTACTAAATCAATAAAATCGAATTGTAGTATATGATTTGTTTTGGTTTCTTAACCAACTAAATTGAAATGTTTGATTCGATACTAAACTTTCTCTCAATCCTGAACAAGAATTTGAATTTTTGCTTCCTAGAAACAGTGTCTCTACGATCACCTCTCTTCAAATTCTAATCACGCTTGTTCGAAGGGTTGTCTGCCCATTCGAACAAACACCTCTTGGCTTATAAATATAGGTCCCTCCAACAGATTTAATTCATTCCAAATTTCTTTTCCATTTTCTTCCTGTGCTGCATTATTCTTCATATTAGTTTTTTTTTTTTTTGGTCCAGAGTTGCAGAACTCAGGTTTGATTTGCCTGATAGATTGTTTGTAGTACTGCTACAATTTGTGTAAGTGATCATTGTATCTTGGGAAATAGATGCTAATAATCCTTAAATACCTGTACGGTGGCGAATCTGTTTTAAAGACAGAGTGTCATATACTCAACTTGGTTATAATCTTACTATTTTTATTTTCCAAAACAAGAACTTTTTATAAGTAAAATATTTTATTTGTTTCTTTTATTTTTTATACAGAAGATTGTTCTAACATACATAACATGCATCGCATCTACTTGTAATTTTTTTTATATAAAATTTGTTTATTTATATAACATTGGAAAATTCATACATATATGTATATAGGCTTGTTAACAAATATGTCTAACAAATAAAAAAATATAATAAAGTACAAAAATGGATTTGAATGTTAGCCCGTCTGAATAAGGTTGGAGCCTAAGATTTTCAATTTTAGGCTGTTGGACCTAGTCTATCAAGAAAAGCCTGCAAGGCTTAGCTCACCAACAATTGTGGGCACCATTTTCTCAAAGAAAGGTTGAAAATGGGTGAGTAGTAGCTAAGCATGTCCTTAGCCTTAGGCCCAGGTTGGTGCAGCCATATTTGAAATAATGGAACTATATGCTCGAAGTCTTTTTTTTTTTTTTTTTAAATTTATTTATTTTTTTAAACATTTATGAGCATCCTTAAAATCAACCTAACAAATGATAATATGGTTAATTGTTCATCAATATCTATACTAAGGGTCCTGCTTAAGTGTGCAACCCCCATAAGGTTGCACACCATATGCAACCCAATTGTTAGCCGTTAGATTACAATAATTGATCAAGACCATTGAATTGTTTAATCGTGAAAAAGTTGAAACCGGGGCAACCGGTTAATGCTTGTATTTGCATGATTGCATCCCACTCACTCTCTGTATTTCGTCTCTATCTCTCTCTGTTCTCCTCTCTGTGTAAGGTTGAGTTAGTGTAACTATTGATTTCCATTAACATAGAGAAGCCCCTGTTGGGTTCGTTCCATTGACGAAGCTCTGTAGGGAACAGTATAACGGGCGATTTCCAACAACAACGTAACTACAAGGCTGTGTTGGTTCCATTACTGAAGTGAAGCCCTTCTCTCGAACTAGATATGAGGTATGGAGCTGTCTCCCTCTCTGTCTCTTTGGCCCGTTCACTTCAGTTATTTTCCCTCAACTAAACCCCCATCCTAACTTCAACCGCTCTACGCTTCGCTCCAACGGAAACCCCTCCATTGGCAACTAACCTTTCTCTTTCTCTTTCTCAAGCGAGTGTTTGTGTTTGCACAAATAGCTAAACCGTGTGAAAATGTCATGTTTGTGTTTGTGTTAACAATTTTCGATCATCAAGTAATTGTTTGTAGTAATGTCATGTGCAGTATGGCCCCAACGGAAGTTAAAAGGGAAGGTGATGATTATGACATTCCAAATGAAGCAGATGACATTCGTTTGATCAATGAAAGTCGGGCAGAACCTAATCATGGTTGCGAAGGTGGTCCGAGCAATGAAGAAGCAACCAACATGAACGGTGAAAATGGCGGAGCCGACGTGAAAAAAGAAATGGTTGACGATGCTCATCGCAATGACATGGTTGGTGATGTTGAACGTGCTATTTTGGAACATAAATTTGATTCGGTCGAAGATGGAGAAGATTTCTACAATGCGTATGCTAAAGCCAAGGGATTTAGTATACGAAAATCCAGATTTAACACAAATAAAGAGGGAAAGGTCGTTAGTAGGCTGTGGTTGTTTTCAAGGGAAGGTCAGAGATTACCAAAATACTTGGACCGTGTTGCTGAGAAGAGTAGAGCTCCCAAGGCACTAACAAGAGTAGGTTGCAAAGCCCAATTTCGCATACGGTACGATGCGGATGCTGGTGAAGGGAGAAAGTATGTTGTGACTCACTTCGTCGCAGACCACAACCATGAATTGGCGGAACAACACTGTGTGATGTATCTGAGGTCACATCGCAGTTTAAACAGCGCTGACAAAGCTCAAGCAATGGCTATGCGCAATGTCGGTGTGAAGACTAGCCAAATCACGGACTATATGGTAAATCAATTCGGGTCTTATGAGAATGTTGGTTTTATCCGTACGGGTCTGCACAACCATATTCAAGCTGAACGTAGAGCAGAAGTTGAGGATGGTGATGCGCAGGGTGCGTTGGTTTACCTATGTGCAAAACTTGATGTTGATGCACGTTTTTTTTACAAGTATGATGTGTGTAACGATAACAAGTTACAAAATTTTTTCTGGGCAGATTCAAAATCGCGGGCCGACTACGCAAAGTTTGGTGATGTGTTGATATTTGACTCAACTTACAAAACCAATGCATACAAGAAACCTTTTGTCATGTTGGCTGGTGTGACTAGCCACTTTAGGACCATGATATTTGCATGTGTTTTGCTAGCTAATGAGACAATTGAGACATACACATCGGTTTTGGAAACATTTATGGAGGCGATGGGCAATAAAGCACCTGTGTTCGTATTGACAGATGGGGATAAGGCGATGCGAGAGGCAATCAGAAGAGTATTTCCAGACGCAAGACATCGATTATGTAATTGGCATCTTGGGAAAAATGCTGTTTCAAATGTTCACATAAGTGGCTTTGCACATGCTTTCAAGCAGTGCATGGACATAGAAACGGATGAGACAAAGTTTGAGCATGGCTGGATGACAATGGTCGAAAAATTTGGACTTCAAACCAATAGTTGGGTGTTGGAGACATATGAGAAGTGTCATATGTGGGCTGAGGCATATATGCGTGGACATTTCTTTGCTGGGATGAAGAGCACTCAGCGCTCGGAGTGTATGAATGCTTATTTCAATCCCTTCCTCCAACACAAATTGAAGCTATATGAATTTGTTAGGCACTATGATCGGGCTCTTGCAAGGATAAGGTATAACGAGGCTGGAGATGATGCTGAAACAAATAACACTTTTCCGGTATTGATTACTCCATTGCGAGATATAGAGAGACATGGAGCTGAGCTATTCACCCGAAATATATTTAGAATGTTCCGTGATGAAATCTTAGAAGAGGGGAAGTTGAATGTGAAGGACGTGTTCCCTTTGACAGGTGGTCAGAAATGCTACTATATTCATAAGTACAAAGTGAAGGACAGATCATGGATAGTAACACACAGTCCAGTAGATGCTACAATGAGATGTTCTTGTATGAAGTTTGAGTCGTTGGGGCTACCTTGCTGCTGCATGATATGTGTTATGAAAGCCGAAAATTTAACACATATTCCCCTAACTTGTGTGCTGCATAGATGGACAAAGGCTGCAAGCAAGGATGGCCAGCAATGGCCTCAACCCTCAATTGATAGCACTACAACACAGACGGCTCGGTATGGGATATTGAGTTCTTCCTACAACGAAATGTGTTTCTATGCTTCGCAATCAACGGAAGGTTTCAAAGAGGCTAGGGATGCATGTCTTCCGATGACGAGCCGGATGAAGGAGTTATATGAGAGGAATTTGAACGGTGGGAATGGAGACAAAGGGAAACATTCATTCCGTCGACAATTTGGAGTAGAAGATCCTGATGTTGTGAAGACAAAAGGGAACCCAGGACGGGCCTCGTCCAACTGTCGAAGACCAAGAAAATGTGGGAATTGCAAATGCATTGGGCACACAAAGCGAACGTGTCCTAAGGTTCGGTTTAGACGAACAGTGGGTACTAACTCAGATGCAGATACACCCCACATAACTGACCATGAGTACAATGCGGAGTCATTGCCCGTTCGCTGCAAAACTGGGTTGGTGGATCCAAGTACACCGCACATTAAGCAATAGCGACTATTTTTCGATGTTTCTCCTGATTCCAAGCAGCCTGTGGGCCAATACGGTAGTGTTGAAGCAGCAGTGTGGAAAAATGTTTCGAACACAATTGATGAGGTGAATCAGGTAATTGTATAATTTGTATGATTTACTTATTCCCTTAATTTATTAGGTAGGCAGTACTAGCTATTGAAAACACATGGAAATAATGTATGTAGTTTTCATTTTGCACGGATTGCTGTACGTAACGTGTAAATAATTGGTTATGTACAATTCCAGGAAATGGCACAACGTTACTTATGTACAAGGCCACGAGTTGTAAATTTCCCATATTGTTTAGAGTAATGTTGTCATTTTTGTTTGCAGTGACTTGTCATTTTGAAAACTAATTGAAGGTGAGGTGAGATATATATGGGTTGTCTGTATATTGTTTTGGGTGGGAAATTGGCTTATGTCTGTATTCCAAGATTCCTATTGCGGGTTGCTTGTTTCTGTTCCATATTTGGTTGGATCTAACTGAAGGGTTTTTTGCAGTGTGGTTTATCAACTAATGATGTGTTTCTCTTTGTATTGATTTGTTATGACTTGTGTCGGTAAATTAGTATTATATTTCGAGCAAAATACGATTTTTGTCCAAGTGGGTTTCAAAAATTACATACTAGCACATGCATTTTGTATATAATCCAAGTGGCAGTTAATTTTGGGTGTTGCTTGGAGAAAGTAACCCAACGAACTCGTTACTTTATCTCCATGCCGATTGGTATATGAATTACGAGTTACGAACAGGAGTTGTGAAATTATTTAATGTTTACTATAGAAGTATGGGTTTATTGTTAGTAAAATTATGGTGGGCCTATATCGACAGCAGCGAAGCAGTAATTTAAAGTTGACAAGTTCAAGAAGAAAATCAAGCAATTGTGGTATTGGTTCGAATGCCTGAAAAGGATGAAGACTTCTTTCGATGAACTGATGGTAACAAAGTAGAAAGTAGAAAGTAGAAAGTTGTTGTGTTGTTTGTAACAAAGAAAGTAGAAGGGAAAAAACTACACAGAAGTTACAATGTAGAAAGTAAGTTGTGTTGTTGTTCATGTCCTCTCTCTCTGCAAACATTCTGCCCTTTATAGCTATAAAATTCCCACGACCCCATGATCTGCCAATTCTGCAACCGCTTCTGTGCAACTTCTGTAACTACACGGTCATTTCCGTGTATTAAAACAACATAAAAGCTTCACTTGTACCTATTGAAGTGCATATAATTGAAGTTGCCACCTATGCCCAGATCCTTTTAGCCTTTCCTCGACAGATACAGACTCCCAATTCGTTCATGTTTCCTCTTGAAGGGTGGCCACTAAATCCATGAGCACTGCCAGTAACTGCTCCAGTGTGTAAGTCAGGTGGCATGCAAGATTCAATGTTAGTTGAATGGAGCAGCTGTTGAGAGGATGTGGGAAAAATAGGTGCAAAGAGGAATTTTTAATCTAATATCCAATCATAATTTAGCTGAAAATATGAGCGAACTTTTTTTAAAAAAAAAAGTAGTTCCCATTTTTTTGATTATAAACCCGAGATGTATATTTTGTTTTTGATATAAATAAGTTGTGTATTTTTGTTACGTAAAATGTAGGACAACAATTGTGTTTAAGTCATTACAATACAGAACATTGAACATATTTTTATTAAATTACAGGGAAAATTCAATATTTGGCAGAGTTTGATGATTCATAGTCAGGGGCAGTAACAGTGAGTGGCCTAGTGTTGTGGTTCAGTGGCCCAGTTTGCAAGGATTGTGGTTGTGTTTAGTGGACAATATTCTGTCGATTTTTGTCTCATAATGATGAGGGACATGGCCCACAATGGTGAAAAGGAAGGTCGACAGGGAAGCGTCAATATTTGGCAAAGTGGACTTGAAGATTCGAAGTCAGGGGCAGTTACAGTCGCAGTTATGGTGTATACGTGTGGGATCATGCAATGCTGGGCCACAAAAACAGTATACGGATATCGAAACCAACGATCTCCGTTCTAGGCATTCCAAGTATACTAAACCTCCACTTCTATCTGTCGATCTCCCTTTTCTTGTGTTTATTTTATGGCCACCAACTGTTTGAAACTTCTGTCGACAGAGCAAGGCTCCTGCTTTGTCTCATGCTTCCTCCTGAAAGTATGCCCACTGACTCATAATGATAAGGGACATGCCTCACAATGGTGAAAAGGACGGTCGACGGGGAACAGTCAATATTTGGCAGATGGGACTTGAAGATTCGAAGTTAGGGGGCAGTTACAGTGGCAGTTATGGTGTAGACGTGTGGGATCATGCAGTGATGGGCCACAAAAACAGTATACGGATATCAATACTAAACCTCCACTTCTATCTGTGGAGCTCCCTTTTCTTGTGTTTATTTCATGGCCACCAATTGTTTTAAACTTCTGTCGACAGAGCAAGGCTCTTACTTTGTCTCATGCTTCCTCCTGAAAGTGTGCCCACTAACTTCATGACTGGTGGTAAAAACTTCCCCTATCACTTCTAGGTGACCCACATGCAGAGAGCCCACTTTCAGGTGGTGGACATTCCTTCAGACTTGGCCACATGCCCTCGATTAAGTGGACCATCTGTTGATAGAGACTGGCAAAACTTGGTGCAAACAATGGCCCCCATGTTCAAGTTAAATATTGCGGAAGTGATTGACACCCCCTCCAATCACCACCTGCACCACCACCAATACCCCCCACCCCACCCCCCACACACACACGTGGGGGTTGCTGATTGGAGAAGGAAAAAAAAAAGAAGAAATTTTTTTCTTTTTTTAAAAAAAGTGGCCAATCAGAGAGAGAGGGGGTCATGGGGGTCCCCCCTTGTGGGGGTCCAAGTCATATGATATTTAACTTCAATGAGGGGGCCATTGTTTGGGCCCAATAGCAAATTTAAACTTCAAACCACTTCATTTCCCTCTGATTCGAACTCCCCAGACTGTGCTCCTTCTTCTCAACCATTGCCGTTCAAAACCAGAGCACCACAAAACCCTAAGCCATGGCGTCGAAAAAATCTCAACCATCTCCATCTGAGGAGAACAATGAAGACCTACTCTGTTTCCCAGACCCTATCAGAGCACGTATTGCTCCTCTAAAATTTGGTGCAACCCTATTGCCCAACACAAGCTCTGTCGCTAAGGCTACTCTAGGCCCTACCTTCGCGTCTTACTTCCCAGACGAGCTAGCTCCATACTATCCCCTTAGTAATGGTGAGAACCTTCTTCTCAACCAACTTGGACTGAAGTGGACTAACTGGAATGTCAGCAAAAACCCACTCAGAGGGTGGAGGTCACTAGACTCTGATTGGCGAAGCTAGGCCAGGAGAATTGAAGGTCACGACGCTGAAGTATGGAAGCACCAGGGCATTGGTGAAGCAATTTGACTGTCGACTAAAATTTATGACGTGGACAAGGGGCTGATTGCTGCTACATGCTTTTGGTCGCAGTCTAGTAACTCCCTACTCCTCAATTTTGGTATGATTTCCCCTACCATCTTAGATGTAGCTCACTTGACTGGTCTCCCAATCTTGGGCAATCCAATTCATGCTCTCCTTGAGCCTCCAAAAGTGACATTTACTTTAAACACTGACATATGCTATACAGATTTTGCCAAAAAATACCAAGGCAAGCTTGGTTCCCCTGTCAATGACAAAGAAAGAACTGCTTTTTACTTACTTTGGCTTTGTGAGTTTCTTTTTTGTGTCCCTGGGTACAAGATCACAAAAGAATACCTCCCCCTTGCCTTGTGTATGCAAGATGGCCAACTTATGGCTTTAGCCCCTTATCTTCTTGCCACCCTTTACAAGGCCCTATTTTCCTTTGTCGACAAGAAGATTTCTGGCAACTGTGGTGGCCCCTTCTGGCTCTTCCAGGCCTGGTTATATGCCTATTTCCCTGAGGCACGACCCCCACCACCTAACACCTTGAAACCTGTTTGCTACTCTTATGCTGAGCAACTGCTCACTTATAACAGCCAACCCATCCTCACTTTCAGAAATCATCTTACCATGTTTTACAACCTTGCTTCGCAGAGACCTTCCCACCTGTACATGCCATTTCAAAACTTTGAATTCTCCTCCAGTAGACTTCGCTTCCTCTTCACAGGCCCATCTGATTTACACAATGACCAAGTCCAAGAACAAAATGAGAGTTGGAGACACATTCTCACCTCTAGACATGTCTTGGTTGGCTGTTCCATATCCTCCGCCAAGCTATCCAGCTGCAGTTTTGAGACATACTATCCCAATCAATGGTCCAAGCAATTTGGTCTTTCCCAGGCTATCCCTTATCCTTATTTCCACCTAACCATCCATGAGGAGATTGGGTTCAGAATCCACTTCAAAGATCCTACACAAGCTGAATCCATTCTCACAGAGAACACCAAACTTTTCCAAGATTTTGGCCCCTTCTTCTTCAAACCTGCTTTGGACTGCTCGGCTGCTTTTGACCATTGGTGGGGACTTATGTCTGCCATTATTTTCTGCAAGCCACTTGAAAGCTGCCTTAACGATACTTGTCATATTCAGGGCCGCATATCCTCGCCTTTCAAGCTTAAGGCTACAGGTATCCTTCCTTCATATACTTCATATCCCTGACTGTGTCATGCAATTTGTTTTGTTTTTTTCTCTACAACATTAACTTGTTTAACCTTTGACAGCCAAAATTGGGCCTGCTGCTGAACCATTGGTTAGGGACCAACATAAAGGCAAGGCTCCAATGGATGCAACTACTCAGACAAACACCCCTTCAGTTCTGAAATTAGTGCCAGACTCTTTTGTAGCCGCACAGACAGAAGCACAGAGAGGAACTACCACCCGTACCCCTGCTGAGACAGAGGTCACGGCGAAGAAGAGAGAAGAGCCTTCCACTACTCCTGCTCTAAGCACAGACCTAAGTGAGTGGGATATCCCTCTCAGCCAAATGGTTGGCCAAACAACATCAAATCCTTCAGGGCAGCTCTACCAAGTAAGCCTTCACTTTACATTTTTACTTCATCTCAATTTCCATTCACGCCCGACTAATCACTTACTTTTGTGCAGAGAAAAAGAAGGAGATTACTCCTTGCTGCTGCTGATGATGACGATGCTTCCACTTCTCCTCAACACATTTATCAAATTCCCAGTCCCATCAGCAATGTACCCACAGAACCCATTGTACAACCAACTCCACCACCACCTGAAGCATCGCAACAAACTTCCTTACAACCTGCTTCATAGTCTTCGCCATAGCAATCTACACAATCTACATCACAACATCATTCCACTTCTCCTCAATACATTGTCCCTTCTGTCTCTAGCCCTCAACCATTACCATCCAACCCCTCCAATTCCCAAACTTCAAACAAAGAATCACAAAGGATTGAATTTGACATTTCAATCAACAGCCAATCCTCTCCAACAGATGACAACATAAAATCCCCTCAACCAGAAGTTCACCACAACCAAGTTAAATAGAAATACAAATGTTACTGTTTGTTTGGGGGAAAAAAACTTCTCTTTAAGTAACTGGTATTGTTCTCCAATTTACATGGATGGACATAATACAGGACTCATCTCCATGACCAATGGGCGAGACAGAACTTGAAGGTCCTTATGACTATCCCCTGTTAGCAGTACCAGAGAAAGAGCCTCAAGGCGCTGATGCTGTCATTTCATCAGTACCAGAAACAACTCGTCCTGATGCCATAACCACAGCTGAACAAGGCCAACTGTCTGCGCGCACGTTATCAGGACAGGTACTACCATTTCCAACCTCATCCTATTTACTCTTTATTACTTGCAAGCATATATTCTCACCAAACTATTAATGTTCACAGGCCATCGGTCCATCGCAGGATATTTGGGCCGAAGTTTCTATTCTTCAACAAGATCTAGACGAAATATCCCCATTGCCTCAAAGGCTACATCTGTTTGATGCTGAAACTCAACAAACCTTAACCACCTTCATCAACCTCATTAACACCCCAGTTGAAGAAATCATTCTACAAACCTGATGAAACCTTGGCCTATCTTTCTGCTGTTGCAAACCTCTCCCCTAATCCTTTCAACCCCATTCAACTAAAGCAATTGGCCAAGATCATCACGGAATGGCCAACCCTTTCAGAGATGGTTCAGACTTGGTCGAAGGATATTCAAACCAAAAAGGATTTTCTAAATGAAGCCCACACCATATCTACTTCACTCAAACTAAGCCAGCAAACCTCTGCAGGCATTCTTCAGCAACACTCAGCACTTGAACTTGAGGAAGCCAACCTCATGGCAGAACTTGCCTCTGTCCGGTAAAGAAAGGCTCATCTGCAGCAGCAACATGACCAGCTTAATGAAGAAGCAAGGATGATGCTCTCCCAAATTAGACATCGTTCTGCATCCATTCAGACAACTAAAGCTGAGTTGGACCAAGCCCAAGCCATGCTGGCAGATGCTCAATCAGAGTGGGTGTTCTAGCCGTTCTGTTCCCCAAATCCTAGGCTAGTTTCTATATGTATTCTTTTGTATTGCACACCTAGGAATGATTTGGAAAGGTAGGAATGATTGCCGTTTTAATGATAAGATTGTTGATAGGCCTGAATTGGCTGAGATGGTGAAAGTGAGGGTTGCACTTTGCTGTAAGCAGAGTTATAGAGGCCTACAGTATTTAGTGGACGACATATATTGTATTCTGGATAGTATCAAAGTCTGATTGAGGGGGTGGTGTTTGGTGTTTTTTGTTGCAAGGGTGCAGGAGTTTGGTGAATCTGTGGTATGTAGGATTTTGGTCAGTCTGTGGTATTACCATATCTTCTTGGTGGCTATTTTTGCTCTGCTGTGCTTCAATGTTGCTATGCTTTGCCTTATTTTTTGGCTTGTTGCTCTGGCTTAGTTTATGGGGTCAAGCATGCTCATTTCTGGTTGCTGCTCTGCTGTGCTTCAACTCTGCTCTGCTATATATGTACTCTGCTGCTGCTATATGGGATCAACGAATAGGCTTAAGTCTACGGCTGCATATTGGTCTTTTTCCAATTGTTTGAATGATGTTTTGGTGTGCTGTATTGGAAGTCTGCTGCTGGATTGGGGAAAGTTATTGGAGGTCTGCTGCTGGCCTTGTTGTAATTGTTGGTCTGCTGCTGTAGTTATTTTCTTTTTTTGGAGGTTGAAGGATCAGGCTCAAGTCTAAATGGAGGTTGAAGGTTCACGCTCAAGTCTCAATGGCGGCTATATGGTCTGAAGTTTGTTCATGCTGCCTTGGAGTTTCATCTGGTTGCCCTGTTATGCAGTTTTGTAAGGATGGGCTTGGAGTTACATTCTTATTTTTTTTCTTCTGTTTTTGTTTCTCTTCGTTGGTCTCTCACCAACGAGGAGGTTGGACCTTTTTTAGCTCCAACCTCCTCTTTCTTGATGTAGCATTGACACCTTGTATGTGCTTTTTCATGAATATAGCTTTTTGTTTTGCTGAACAAAAAAAAATTGAATATCAATACTCTGTGTTTTTAATGGTCTGTTGTATGGTTTTTTTTATTTTTTGTGCAATTTTTCACAGTTTGTGCATTGTTATGAAGTAATCAATTCCCCTTCAAAGTGCATTATAGTCACCGCTATTTGTTTGTTCTGTGGGCTTTTTTTTTTGCTTTGATTTGGACAACATCATGGCATTGACAAAAATCGAACAAACATAATTGATGTTGTAAAAGCGAACAAACATTACTACTTTCAACTTGCATTGTTTGTTGGACAAATATCACATTGCACTGGACAAACATTACTATATTCATTTGGGCAAATATGACATTGCATTGTTTGTTTTGTACCCATAACATTGGAATTATGTGTATGACATTACGTACAAGCCATGATAAAAGCAAACAAACATTACTATACCTCCCCTCGTTTGTTCCAGTCCCAAACATTGGAATTATGTGTACAATCAATACGTGTGGGAAATTAGTATTATCACAGCTGCGACCTAAAAAGTTGTCACGACAAGCTGATGCAGTAATCCAGTTGTGGTTCGGCATCGAAATTACTGTCGTACTGGCAGGCCATGATAAAATCACTGCCCTATTTGTTGTAATTGTAATCAATCACATGCACGAATGATACTCGCCCATCTTTGTATTGTTCACATCCATAACGAAGTCATGCAGCAACTTCCGGCGCACAGAAGGATGAAACTATGTACAGAAAGCGAATAACACAAATCAGGTAAGGTTACAGCGGTAGGAAATAAACGGATTTATTTCGCAATTGGAAATTAAGCGGTACAATGTACCTTGTGTGGACCGCTGGGTATATCAGGCTGCTGCATGTACTTTATCACAAACATCCCACAGTCGAAAGTGCTACAAATGAAATGTAACATTCAGTTTCTCATAAAATATAAGCAGGTTCGTTAAATGAATGATTCAGGAGTGAAGTCAATGTGACGCAGGGTTTGTGGATTACTCGTCCAGCTGTTGTAATGGCCTTTGTTCTAACATGCGGACGTCAAAGGTACGCACGTCTACAGCATATTCATTTCCAAACTGTAGTTGTAGTAAGGCATTCATTATTTGAACCTGTTGCAGAATGAGAGGGTTAGTTTATGTGAAGGATGTGACAGTGTTGAAGTAGATTTGTGAAATTCAGCACGACATACCAACATTTTTGCCGCGTTCAACTTGTTGGTGTCCAGTGTGGCGGATGCCAATGAGTCAAATAGGTACGCCACACGATCTACCATATCTATTTTTAGGCACAACCAATGTACTCCTCTATAATTGAAAGGCATGTAAATCTACACATAAACACAAGTGAAGACATTGTTTAGAGGGCATGCGAACATGTACGAACTTTCATATTTACATTGACATTCATGTAAATGGGATCGACATTCATATTACCGACGTTCATATTAAATCTACTCGCTTCAATGGGATGGACATTCATATTACCTTCTGACATGCATCAAGCACCCCAGTATATCTGTCATGTCCAAAATATGATTTGACGATATTTTTATGGTTCAGAGGTTGAGTTTTTTGATTTAGTATCAAAGTCTGCATGTTTAGTGTGTAAAGTTCAGTCAGCCAAAGTTTTCTGAAAATATGTCTTCTGCAATACACAACCGACCTAAAACACTTACTTACCGACACATATACTGGAAAGTACCACGCAGTATGCCTCCCATCTTTGTGTACTTGCCGCTGTCCGTTAGTCAATTGAACCGCGACCAAGTTGATTGGCTGGAACATTGTAACAAACCAGGCAACTTGCGAAATAAGGTTTGCCATTTGTTTAAACGTAATACGAAATAACAATGTCCCTACATGGATGTCCATCATGCAAATATAGTGGAAATAACATTGTTAGATGCCATGACTTACAGTGTCGGATAGCCATGCCCCTAGTTTAAGCATGCGCATGTCACGTCGCGTAGCACATTCGCAAGGCATTTCATGCAGATTCATAGACACGACAATGTCCCTACATTAAACGTATACATCAACTAGTAAGAAGCAACCTACAGCATAGTAAAACTTAAACGTATCTGGCTTAACTATACAACATAAGATTAGTTTTTTCTGTTGTACAACTATGGCAGATATTCCTGATTCTACTAGTCTCCAATCCAATGAAGATTAGTTTTAAGTTTTAAAAAAACAAAATGAAAAGACAAAGTTTTAGATATTACAATTGATGACATGTCCAATAGTATTTGCTAAAATAATATGTGAAAATTGAAATGCTCATTTACAGGTCAGCAAGTTAAAAAAAAAAGAAACACATGTTTTTTACAAACTGGAGCCAACAATATCCCAAAATGATCAAAATGGAAAATGTAAGCAGAGTAGAAGAAAATAGCTACGGAAAACTGCACTTCATTATAAGTTTTCAAAAAAATTTGCAAATCATGGGTTAACTTTATTAAGTTTCATAATTAAAATTATAAAGGTTTCCATGAATTTGTAAATATTTTTGTGAAACTATCAGTGGTTTGCAATTTTCCCAATAGGTAGATGTGTGCAGGATAAGACGAAAAGAAGAAAACTTCAGAGAGGAAATTTAGCCACTGATCTTTCCCTAACCCACTGCATTAAATTCAAAGAAAATCCTACATGCGACATGGATAAACCCATCATAAACCCATCAAATCATAGAGAATGAAAAATTAAAGAACTGATACCTATAAGAATCAAATAAACATAGCACGACACATGAAAATTGTGGAATTCAAACTTATTTCACAAATACTACGGCACAGGTTAATTGCGAGTACTAAACTCATCCATACCTTTCATTTTTTCTGTCGTCAAGTACAGAGTCAACAACTTCGTGTTCAGCTGCTGATAAAACCTCTATGCTCTCCAGTGTCATCAAGTCCTATCAATATAAACAATCAAGTAACATTAACTCCTATTAATATAAACAATTAACTAACTCACCACTGTTCAGAAATTTAATTTGCAAAGTACATAACACATCCTTATGCATCTGAAATTGGTGAAGCGATGTCTAACCTGTGAACGGAATTTCTTGTCCAACCTGTGCAGTTTGGACAGGACTTTGTCCGAAATTTGCAACACAATTGTACAACATTTGTTACTGCAAACTTGCACTAGAATCACAAATATTAAAATATAACACAAATAATGGTTCAATTATGATCAGTAATGCTGTCGGCATCAATAGGTAATGAAACATATGAAAGGTGAAGTGATGTGGCGACTTGGGAATTTTTCGGCAGTAAGTCGAGTACTTATTTTGCTATCGTTGCATGAATGCATATCCCCTACGTCTGTCGCTTCAACACCTCTTCCTCTTCCTCTTCCTCTTCCCTTTCGTGTGCTTGTTAAAATTTGTCCCGCTCCCAATGTTTGGGCAACCTTACCAGCAGAAGGATGCACATTGTCTGCTTCTCCTCGCATTGGTGGCAAGGTTTGCAAATCATCAAACGAAGATAAACTCTGTTTTGCAACGTTCTTGATGGCTAGAAACTGAACCGAAAGAGATTTGCTTTCTTCGCTTGCGTATGTTTCCTCCAATGCAAGGCCACAGTTGTTGTGCATGTCCTCAACTTCTTGGATGGTATGCAACTGTCCAACGTGCATGTCAATTATCTCATTGGACAACATTCCAGTCACATAATTGTCCTCCCAATCCACCCCCTATAAATCTTGAACATTACCCTCATTTGGGCTACCATAATAATTCGGGAAGACCACGCCGCCATCATGCAACTTGACTCCCACAGTAGGGTCAAAACCCTTTTCCTCTGCGCGAGGCAATTGTGCTGTTTCCAATAAACCTTCCAGCACTTGCTGCATCATTTGCTTCATTTCAGCAATATATGTCTATTCATTAAACGGTTGTTTGCCAGACAATATAGCTGCAACCAGTTTGTTCAGCATTCCTTCCAGTTAAGCAATGTTGGAGGATATGTTAATGTTACAGTTTCTTTCAGTCGACTCCACCTAATCACACAAACACATACATTAACTTACTACCATATTTCATCTCCAAGTAACCTCTGTGAACTGTGTGAAGCATGTGTACTGATTGCTTTTGCTTACCTTTGCATTGTTAACAGCTTCTTTCCCTCGAAAATTGAGCAACATATCCCTTATTTCCGCATTGCTGTGAAGCACTTGCTTTATGGTTTCCTTGAGTTCACCAATGTTGGTCTCAACCTTGCTCAAACGAACATCATCAATCTGTGGTTTCTGGTTGTTATTGACATGGTGTGTGTCAATTGCGTCATCAATGTCGTTGCTTTCTGCTTTTGTTGGAGGAAACTCCACCTAACATAGTTGTCAAATCGGGATTCAAATCATAAATGAAAATGGTAATGCACTGAATCGTTAATCGATCTCAACTGTGAATCGTAAAGTTTCGATCTGCTTTCTTAAGTTGCACACAACGTATGTGTACACACTTTACATATTAAATATATCTAATAAAAATTAATTACTCCATTTGTCTGAAATGAAAAAAAAATTTTGTTGTAAATGATGCTCATCTAGTGTGGATAAAAACTTCAGTCAATCCCATGTTTACCACTTTACCTTTTCCCAATTACATAAACAAAGAGAAACTTTCAATTACAAATTAACAATAATTGAACGACAATGTTTTGACCTTTTTACAAGGTTAAAAAACCAAAATGTTCAAGCTTTTCCAAAAATCTGACTTCAGGGCTTAACCAAATTGAATTTGTAAGGCTACAACAACGTCCACATGGAAACTTAATGTTTTCCCCCCAAAAGTTCGAGTATTTCAGAGTAAATAGGGAGGGACAAACTGAAAATATGACATACGCTAAGGAATGGGTCACTGTTTGTCACTGATTGTCACCTAGTCATAGGAACACAAATTTTGTTTGTCACCGTTATCCATAACACAGGTGGGGCAATGCTGTCAAATGTGCAGAACGAATGGGTTGATTACCTCATGTTGCTGCAACATTTGCTTCCTTCCCATACGTCGCCTCGTCTCCCGTATTTCGGCATCACCCCAATCATTTAGCCGAGGGATGGAGTGTGTAGTAGCCAACGTACTCTTACAGGGAGGGGCAAAACGATCCAAGTAAAATAGCTGCATTATAAGGGGGAAAACATATTTACTATACACTTCCGAGCAAAATAATCCGTATTCGTTAACAATGCATACAACTTACAACACAATCATATGTATGTGTTTATGTGTCTCGATGGCAGAATCCCCATGCAGCTTTCCGGTTAAAAAGATAAGCTTTTCGTGGTTACAAAAAATGTGGCCCGTACAGGTATATTTGTCATGCTGTTCAATAACAGGTAAGTTTGTAGTTCGCAACGACTGCCATTTTATTGAACCATATGCACAGCAATGGATGAAATATGTAATCGGCATGGTACAAACAAACAACGGTCGATTACGTTACCATTAGAAGGAAAACACATCCAGTTGCCTCGCGCTAAACTTTCATCTTATACTTCCTAACACCTTTGACAAGGAATTGCAGTGTCACCTTTGCCCAATTACATGCCCCCATACCGGTCACGTCCTTCACGGTATGAACGAACGACAGCCTCAAGCCGGTCATTGTGCTAGAACACAACATGGCCCCCAACACGTACAGCGCAAACTTCCGCTGAAACTCGTCATCTGCACTATCACTCTCAGTCAGATAAACTCTCAACTGGTTCAAAGGAATGATTCCCTTAACAGCTCCAACCTCTTCGTAGATATTGGGATATGCATCTATTGAACCAGTGAACTGCACGTCATTGCCTTCTGACTGTATACCCAATAAGACATGCACTTCCTCACAGGTGAGCCTCAGGTGACGGCCATGAACAGTCAACGAACACGTGTCGGGATCGAAGTTCTGTACCAACCATTGGCACATGTTGTGATCTATACGGGTACACTTTAACTCGAGAAGGCCACCGAACCCAATATCAATGATTGCCTGCTTTTGTGCTTCGTTACAGCGGTTCACGATATCAACAATTGCTTTCAATGATATGCGGACTTGCATTTTACTCTGCAATGTTATTAACGTGAACATTAATACAAAAAATTAACCAACATTGTGTCGATAGCAGGTCCTCCCCAAATGCAGTTACGAAAACACTAAGCACGTAAGTACCTTTGCAGATTTCTTTGCAACTTCTTCGCCCAGTTCCTTGGCACTTGCCTTAGCCATGTCTTGAAACCTCTTCTTCTCATCACAGGGGAGTTCCTTCCATCTTTCCCCAATATCCTTTCGGCTCTGTAAGTGTTACACCAACGTGACGCACATACAGGACAAATAGGAGCTGTAAGTCAAAAATAATTGTCACCAAAAGTTGTATCACTCGCAATGTGTGCACATTTTCTGGTATTTACATATGTTTGCACATACAAATTACTATTTCGCACACAGTTGAAATAAAAACGGACATGAAATTTTACAAATAATCGGAGTTTATAAGAACATGCAATATGGCGTCTATGACTGCTGGAAATCGCTGAATGCGACACAATAGAAGCATATGACCGGTGTGCGCATGGAATAGAAGTCCATACTTTGCTATCACAGCAGTCACGTGTTTCCATCACGGTACTCTACTTACTACATGTCTGCACACTAACCATATTCGGTCCGGGGTTGTCTGCTTCTCGTCTTTCCTTGAATTGTTGCTGGCTACAACAATTGTCAATTTCGGTGTAAGTATATGTTAGTTATGGATGGATATATATACATATATGTACACAAATTGCAACCATTGACATTTAGGGACCAATTTGTGACACAAACAAATTTGGTCCTAACTACATAATAATGCATCCGTAATGTCCAATTTTGGTTGCTAAAAATATAATAACCACATCATTTCTACAACAACAATTATATATGGTCCAAATTATTTTGGCCCTTACTTTTGGTCTCTAAAATATTAATTTCTTGTGAGTACAAACTTAAATCTGCACAGGCGCAAGCTATGAGTTGAAAATATGTAATGCAGAATTGTGCAAAAATACTGTCACACGTTTCTGACGAGAGGGATTCATACTGTGAGCCGCTTTGAAGGACACAGATCGAACCTGTAAAAAATAAATGGTCCAAGTGGCCGCTTTCGACGAGGGGGCTTGGTAATGTCAACCCTTTCAATTCGTGAACCTTTGCCACTTGCCTTCAATGTGTTCCTTTGCCTGTAACAAATATCAGCGTAAATGAAATTTTGTTCAAGGCCAAATTACATTGGTGGTATGTACGTTTTGTGTATTCTATCATCTTCGTCGGTTAACTTTAAAGTTAGTCAATCTTGCCTTGCCATTTAAAAAGTTGTGCCATTTTCGTGAAATTGGTAACGTCGTTTTCCGTTGTCACCGAAAATTATAACTAAAGTGGTTTAGTATAACTCAGTGAATTATGGATTTCACAAATTCTCTCCACAGAATATGCAACATGTGCCCTATGTGCACATATTCTGGTAACAAATCGACATAGTTTTAATCTATTACATGCAATTCATGGTGCAATTTGAGACTATCGCAAATGTGTCAAACTCAAATCGCACAACCTCTTGATGGCAGTACATAATGGCACAATATGCCATACATGAATAGACTGTGGTATTTAGTAGGTGCAAGAAACATAACCTTGCAAACCTAACCGTATGAAATACTGAACGACATAAACTTACAGTTGCTTCGCATTGTCTGACATGTCGCCCATATCCAATTATGATAATTCCTGCAAAGAATTTCATGCAATATTCATAAGGATGCAGAAAGAACGTTACTTCGAAATTGTAACAAAACGAATTTGACTGTCAACAACTTATAATCAACGGACCATTGAGTCGTACGTACATTGTACGAGTGGTACTTTTCGTTTATTTTCAAGTACGATATGTTGTGGTTAATTTATGCACATATGGCATGCCACTGTTTTACGAAAATTAATTGCCCATATGTTGTACTCGTTTTATAGTATTTACGACTTGAAGCCAGAATCAACAACCAATGCGCACACTTGAAACAGGGCCACATCAGACATTCAACCCAACAGCACCCATACGCAACTTACCTTCATGCAGAGAAATAAAAAACCGACTGCACTGCTCAACGAAGACTGTTTGTCACTATGGAACTCGTCAATGGCAATATCAGTTTGTCACCCGTGTACTTTGTATACCTAATCGTACGTATGGTTTCAATGACCTAAGGAGGAACAGTTTAATAGTTGAAAAATGGTAATGTCGTGCGACTGGAACACAGTAGGTCATAATAATAATGTGGTCTGAAATAAAAAATAGACAGACTCACACTTGCCCGAGAAAATGGTGACTGTTACCGTCGGCGACCTGGCGCAGTCGAAATAGAGAGACAGAGAGAGAGTGTATTACTGGAGGTGGACAGCAAAACCGAAATGGAGAGAGAAGGAGGGACAGCAAAGTTGCCGAAATTTGTATGTGGGAAATGGAAATGAGTTGGTGAGATTAGAAAGGCTACGGCATGTGGGTCATCATGAAAAGTACTACATTTGTGGGAAGCGCTGTCTGGTGACTTTGGTTTTTGTTCCAAATTTGGGAAGGAAACGGAAACGTACGTGACACTACATAAGGCCAAGTTGGCAAGTTGGGAAAAAAAACCAAAAAGTCAAAAAGTTATTACTATTCACAAAAAGTCAAAAATTACGGCAACACAACTCCGAAGTATAATTTTTCCTTACACATTAATTTATACAATTTTGTAATACACATTTTCCCATGAAAGTCAAAAAGTTAACCCAAACATCCATATTTTTTTCCTCATTTATTTCGTCCACAAAGACAAAAATTGCATTTTTTTAGTCCAATTTTTTTTCTCACTTTTTAAATAAAAATAAATGTTCTTTTTTACTTTTTTGTGAAATATGGGTTCCGTTTGCGTTGGGGGTTGAAATGATGTCTGTGAGAGGTGATGTGACTTAAAATAATGTGATTGAAGTCAAAATAGTGAGTTTTTGACTTTTGGCTTTTTGTAAACATGCCAAACCAGCCCTACAAGGTGGTTACGAAGTTTCTATTTTTATGTTATTTTAGTATTTTCATATTTTTTAAATTTAATTTTTTGTGTTTTCAAAGTAATAGATTTTGTTGTACTTGGATATGATGTTTGTGACAAGAAATTTGCACTGATTATATGTTTGACGTGCCAATTTATGTTACTATTAATTATTTTTGCAGATTTTTTTAGTTTTTGTTTATTTTTCAGAAACAAGGCGTAGCGTAAGGTAGGGGAATGCGAAATTAAATTTTAGGCCTAGAAATTAAAATTAAAATTTCGTACAGGCCGATGAATAAAATTTCATCAAGGGTAAAATTTCGAACCGACTGGTCAACGGACAATGTATCGCGTGACTAACAGTCGCGCGGATTACAATCCCCGTTTATGCAGGTCGCACAAGCAGTGCAAATTGTGTGAATGATGATACAATGGATGGTGTAACGCCCTCAAAATAATACATAAATCCCATTATATTAGACATGCAATGGTATAAAGAAATCAACAGCTTTTCATTCATCAGAGTGATTCTTACCACAGTATTACATGTTAACAACAAAAGCAAGTGCCCTATAGGCTTACAGCTTTCCAATTTAACACTTGGTTTCACAAAAGAAGAGTGCTAACTCTATACAAAATAAGCCCATGGCTTGATGTACATGTAATACAACAAAATAATCAAAAACTAAGAGTCTTCAACTCCCACATCCATCCAAGCTATGTCCCTGGAGGTGGCATGCTACCTGTACCTAAAAATGGTATCCCATATAGGGTGAGCCAACGCCAAGTAGAGATATGCTAAACACAATATGAGCAATAACTAAGACATCAGCAGTTGATAAATGTTCGATTACCATAAACCAATCCGTGACACATTTCTGTTACATGACCACAATATTCATATCTCATTTCATTTTCCGTTTCTCATCATTTTCTAAATTTAACATCGATGGCTCAGAACTTGGCCAACCACTTATAAGGGACAGTGACTCATGTTAGACACTTCCCGTTTTACAATAGATAAACATACTAGTTGTATCAACATCTCAATAGATAAGCATACAAGCTGTTTCCACATTTCAATAGATAAGCATATTAGCTATATCAACACTTCCAAAGATAAGCATATGAGCTGTATCAACACTTCCATAGATAAGCATATTGGCTATATCAACACATTAACTGACAAGCATATGAGTTGTATCAGTGGAGTCCATTCCCTATCTCCTCCCAATCAACATCCGGTTTAGAAGTCCATCCCCTATCTTCTCCTAAACCGTGGAGTACATCCCCTATCTCCTCCTCCACACACACACTGTATATACATATAGGTCATATACACAATCAATCAATACATAACGTTATTGTATTCTATCAGCCGTCATACTCTATGACGTAACCAATCGATTAGTTTTAGTTTGGCCAATCATCATGCACTGTCTACAACAATCAAAACTACCCTCCACTGGTAGCCCAAGCAGTTATTTCTAAATAGATAATAAAAGGTCCAACAGATAAAATATCAATGTTTTCGAAAATGAGCGATTTATAAATCCAACTCCGCCATTCCACAATATAATGAACCAATTTCACTATTTACAACTCAATTCTAGATAACAACAACTTTCTCAAATTAATTATGGCAATTAACTTATATAACAAATTACGGCTTTCTCCCCCATTCCTCATTATTCACCCCAAGGTTCAATAATCAACAACCAACCGCTAGAACATCATTTTGAAACTCAAAATACATCTGTAAGAATCAAACTCACAAAACCCTCATTCATGGTTTTTGAAACCCTAAGTCCCAAATCAAACCATTTAAACAATAGACTCAAAATCTAGGTTAAAACCCATAAGAATGAATAGGAATCCCTACCTCAAGAGATGACACCCAATGGAGAAGATGACGAAAACAAAGTTGCTCCAAATCACAAGTTTTACGGATCAAAACGTAGCCCTCGACAATCAACAACTTTTTTGTAAAGGCCAATGATGAGCAAATCACTCCTACTAGATCAATACCTAGAGACAAGGTAGAATTCTAGAGTGAGAAGCTCAACAATGATGTTTTTGGAAAAGTAGGAGAGAGAAGAGAATGTGAAAAGTGATTTAAAATGTCAAAACACGGAGCTTTAACCCAGTCGCCCCGCTCGAGCGTCCAAACCCCCGCTCGAGCGGCACTCACAGACTCCTGCTCGAGCGGCCAATCCCCCGTTCGAGCGTCGGATGCATACTCCCAGCACTTTTGCAGACAGGTTCCCCGCTCGAGCGCTCAACTCCCCGCTCGAGCGACACACACAAACTTCCGCTCGAGCGGCCAACACTACACAAGAAATACTAGATGGGTGTATTCCCCGCTCCAGCGCCCAAAGCTCCGCTCGAGCGGACAAGCCAAAATCTGGGCAACTAGACTTGGTTCCTAAGCTCAACCAACCTGTTCCAAATTTAGGATAACAGGGAAGTACAGTAAGTACATTACACAGGATAACAGGGGCAAAACCAACAAATCTATATAACAAATCGAGGGAATCATAATCCCAATGTATTATGAATACACAAATATTGGGCATTGCATTGGATAGTGTTGTTCGGCCCATGGGGGCAATCAGGGGACCCTTTTTGAGAATCTGAATCAGTAAATGTGTACAGTTCGTCGCGTACTGCATACCTATAGAAAATCACGTTGACCGAATATCGAAAGCTATCTGATCGGAGTAGTTTTCTTTCAACTGTTAACTATAACACCATCCCTTACTTTTTCGAACACATATTTTTTGATATCCGATCAACTTGATTTTTTACAGGTATGACATACTGAATAAATCATAAAATATGAATGGTTCAAATTATCAAGATTGGGCCTAAAAGTAGGCCCGAAGGCTTTGCAAGGATGGCCGCAATGAGGGGCTTGCAAGGAGAGGATCTTCATACGGGGAAAGGGGGTCCCAATCTTTATTCCTACAGTATTTTGTTAGTGATTTTTTGGGTTATGGACTAAAAATTAAAATAAAGATTGTTTGGTTTGTTTTTGAGAGAGTTGTTTTTTATAAAAATTTTGGGGAGAGAGTTTAGAAATTTTTTTGGTTTCTTTGGTTGTGTATTTTGGGAGAGTTGTTTTTTTGGGAGTTTGGGATGATTTGATATTTTGGGAGAATTTGAGTAGATGTGTGTGAGAGAAAAAGTGATTGGGAAGGAGAGAGGAGAGAGAAAAAGTGATTAATTGATGTGTAAGAGAGACAAAGTGATTTTGAAATGTTTTTTGAGAAAAACTCAAACCAAACAATTTTTTAGAAATTTTTTTCTTCAAAACTCGTCTCCCAAATGCAAACCAAACATAAATTTTCGTTTTCTCGCTCTGCTATACAGGTTATACAGAGTATACACCTCAATCTCATTCTCACTCCCCTTCACTCTGACAGTCACTCCTCCTCCACCGAACCCAGCCTGACCGGCGACCATTCCCGACGGCCACCCACTCGTAAACCTAACCCACCGCTGTAGCCCTCATTTTCTCTGCTTCGCAAACCATAGCTCGACCATGACCACCATCGGCTGTAGAGAAGGAATTTGTTAACGATAACGTGGGCTTTCAGGCCATAGATGAACCAGGTTCGTCCTCCAAACGCTGAAATCAAAAAGTTAGGGTTGTGATTCACAAAATAGATTTGAAATTTGGAAATTAGGGCTTCGAAAATTACTCATTGAAAAATAGGGCTTTGAATATTACGGCTTCCAAAATTAGGGCTTTGAAAATTAGGGCTTTGAAAATTACTGTTATGCAGATAGATAAATGGTATGCTTGAAAAATGTGGCACATATTGTGACGAACATTTATGCATGTTAAAGTATACATTTTGCAGAACGTAGTATGAATACGCAGAAACTGATCCAACATAAAATGAAAGGATCACATCTTTGCAGAACATAGTATGATTATGCAGATTGATAATTAGTTGAATGAATGCATATAGTTGTGTAATTTTCAATGTGTGATTGATAATGTGATTTTGCTGAATTTGTTGTGAATCACGCATGAATTGTTGTAATGAACTGCTATCAACTAATGTGTTAGTTGCGTGACTTGAATTAACTATTATCAACATTGATAACTATTATCAAACTGAACTTAAATGTTCATAACTATTACTGAGTTGTTGATAAGTATTTCAGTGTGCTTTGTTCAAAATCACATGTGTCATTTGTTGATAATTATTTCAATTTGATAACTACTGAATCACAGTCTCCAACAATCTGCCCATAATCATTTCACGTCAGTATGATTTGTTGATAATAGTTGCTTAACATGTGTGATTGATAATTTACTTGACATTAAACTGATATGTTTGTAAAACTGCCATGTTTGTTCAGATTGAAAATGCTATGTGTGTAACATGTGTGTAATTAATCACAGATGCTATGTTTGAAACTGCTGTATTTGTTCAGTTTCAAAATGCTATGTGTGTACATTGAGCTGCGATGTTTGTTCAAATGCTATTACCAGTTTAGTCTGTGTAACCTCTGTGCAAATCCTATTAAACATGGCAGTTTGAACAAATAGATGTTTTCAGTAAAGACACACACTCTCTCTCAAATTAAACTAGACCTGCTATTAACCCCATCAAATAGAAGCATAGCAGAGCACTACAACTTTGTCATGTATGCAGATTTAAAACATGGCTTCTTCTTCTAACATTAGCAACATAAGAATACAAACGAGGCTGTGCAATTGGGGAAGAATCGCTGCCATACGTATTGTCAGAACAATGAGAATGGAAATGGAGGGTGTTTGTTCTTTGTTTGCCCATCAAAATATGTAAGTATGTATTGGAAATTTTAATCCTTTAGTAGTGACAGTAATATTTGTCGTATTCAACTAACTGATTGTCATGTATTGTAGAGTACCACTCCCACTCCCTATTGCAATTATTTCAAGTTCGTGGCTGAAGATGATGAAGACGTTACGTCCAAAATCCCTTCCGACACAAGAGCTGGTGATGCTTTAACAGTAGAACACTTCAACGATGTAAGGACGAGGCTTCATGACTTTGGAAATGACCATGGTCGAAGGCTTGAAAGGATAGAACATATTATCAAAGCAATGGTGTATTTCATTATATTTTCTATCATTTTGTACTTGATCATGTAACTTTTGTACTTCTTTGTATTTTGGGAAATTGAATGGAAGTTTGTACTAGTTTTTGTTGTATTGTACTTCATGATGTAAGTAATGTTTATGGAATGAATTTTATTATGATGTAACTTATGTAACTTACTTAATAGCTTTGTGGAATGAATTTTATTATGGAATGAATGTACGAAATGAATTTTATAAGTTATTATGATGTAACTTATAATGTTATTCCGTAATGAATTTTGGGAAACGTTGGTGTCATTGTAAGAGCTTTGTGGATGCTATTTGGCAGATCTGTGGACGAGTTTTGTGGATGGTATGTGGATTCATTTTTTGTGGATGCTATGTGGATGAATTTTGTGGATGCTTTGTGGATGACTGAATTTTGTGGGTGCATTGTCACTTATCTGTGGCCTGTTATCTGTTGCAGGTTCTCTTATCTGGGTGCATGAATTTTGGTTGTAATGAACAACTTCTGTTATTTGATGCAGGTTTGTTTGTAATTAACGGATTTGGCAAATCTGTTATCTGTCAACTAGTATATGTTTGTCACTTATCTGTGGGCTCAACTATTATCTGTTAGCAAGTTAAAAGCAGATATAGAATGCGTGGTACATTTCTTCACCATCGTGCTGACTTCTTCATTAATGAATATCAATACTCTGGTTCTGCATGGTCTATTGTATATTTTTTTGTTTGAAAGGGAGCTGATTAGTTCATAACAATGCACAATGGGAGACAAATTGCTAATGCACAAGTTGACCCCATGGGGTATGCTTCCACACAACGGTTGTGTTTGAAAAAACAAAACATTATGTGCCCATATTGATGTTAGAGTGTATGACACCATTGGCTGGTTGTGCACAATTTTTGTTTGCAATTACAGGTTGTGATTCCAGTCAATGATTTTGACACTTAAACCTTATTGTCCATATTGAACGATTCACAAACATCAAGTAATCAACAAAACATAGGTTAATGATAGTTTCTGATATCGGTCATTGACATTACAAAAAAATTACCTTGTCATCGTACCAACAAAAATCATAAGACAGGTTTTAGTCAAGGACGGTGACCCAAAAAAATACCTTCAACAAAGTGGACATGATGAAGACATTAACGCATGCACCGTTGCAATGGTTAGCAGAGTATGACGGTATGTTAGTTTGTAAGTCGTTTATTTTCGCTCGACGATGCCAGCTTTCAAGACTTCGCTTACTATGTCATACACATGTCCAGGTCTGCTAATCCTCGCTCAAATCAACAACCTCGGAGTCTGAGTAATTTGAAAGGTCAGGGTCCGACACCAGTGCAGGATCCTCCATTATAGCCTTGATCGCAGATGCCAGGTTCGATCCATGTATCTTCGACTCTGCCTTTGCGTCCTCTATCCGTGAGTTCCTAATGAGTCGACGAGTCATTTGATCAACCTCACTTTGCAAACGATGCCTAACTTGGGACTCGCTGACATGAGGGAATTGCCGCTGCATTTCAACCGACCGGGCTTTTGTGACCTTCAGAAAAGCACATCGACAGTGGTGTTCACACTGAACTCGTTTGGCAAACAGTGAAACTGGAATTCCAAAATACTTTCCTAGGCAAGCATCTTGTATTGGGGTGCAGTTGTAATCCCGTAGAGGTTCAAAACTACACAGTGGGAACCCTATTTCAAAGAAACGTCGATCACCGAAGGAATCGATATACCCACCTGCATAATCCAATTCTGGTGACTTCGGTCGGGAGCTGTCAGCCGTTGCAAGTGATTGTCCACGACCGTGTTTACTGTGGTGTGCATCCATAGGTGTGAAGGTTCCTGATTGAGTCCAACTTTGTTTTCGTAGGTTCACGAAGAATATATGGACGCAAAAACAAACCCAAATGCAAAGGAAACAACACTGGTTGCAAACTTTTTGTGGTTGGTTGTAAATGTTAAATTACCTTAAACCCGTAGTCATTAATACGTTGGTGGTAGGTTTAAAGATGTGAACACACTTATTGTTGTTTGGTGGCCACACTTACCCCAAACTGCGTAAAAGCAACTTACTGATTGCGGGTATTTCATTTAATAGGTTGGGTGCAGTTGGAAAGGCATATGTATCTGATAAGAGCAATTTTGCTAACCTTTATGGATGAGTAGACATGTAATTGGGTTGGGGCACAAATACAAATGACGAATGTGAATGTATGATGAACTATGGGTGTGGAAATCAATGACAGTGGGATAGTACTGATGGAAGGTGCAATGCATGTGTGTTGGAAATGCCAAATAATGGACAATCAATGGTACTGAACGGATGACTTGGTGCATGCAAGAAGGAACGAATTTTTGCAAGATGAATTCGGCCAGTTTGAGAAATTAATACAATGTATGTCACAATGCATGAGGTCTTCTGCAAACATACAAGTTATGTACCATATATTACAAATACTCACAGCATAGTGTTGTGTAATATTATGAATCTGTACATTCCTTTAAAAAAGTAGTCAGTAAAATAAACCATACACATATTCCTACAAAATGTCTGATTCGAACAAGATTGAAGCTATTATTGAAGCTTATGTTGCTCCTGTATTCGAGCAATTGCAAGCTATCTACGAAAGGCTGAATGAAGTGGACACACGGTTGTCAAGTTTGGAGCGGCAAGTCGGCGCTATCAAGCAGAACGTTGATTGGCTGACCGATGAGAAATTGGCAGCAGACGAAGCGAAGTCTGATAAGACAATGGATGAGGACAATCAATCAGATAGTACGGACAACTCTTCAGAAAACGCTGCTGATGATGCAGCAGATATGTAGATTTGATTTCTTTTTTTTTTAACCTTCCCTGTAAGCCATGAAAGTTTTGTTTTGGCTGGAGTCATATGTGCTAATGGGCTGATATATAACCTACCTACGAAGAGTATTGAGTTTTCATTCATAATGTGGTTTCTTTCATTTTTGAAAATTAATTTTTCCTTTTTCGTAATTAAATTATAAATTAACTTCGGTAACAAAAGCAGCCGTAAATTATATACAGTTACAGCCGCATTCATCCAAACAAGAAACATGCGTAAAGAAAATAGTACTAAGTCAGCAGCCACATCGACATATTTGATCCATGTTTACATTTGACTTGCACTTTGCAGTTAGTCCATATTTACATCGTCCAGCAAAAACAATACTAGGGAGCCATAAATAACATCCATATTGAAATCAAACAATAAAAAATTAGTTAAGTCCTATTGCCACCCAAATTACTGGCGTACTGGCAGCCCAATCACATCACTGGCCTAGCTTGTGGCATTGCTCATATGAAGGCACTCCCGGTACTCTGCGATCTTTACATTATTGACATCCATAATGATGTCAACCAACAACTTATGACGCACACAGGGAGCGAACTTTATACAGAAAGATCATAAGACAAATCAGTTAAAATTGCAGGACATACAAGGAAGGATTTGATTGACAAATGGAAATTAAGCGGTAGAATGTACCTTGTGTGGACCGGGGCTTAAATCAGGTTGCTGCATGAATTTGATGACGAACATCCCACAGTCAAACGTGCTACAAAAATAATTTCACATTAAAGTTGTCGTCAATACTTAATAGGTTCGTTAAGTCAGTCATGCAGCATAGACATTAATGTGAGGGAGGGATTGTGGATTACTCGTCCAGTTGTTGTACTGGCCTCTCATCTAACATGCAGAGGTGAAAGCTACGCACGTCTGTAACATAATCATTTCCAAAGTGTAGTTGCAGCAAGTCGTGCATAGTTTGAACCTGTTCCACAAGGTTGAAGTTGGTTTACGTAAAGGATGTTCAAGTTTTTTGTAGTGTTCAGAAATGCACCAGAAGGACATACCAAAATTTTAGCCGCATTTAGCTTCCTTTTGTTCGGTCGGTTGGATGGGACCGAGTCGAATAGGTAGGCTACACGGTCCACCATATCAATTTTAACGCACAACCAATGCACTCCGCTGTAATTGAAAGGCATGTAAATCTACACGTACACACAACGGCAGACCTTGTTTAGAGGCCATGTAAACATGTAATGCCTTTCATATTTTCGTTTTAGTATAACGGGATAAACATTGATATTACCCTCTGGCATGCATCAATCGCAACAGTGTATCTGTCATGTCCGAAAAATGATGTGACGATATGTTCATGGTGTAGAGGTTGCATATCTTTATTTAGAATCAAAGTCTGCATGTGTAATGCGGCATGGGCCAGGATGCAGCCACCTCGATTCTCTGGAACCAAGTTGCTCAGTAGACTGCCACTGGAAGCCAACAAATATTACTAACGTACCCATCCATTCTCATTCTGCACGAAGGTCATACAAAACTTGCACTTGAAAGTACGCATTTCATGAAATCGCTCAATAAAGTCCAGACAGCCTGCAACTCATGAATGATAGCTACCTTCCTCTTGAAATGTAACTGCTATATATATATGCAAGATGATAACTTTAAGAGAAAGGTAACCGGCATTCAAAAGTTGCGTGCAATGACAGGCAAGGTTGTCCATTTCTACGAATAAGATTTTCTTCGTGAATTGCCTGGGCTTCATGACTTTTCTGAATTTCTTCACCTTACCCTTACGACAGTTCGTGAACTTGAAGAACTGAACAACTTCGTTACGAAGTTGAACATAACCTGGGATGGGAGCACACTGTATGTGCACGCACAGTTGATATCCCTCCTAAAGAGTTCACCTATAGACACGTCAACCACAGAAACAGAGGGCATTGACGATGCCCGGATGGACCACATCTTAGAAAAGTTGGATATTAGAGAAGGACTGAAGGCAAACTTCTTCCTTAATCTGTTAGCCTTGTCCGAGTTAGGCGGGGAGAAGGTATTGGTTTTCAGCCATCGTCTCCGGCCGCTTAAGTTGTTGGAAAGGCCAGCCATCATGTTGAGGGCTTCAATTTCTTTGCTTGTTTCATTGTCACATACAATCGATGAGACTTGCTTGCACGCCCAGAAAAGTATTCTTCTCTGATCTACCCATTGTCTGATCACCTGAAGGTAATGGAGCATGGGCCAGGAGGCAGCCACCTCGATTCTCTGCAACCAAGTTGCTCAGTAGGAAATTGAAGCCCTTAACTGGATGGGGTTTCATCTGGTTTTTGTGGCTGGGATGAGCACCAATTTCTCTGACAGCAGAATCGTGTCCAGATTGTTTAACCCCGTCATGAAATAGTTCAGTTGCTTCTTTGTCCTTTGTAGTCGGGCCTTCATAAAAGTATGTGCATGTAGTCCTTCAGCCCTAAATAAAAAACAAAATGTAGTCCTTCCTCTGCAATATTTGGGAAATTATGCATTTATCGCTTGTACACATAATTATTTTAATTGTAAGCTGTGTGAACTAAATGCAAAATTTGGATGTCTGTCCTTTCTTTTGTCTGTTTCAAAATCTGTGTATGTGTTGGGAAATTCTACATGTTGTTGTCTGTGTTTACGCAAAATTTTGAGGTTAACAGCCACATGTTGCAGCTGTTTTGTAACGCCCTCAAAATAATAACATTAAACCCACAATATTGACATGCATTGATATATAAAAGATCAACATCCTTCTATTCATCAGAGTAATTCGTTACAAAAAGTATTACATGTTAACAACATAGCAAATGCCCTAAGGGCTTACAGCTTTCCAAGTTATCACTTGGCTACAAAAAGAGAGTACTAACTCAATTACACATTAAGCCCTTGGCTTGAATCTACATGTAATACATCAAAACAAGGAAAGACAACAAAAGTCTGTTCGCCTCTAGCCTCCCAAGCTATGTCCTTGGAGGTGGCATGCTACCTGTACCTGAAAATGATGTTCCCATATAGGGTGAGCCACCGCCCAGTAGAAATATACTAAACCAGTTATGAACAATGACTAAAAGATTAACAGTTGATAGATGGTCAACACTTTTACATTCTTTCATAACACATTACAGTTTCATGACATTCAAGTCCTTATTCCATTTCATTTTCCATTCCTTTTCAATTCTCAATTCATAACCATGGTTCAGAACCTGACCAAACAATCTATATGAGACAGTAATTCATATTAAACATTTTCCCATTTCACATTAGATAAGCATACGAGCTATATCAACACATCAACGGATAAGCATATAAGCTATATCAACACATCAACAGATAAGTATAAGAACTATATCACACCACCAAAGATAAGCATATGAGCTGTATCTACGGAGTCCATCCCCTATCTCCTCCCAAACAATATCCGGTTTAGAGGTCCATCCCCTATCTTCCCCTAAACCGCGGAGTACATCCCCTATCTCCTCCCAAACAATATCCGGTTTAAAGGTCCATCCCCTATCTTCCCCTAAACCGCGGAGTACATCCCCTATCTCCTCCCAAACAATATCCGGTTTAAAGGTCCATCCCCTATCTTCCCCTAAACCGCGGAGTACATCCCCTATCTCCTCCAACACAACACAATGCATATAAGCAATTATTATACACATCATCAATCAATACATAAAGTTAATGTATTCTTTCAATCGTCATACTCAATGACACATTCTAGTGATTAGTTTTAGTTTGCCTAATCATTATGCATTGTCTACAACAATCAAGACTATCCTCCACCGATAGCCCAAAGCAGTTATTTCTAAACAGAAAATAAATGCACAAAATGGATAATATATCAACATTTCAATTAGGTGAGCGATAAATAATTCAACTACACCCTTTAATCCCATACATTCCCAATCTCAACATTCCCAATTCAATTCCTCATTTCTCACAATTAATTATACCAATTAATTAACCAATGTAATTAGGGCATTTTCTATAATTAACATTATAACCCTAAGGTTCCATTTTCATCAATGTTTCAACATTAATTCCATTTCTTCATGCTAAACATGCATATAGGTTTTATATATTTAAAACCCCAACTTTTGTAAAATTACACAAAAGCCTAAACTTTCTCCAAATTACTCAACAACCCCCAACATATCAACATGCTAAAATTTAAAGATAAAGCTCATAGAGAGGAGTAGGATATCCCTACCTCAAGTTTGACGAGGAAACATGCAAAACTCCAAAGCACTTCAATTTACGACTCCAACAGAAATTTGTAGTAGCCATGCACGTGGAGTCCACTTCAATTACCAAATCTGACGGCCCATATAACACAATCTCACAAAAGAGATATATGGGCCAAATACTACCTATTTTTGGCCTCAAGAAATGAAGTAACATTCACCATAATCTTCCACCATGCGTCGGGGCAATGGAGGCTTTCCATCATCATCATTTCTCTGAGACAAAGCTCTACATGCAATAACACCACCCAGATACGTAGGCCTCATGACCCTAAGATGACCCTAAGATATTTCACTCTAGCAAAATTTGAAGTCACATTTAGCAGTAGGCGCCTAAACCATTAATTGAAATTGAGGGTCAATACTATTCAATACACGGACTGCACGCACATGCTCAGTCCAAAAACTCCATGCATTAGGCCTATTTCAACAGAAAAATTTCAATCTCACAGCCCATTTTGTCGAAATAGGGTGCACCAACTAAGTAACAACAAATGGCCCCACAACCCACTCTTCATGATTTTCTACAAAAGCAAACCCATTCTCTAAGGCACCAGCACGACCCAAGTGGGGAAAATACAGTTGTTGTCCATCCCTCCCCTCAGTCACTATGTGAGAGAGAGAGAGAGAGAGAGAGAGAGCCCAGGTTATGTACCAAAGACGCTATTTCACCGGTGTCAATAGAAACTCCTGTTGTACGCAGCCACCATCTTCTTCCATACATATAGCCCACGGATTGGTTGCATCGGTAGCTGAATCATGGAGAACCCCAAAGCTGTTAGCAACAACACCAGAACCTCACCAACACAAAAACGTTGGCACCGAAGCTAACCAACTTTATCTCTCCACCTTGAGTTTGCTCATTTTAGCAACAGCCGAACATTAACCTCGAGCAGACCGTAATGCACCAACTCAGTCCAGCAATCTGTTATAAACCAGAGCTCCAAATTGGATCACTAACTGGTTGTCCATAGACATGGCTATCAGGTTCTAAAGATGACTGACAATATGACATATGGACGGAAAAACCTGACTGAGAGATATTAGCTTTGGCTAATTCAGGCTCTTCTGAACTGACCCCATCTTCAAGCATTAATCTTCTTCTCTGTATCCTACACTCTTGACTTCCACGAGTCTCATCAAATGAAACACGAAATTTGTCCTCATTTGGTAGAGAACAACCTGTTAGCTTAGCTGCTTTAAACAGCTCATTCTTCATGCCAGCGGGTCTCTTGGCCATTGAAAAACCTTTCTTACTCGGCCTCTTGATCTGAATACTATTGGATACTCAATCCACACGCATGAGAGAGAGATATACTTTACACTCTTTAATCATTCTCTTCACCACTTGAGTATATAAATATATTTTACTTTTCATTCATTCTCCACCTTGCTTTAAAATAAAGGACCAGAGAGAGTGAGTAGAATTATTCTATATCTTGTTTTCAAATAGACCCACCGAAAGTGTAAAAAAAAAACAGCCCATGTGCGTGCTTTGGTTCCCTCAATTCTTGCATATTACTTGACTTTCTCTATTATCTTTAAATAAATAATAACCCAATTGCCATCCTACTGAAAACATCATGCTAATATATATAACACCCATAATTCATCATCGTATATTCTATTTTCTACCAAATCCATCTAACTATCTTTTTATTTGGCAAAAAAAAATATATATATTGGGTCATTACATGTTTGTTTGTGTTCTTGTAAATATTGATTGAAATACTTTGCAGGAGTTGTCGTCATTGCATCTGATGGATATTGGTCACCTCGCATCAACAATGTTAGTTTTCTCCTTAAAGACTTCCTACCAGTTGGTTTCGTACATATGTTTGTAAACAAACGAAATCGATCACCAAGGAATACGCTGATTTTTTTTCCGGATCAATTCTTACAGCAGCTCGTGTACTTTTGTGTTTGTGTTATTTGTTTTTCACAAATTTTGAATGGCCTCGCTTTGCAGCATCAATTTTGAACTTTTGTTTCAATTACGTCCATTTGATTACAACTCTTCACTGTTTTGTATCAGAAAATATGCATATACGTGCCAACTGTACTTTTTGTTGTAGTCAACTTATAACTTTACTGAACTTACATAATCTCAATCAATTGACATTACAATCTTTGTTTTAAAAATCACAAACGGCATTAGCAATTTGACCGAAAATGTCCAGGAAATTTGAAATGGACTGTCAGAATTTAGGTAGTTTAAAGTGCATCGATCCAAATTAGACAACGGACAAAATGTGTACACCACCCCTGTAATTTCCCCTTCAATCTAATTTGTATGATTTGCTCTTTCATAAAGGGGAAGGAAAAGATTGAAGACAATTGCCGAACAACAAATCCAAATGTCTGACACTATCGTTGGCTCTTGTCGAAAGCGGCCAGTTGCACCATTCATTTGTTACAGGTACTAGTTGTTTATTTTGACAATATGGAATTACATTTTTCGTACTGAAATTACGCGCCTCGTCGAAATTCAGTTTGTGATGTTTGAAATTGGTTTTGTTCCGCATGTCTAAGAATGTTTAAATTGGTGTCGATTTAGTCCCGGATGTATGAAAGCTGTATTATGCCGATTTCGGGGCCAGCTTGACATAAAAACTTGCATGTATATATATATATATATATATGTATTCATATTTAAGATTTAGTGATGATAAGCTTCACGATGCTTGCATGCAGCCAGCAACAATTCAAGGAAATGCAAGGGCCAGACTACACTCGACGAAAAATGGTGAGTGTCGAAATCTGTATTCTCTATAATACACTATGATGGAAACACATCGCTGGGTTGCTATCCACACGTTGAATTGAATGGTCGTAGTGGCCTTGTGATTGTTTCACGTTTGTAGGATTGTAGCATGTAATAATGTCACCTTCCTATTGTTTTTGTAAATTTTAATTCTTTGTAAAAGTCAAGCTACGTTTTGTCGCTGACTTTTTGCTGCAACTGTTATTTGTATTTGCAATCTTATTTAATTACCAACAATGCACGCGGATTGCGTTTGGCATAAAGTTCTAGTTACAGTAATTTTGGACTCATAGTTGTTACTTGTCTTGTACGTCTGTCATTTACTTGGTTAAAGACTAGAAAGGAGATTGGGGAAAGGTGGAAGGCACTCCCCTCTAATGAGAAAAAGAGATTTGCGGAAATGGCTAAGGCGAGCGCTGAGGAACACGCCAAAGTTGTACCATCTGCACCGAAGTCTGAAAAGGTCATTACGTACTTCATGTTTTCGTAAATGCATTTGGCTAGGTCCTGCTTTGCTGACATTGTTGGTTGTATTTTTGTATTAATTTAAGGGTAAAAAATGCGTAGGGTAAAAGCCAACTCCACATATCATTGAAGTCAATTGTTGAGCTAGTTAACCAGTTCAATGAAGCACAAAAGCAGGCAGTCATTGACATTGGGTTTGCTGGCCTCCTGAGGATGAAGTGTACACGTATAGATCACGACTTGTGTGCATGGTTGGTACAGAACTTCGATCCTGACAGTAGTTCATTGAATGTTCATGGTTGTCAAGTCAGGCTCACGTGTAAAGCAGTTAATGTTTTATTGGGAATACGGTGTGAAGGCGATGACGTGCAGTTGGCTGGGTCATTAGAAGCATATCCCAATATCTACGATGAGGTTGGAGTTGTTAACGGAGTCATTCCTTTGAACAAGTTGAGACTTTATCTGACCGAGACTGATGGTGCGGAGGACGAGTTTCGGCGGAAATTTGTGCTCTACGTGTTGGGGGCCATGTTGTGTCCTACCACAATGACCGGCTTGAATCCATCGTTCATTCATGCCGTGAAGGACGTGAATCGTATGCGAGCTTGTAATTGGGCAAAGTTGACACTGCAATTCCTTCACAACGGTGTTCGCAAGTATAAAGGTCATCGCAGTGCAACTGGATGTGTTTTCCTGCTAATGGTATGCCAATAACTTGATTTTTTTTCCATTCCCCCCTTCATGTGTTTCATGCATTGTTCTATCATGGTTCAACAAATTGGCCTTCATTGGGACATACAATGGTACCTGCTTCGTGAGTACGACAAACAACACTCTTCCTGACCAAGTATGGTACTCGCGGAAATATATTTTCTGCAAGTACCGTCATGAATTTAAGAACAACGAATACAGGGAAAAAAGTATACCGAACCTCAATGGAGGAACCAATTAAAACTAGGTTGCGAAGAGGGGAACATAAACATAATTTTTTTTCCTTGGTTTCATCAATAAAGTCCTTGGTGTGCTGTACATTTTTTTCCCCAAAAAACATTGCATGATATGTGCCTATAAAGTTGACAGCATCCTCAACAAAATCGGCATTCTATGTACGTTCCGTTGCAAAATTGAGAATAATGAATGTCATTGTTACTGAATATAGTTCATTTTTCTGGGAAGAACAACTTAATTATGGTGTGCCCCTTAATGTCCACAGCTGTTGTACCTTGATTGTGTTTGTCTGAGCTTGACTACGACGCGGTCCACACATCGGCTTCATGATTGGGGTGATACCCAAATACGGGAGACGTTGCGACGTATGAGAAGGAAGCAAAAATTCCCAACAATTGCGGTAAGCACTCCTACCACTGTGCACATTTCACACCATCGACCCACTTGTCTTCAACATACAATGTCAGACTTCATTTATGCGTTTCTATGATTAGGTGGAGTTTGATTACGGTAACGCGGATGATGCTGACATGGATGCATGCCATGTCGAGAACCAACAAAAAGGACAGTACAATGAAGTCCGTATGAGCAATTTGGAGTCCGACATTCGCGAACTGAAGGAAATGATAAAGCAAGTTCTCTACAACCAAACAGATTTAATGGAGATGTTGCGACATTTCGAAGCCAAGCAAGTTGTTGGCAATGACAAGGTAATCCATCCAAGCATTACGCAATTTTCACACAGTTGAGCCACATCATTTGAAGATGGTTTATAAGACTAAGTTCATGAATGTGTATGTATGATTAGGTGGAAGGCAATGATGTGTGTATCATTAACCTCTCCTCCAATGTTGCTCAACTGAAGGAAATGCTGAAACAACTGCTTCAACGTTTCAGTTTGGGCTGCAACGAACCGTTCACTGAACAAACCAATTTACGTGAACTGAAGCAAATGCTACACCACCTCATCGAAGGTATATTCTCTACACCGCAACCGGCAGGCGTGGCCCAACAGGGTGTGGACTCTACTGTTGGAGTCAAGGCGCATGATGATGGCGTGGTCAAACCATCTAACGAAGTTAACCCAATGGAGTGTAATATTTCAGATGTACAAGGGGTGGATCACCAACAACAGATTTTGAAGGGAACCTTGGCAAGGGACAAAAGTCATTTGCATGATGGGCACAAGCTGAACATTGAAGAAGGTGGGGACAACAACAAGAAGGGAGGCCTTCGGTCAGGGGAAACATATGAAACTGAAGATAAATACACTCATGACCTTCAGTCAGTGGGTGTGAAGAACGTGGCGTGCGATGTGCATACTTCTCCTACTAAGCTTGGCAAACCATTGGGAGCAACTAGAATCGTTAGAGGAAGTGCAAAGGGAAGACGAAAAGGAAAAGGAAAAGGAAAAATGCGCGGAAGTGGAGTTCAAGCCACTGAGGTCGGGGATATGCAATTATGCATCGATAGCAAAACAAATAGTGGAGTTGACGACATCAGTTCACCTGTGGATGTTGATGGTGTGGACAACGTGAACAAGGTACAAATACTGCCTTTCATGCCCCACAAGTTCTGAATACCCAATTCATGCCCACATCAATAATGTGAATCAGTAATTTTACAATCATCTGTGTTGTATTGTACTAGTTGTCAAAGAATTGCATGTTTGCAGTTATGACTGCTGCCATATATTAGTACACATTTCTAACAAACTCCGCACCAAACATCACAAGTTGGGAAAACTCTGAGGCTCACAGTTTTTACATCATTTCACGTTGTTTTTTATGACTACCGACCTTGTAATGTAAGCTTCAATTTTTTTATGAAATGTGTACTGTTAGTTGGCTGTTTATTTTTGTAGGACTCGTTGACGATGTTGGACAGCGACGGGTTGTTATCAGTGGAGGAACAAAAACTTCTTAACTATGTATTTGACGATAGCAAAAATGAAATGTATTGTTTCATTTACTACTTGCAAATTTTAAATGACAGTCCACTGTGAAATAACTATCGTTCTAAGGATCATTTATTGCTTGTAGGGACATTGTTGTTTCCATGAATCTTCATGGACGGCCATGTGAAGTTGGCACCCGGCGTGACATGCGCACGCTCAAACCACGGTCTTGGCTATCCGACATTGTAAGTGTTGGATGCACAAATATGAATCTGCGTTTTTCAGTACCCCTGAACTCAGAAACCTTTCTAATCAACTTGCCTTGTGTCTTGCATACAATGTTCCAGCCAATCAACTTGGTGGTGGTGCAATTGACTAATCGACAGAGGGATTTACACAACGACGGGAGGCACACTGATTGGTTCTTTCCCGTATATCTGTCGGTAACTAAGTGTTTAAAGCTACGTTGTGTATTGTGTATGACATATTTTGACAAATGTTTTCGTTCGGGTGGTCAGACAATGAGCAGATCAGAGAAGAATACTTTTCCGGGCGTACAAGCAAGTCTCATCGATTGTATGTAACAATGAAACAAGCAAGGAAATTGAAGCCCTCAACTTGATGGCTGGCCTTTCCAACAACTTAAGCGGCCGGAGACGATGGCTGAAAACCAATACCTTCTCCCCGCTTGACTTGGACAAAGCTAACAGATTAAGGAAGAAGTTTGCCTTCAGTCCTTCTCTAATATCCAACTTTTCTAAGATGTGGTCCATCCGGGCATCGTCAATGCCCTCTGTTTCTGTGGTTGATGTGTCTGTAGGTGAACTCTTTAGGAGGGATATCAACTGTGCGTGCACATACAGTGTGCTCCCATCCCAGGTGATGTTCAACTTCTTAACGACGTTGTTCAGTTCTTCAAGTTCACAAACTGTCATAAGGGCGAGGTGAAGAAATTCAGAAAATTCAAGAAGCCCAGGCAATTCACGAAGAAAATCTCATTCGTAGAAATGGACAACCTTGCCTGTCATTGCACGCAACTTTTGAATGCCGGTTACCTTTCTCTTGAAGTTATCATCTTGCATATATATATATAGCAGTTACATTTCAAGATGAAGGTAGCTGTCATTCATGAGTTGCGAGCTGTCTGGACTTTATTGAGCGATTTCATGAAATGCGTACTTTCAAGTGTAATTTTTTTATGACCTTCGTGCAGAATGAGAATGGATGGGTACGTTAGTAATATTTGTTGGCTTCCAGTGGCAGTCTACTGAGCAACTTGGTTGCAGAGAATCGAGGTGGCTGCATCTTGGCCCATGCTCCATTATCTTCGGGTGCTCAGACAGTGGGTAAATCAGAGAAAGGTAACCGTTTCCGGGTGTAGAAGCAAGTTTCATCAATTGTATGTGACAATGAAACAAGCAAGACTACCACTGCCTGCGAACAAATATTACTAACGTACCCATTCATTCTCATTCTGCACGAAGGTCATAAAAAACTTACACTTGAAAGTACGCATTTCATGAACTCGCTCAATAAAGTCCAAACAGCCCGCAACTCATAAATGACAGCTACCTTCCTCTTGAAATCTAACTGCTATATATATATGCAAGATGATAACTTCAAGATAAAGGTAACTGTCATTCAAAAGTTGCGTGCAATGACAGGCAAGGTTGTCCATTTCTACGAATAAGATTTTCTTTGTGAATTGCCTGGGCTTCTTGACTTTTCTGAATTTCTTCACCTCCCCCTTACGACAGTTCGTGAACTTGAAGAACTGAACAACTTAGTTAAGAAGTTGAGCATCACCTGGGATGGGAGCACACTGTATGTGCATGCACAGTTGAGATCCCTCCTAAAGAGTTCACCAACAGACACGTCAACTACAGAAACAGAGGGCATTGACGATGCCCGGATGGACCACATCTTAGAAAAGTTGGATATTAGAGAAGCACTGAAGGCAAACTTCTTCCTTAATCTGTTAGCCTTGTCCGAGTCAGGTGGGGAGAAGGTATTGGTTTTCAGCCATCGTCTCCAGCCGCTTAAGTTGTTGGAAAGGCCAGCCATCAAGTTGAGGGCTTCAATTTCCTACTGAGCAACTTAGTTGCAGAGAATCGAGGTGGCTGCATCCTGGCCCATGCTCCATTACCTTCGGGTGCTCAGACAGTGGCCAGATCAGAGAAGAATACTTTTCCGGGCGTACAAGCAAGTTTCACCAATTGTATGTGACAATGAAACAAGCAAGACTGCCACTGCCTGCCAACAAATATTACTAACGTACCCATCCATTCTCATTCTGCACGAACGTCATAAAAAAGACAAATGAGAGTACGCATTTCATGAACTCGCTCAATAAAGTCCAGACAGCCCGCAACTCGTGAATGACAGCTACCTTCCTCTTGAAATGTAACTACTATATATATATGCAAGATGATAACTTCAAGAGAAAGGTAACCGTCATTCAAAAGTTACGTGCAATGACAGGCAAGGTTATCCATTTCTACGAACGAGATTTTCTTCGTGAATTGCCTGGGCTTCTTGACTTTTCTGAATTTCTTAACCTCACCCTTACAATAGTTCGTGAAGTTGAAGAACTGAACAACTTCGTTAAGCAGTTGAACATCACTTGGGATGGGAGCACACTGTATGTGCACACATAGTTGAGATCCCTCCTAAAGAGTTCACCTATAGACACGTCAACCACAGAAACAGAGGGCATTGACGATGCCCGGATGGACCACATCTTAGAAAAGTTGGATATTAGAGAAGCACTGAAGGCAAACTTCTTCCTTAATCTGTTAGCCTTGTCCGAGTCAGGTGGAGAGAAGGTATTGGTTTTCAGCCATCGTCTCTGGCCGCTTAAGTTGTTGGAAAGGCCAGCCATCAAGTTGAGGGCTTCAATTTCCTACTGAGCAACTTGGTTGCAGAGAATCGAGGTGGCTACATCCTGGCCTATGCTCCATTACCTTCGGGTGCTCAGACAGTGGCCAGATTAGAGAAGAATACTTTTCCGGGCGTACAAGCAAGTTTCATCAATTGTATGTGACAATGAAACAAGCAAGACTGCCATTGCCTGCCAACAAATATTACTAATGTACCCATCCATTCTCATTCTGCACAAATGTCATAAAAAAGACAAATGAGAGTACGCATTTCATGAACTCGCTCAATAAAGTCCAGACAGCCTGCAACCCATGAATGACAGCTACCTTCCTGTAGAAATGTAACTGCTATATATATACAAGATGATAACTTCAAGAGAAAGGTAACCGTCATTCAAAAGTTGCATGCAATGACAGGCAAGGTTATCCATTTCTACAAACGAGATTTTCTTCGTGAATTGCCTGGGCTTCTTGACTTTTCTGAATTTCTTAACCTCACCCTTACAACAGTTCGTGAAGTTGAAGAACTGAACAACTTCGTTAAGCAGTTGAACATCACTTGGGATGGGAGCACATTGTATGTACACACACTGTTGAGATCCCTCCTAAAGAGTTCACCTACAGACACGTCAACCACAGAAACAGAGGACATTGACGATGCCTGGCTGGACCACATCTTAGAAAAGTTGGATATTAGAGAAGGACTGAAGGCAAACTTCTTCCTTAATCTGTTACGGTTGTCCGACTCAGGTGGGGAGAAGGTATTGGTTTTCCGCCATCGTCTCCGGCCGCTTAAGTTGTTGGAAAGGCTAGCCATAAAAGTGAACGCTTTAACTCTTGATTCAAAATTGGGTGTGGGAACGAATAGCTCTCTACAAAATTTGGAAAGCGTCATCCTCATTTCAACTCTTTCAATTGGCTTTCCTATGTTTTAAATTGAATACCGTCAACTATGCATGAAATTCAGCACTGAAAGAAAGAGTTGTTTATTGTGTTACACGGACTCGGGTACGGGTGCCGGGTGCAGTATGTATGTAGACGTCCGACTCATTAAATCTTAACCCTACATTCAATGGTATGCGGTGTGGGGAAAAAATATCATATTTTTAGTCTAATATGTGACATAAAATGGTACTATATGTAACTCACAGTGTCGAAATCACATTTATAGTAATTTCACAATAATTTGCACATATAATAATTGTGTTATATACAATTATATAAGAAGTGTCTGCTAAAAAGTATCCGACACATATCCCATACCCTTGTCCGACTCTCAGGTGTCCGATACAGGTATTTGATCTATTTTGAAGAGTCCGTGTAACACAGATTGTTTCTAAACATAAGTTCCGGCAATATAAAATCAACGAGTAGTACAAAATTGAAAGCATAATTCAACCGAGTGTGCTACCCGTTGCGGAAACAAGATTAGTCATTGTTTGTTTATCAAGTTTCTTATTTTTCCTTTTTTGGCTACTCGAAAAGAAAAAAAAAATTTATTTTTCCCGTGCCAACATTACACAAAAAAATTTTCAAGTCTTCTTTCGTTATATATAACCCAACGTAACAAGTTCGCCATGTAAATGCAGAACACCTTTTATGCTTGTTGCTAACTACTGTGATACCTATGTTCAACTTGCAGCACTGATAGCAGAGGGAAGACTTCCTATTCGAAAGGGAGAAAATACAAAAATCGAGTACAGAACAGTTCCTATTGGGTCCATTTCGGTTAGCAGAGGGAAGAGTTCCTATTCGAATAGCACAAAATACGAAAATAGAGTACAGAACAGTTCCTATTGGGTCGATTTTGGGTTGGGTGTGAAGGTATATGCGAATGATAGAAGACAAACAAGGAGACAGATAATGTACCAGCACGAAATAAAGGAAATACCAACTGGATCAGACGAACCGACAGTGGTGCTCGATTAACCCTTGCGGTTGTGCTCCACCGACAAAAATCAACTTAAAAAAAGTATTTATGCATCCATTTCCATGGCTAGCCTTCTCAAGAACTTAAGCTCGGCCCTCAAATATTTTTCTCTGTAAAACCCTACAGCTACGGGGAAATGGAACAACGGAGAGACGGGCAGAGAGAAAGACAAACAAAGAGAGAGGTCCGAGATGGAAGAGAGACGGACGGGCCGACGGAACTTACACCTCTTCTAAACACGTTTATACTTGTTCTGACAACTTACACCTTTTAATGAAAACTGACATCATTTATAAATTAATTTTCTTCACAAAAGTTACACCTTGGAACTTATATCTTTAAATTAATTTTCTTAATAAAAGTTACACCTTGGAACTTATATCTTTTCTAAAAATGAAACATTCACCTTTATTGGGATTGGTCTTCTTTGGGAACTTATATCTTTTGTAAAAACGAAACATTCAGCTTCGATGATTGGTCTTCTTTGGGAACTTATAGCTTTTGTAAAAACTCACAAAGTTTACAACTATTCCTAAATTTTACACCTTTCCTAAAAATTTACACCATCTCTCGGAAATATTTACTTCTTTAAAAATTACACATTTTGTGGAAAAACCTTTTTCATAAAATTTACACTTATTATTTCAAGTTACACCTTTAGTGAAAAACAAAACTTACATCTTTTCTATGGTAATTTACACCTTCTTCGGACAAACATACACCATATTTGAAAAGGATATACCTTTTCTCAAATAATTTCTTTTAACAAACTTTATCAAAAGCTTATTTTCCATAAAACGTGTAAATTTTCAAAAAAGGTCTAACTGTCTTCACCAAAGATGTAACTCCTATTTAAAAGGTGTAAATTTTTTTAAACATGTTTGCTTCACGAAAGGAGTACCTTTTTAAAAGAGGTGTGAGCTTTTAAAATAAGGTGTAAACTTGATGAAAACATATTTTCCATAGAAGGTGTAAATTTTTTAAAAAGGTGTAAGTTTTGCTGGCAAAAAAGTTGTAATATCCCATAAAAAGTGTAAATTTTATGAAAAAAGTTATTCACAAAAGCAGTAACTATTCAGAAACGGTGTAAGCATTCCTACAAAAAGGTGTAATCATTCAGAAAAGGTTTATGTTTTTAACAAAAGGTATAAATTTTATTCAAATACTCCTTCCATGAAAGGTGTATATTTTAAAAAACATGTATGTAGTTTTCACAAAACATGGAAGTTATGTCACAAATGGTGTAACTTCCCATTGAAGGTTTAAATTTTAGGCAACTATAATTTAGATTTCCATAAAAGGTCTAAGCATGTTCAGAAAAGATGTAACTTATTTCAAAAAAGGTGTAAGTTCTGTTCTCAGAAAAAATGTAAGTTCCAATAAAACGTGTAAATTTTTTAATAGACATGATTTTTAATAAAGTAGTAACTTCTCACAAAAGGTTTAAGTATTTCAACGAAAAAGTCTAAATTTTATAAAATAAATTATTTCACAAATGTGTAACCTTTCACAAATAGTGTAAGTTTTTTCACAAGAGATGTGAGTAAATTCGCAAAACGTGTAAGTTCCGTTTTTTGCCCCCAAAACCTGGAAGTTCCTAAAATCCAATCACATTGTATTTGTCTTGTTCAAATAATGGCAATGTGAGAGAGAAGGGCGTTTCGGAGGGCTTGGCCTTTCTCTCAGTAGAACTTCGTTTCAGAGACGACAAGTCTGGGAGGGCTTGGAATAACGACTCCAAGTCCAAATCCAACCAACTATGTCAATGTAAAAGAGAACCGTTTTTAATATAGAAAAACAGACAGACAAAAGGAGAGAGAGAGAGATAGACTGAGATCAACAGACATAGAGACCTAGATGGACACTGATCGACAGAGCAGGCACTCCGAGATCAACAGAGAAGAGACCCACATGGACACAGACAGACCAAAATCGCTGGAGACAGACCGAGATAAACAGGGATCGACAGAGAGAGACCGACATCGACGGAGAATAGGCCGACATCGACACAGAGAGACCAAGATCGATAGCCAGAGAGAAAAAAACCTTTGATTTGCGGCGGCGGTGCCAATGGACGTGCCGATCTCAGAAGCCTGTGAGCACCGGAGGCCACCGACGCTTGGGTGGTCAGCGGGGGTCACGAACCCTTTGATTTGTTCAGTGGATGTCCCAATTTGTTTATGAACACTTCGAAATGTTACTCCTTTTGTGTTTACTACGAATACTTTCAAATGAATACTTGATGTTACTCCTTCTGTGTTTACAAACATTTTAAAATGAACACCTTGTTACTCCATTTGTGGTTATGAACACTTTGAAATGTTACTCCTTCATACTTTTCGTGAAAATAGTTACACCATTTTTGAAAAGTTACTCCTTCTGTTCAAGAATTTTTACCGTTTGTGAAAGCCCAACTTAAAGCTTCGTCGGAAGTCACTTATACCATTTGTGAAAAAATAAATTCATCAAATTTACACATTTTGCTTAAGCTTACACCTTTTCGTGGAAGTGCTTACACCATTTTTGAAAAGTTACTCATTTTGTGTAAGAATTTTTGGCATAAGATTTAGACTTTTTCCTCAAACTTACACCATTTGTGAAGGCCCAACTTAAAGCTATTTCGGAAGTCATTTATACCTTTTGTGAAAAATAAAATTCATTCATTTACACCTTCTGCTTAAGCTTACACCTTTTCGTGAAAATACTTACACCATTTTTGAAAAGTTACTCCCTTTGTGTAAGAATTTTTGGCATAACATTTATACTATTGTGCTTATATACTCTTTCACAAAAGGTGTAAGTTTGAAGAAAAAGTATAAATCTTTTTACAAAAATTATTTCACAAAAGGAGTAACATTTCAAAAAAAAATTAAGCACTTCCACGAAAAGGTATAACCTTAAGCAAAAGGTGTAAATTTGATGAATTCATTTTTTCACAAAGGGTATAAGTGACTTCCGAAAAAGCTTTAAGTTGGGCTTCCACAAAAGGTGTAAGTTCGAAGAAAATGTATAAATGTTATGCCAAAAATTCTTACACAAAAGGAGTAACTTTTCAAAAAAAATATAGGCACTTCCACGAAAAGGTATAAGCTTAAGCAAAAGGTGTAAATTTGATGAATTTATTTTTCCACAAAAGGTATAAGTTTCTTCCGAAAAAGCTTTAACTTGGGCTTCCACAAAAGGTGTAAGTTCGAAGAAAATGTATAAATGTTATACCAAAAATTCTTACAGAAAAGGAGTAACTTTTCAAAAAAAATATAAGCACTTCCATAAAAATGTATAAACTTAAGCAAAAGGTGTAAATTTCATGAATTTATTTTTCCACAAAAGGTATAAGTCACTTCCGAAAAGCTTTAAGTTGGGCTTCCACAAAAGGTGTAAGTTCGAAGAAAAGGTATAAATGTTATGCCAAAAATTCTTACACAGTAGGAGTAATTTTTCAAAAAAAATATAAGCAGTTCCACGAAAAGGTATAAGCTTAAGCAAAAGGTCTAAATTTGATGAAATTATTTTTTCACAAAAGGTATAAGTGACTTCCGAAAAAGCTTTAAGTTGGGCTTCCACAAAAGGTGTAAGTTCGAAGAAAATGTATCAATGTTATGCCAAAAATTCTTACACAAAAGGAGTAACTTTTCAAAAAAAATATAAGCAGTTCCACGAAAAGGTATAAGCTTAAGCAAAAGGTGTAAATTTGATGAAATTATTTTTTCACAAAAGGTATAAGTGACTTCCGAAAAAGCTTTAAGTTGGGCTTCCACAAAAGGTGTAAGTTCGAAAATAAGCTATAAATGTTATGCCAAAAATTCCTACACAAAAGGAGTAGCTTTTCAGAAAGAGTATAAGCACTTCCACGAAAAGGTGTAATCTTAAGCAAATTGTGTAAATTTGATGATTTTTTTTTTCCGCAAAAGGTATAAGTCACTTCCGAAATAGCTTTAAAGTTGGGCTTTTACAAACGGTGTAAGTTGGAAGAAAAAGTATAAATCTTTTGCCACAAAGAGATGTAAGTAACCTCGCAAAACGTCTAAGTTCCGTTTTTTCCCCCGAAAACCTATAAATTCCTAAAATCCAATCACACTGTATTTGTCTTGTTCAGATAATGGCAATGTGAGAGAGAAGGGCGTTTCGGAGGGCTTGGCCTTTCTCCTAGAAGAACTCCGTTTCAGAGAAAACGAGTCTAGGAGGGCTTGGAATAGCGACTCCGAGTCCAAATCCAACCAAATATGTCAATGTAAAAGAGAACCATTTTTAATATAGAGCAACGGACACAGAGAGAGAGAGAGAGAGAGAGAGAGAGAGAGAGAGAGAGAGAGAGAGATAGACTGAGATCAATAGACATAGAGACCTAGATGGACAATGACCGACAAAAGGACCGAAATCGACAGAGATCGACAGAGAAGAACCCACATGGACACAGACAGACCAAGATCGCTGGAGACAGACTGAGATAAACAGGGATCGACAGAGAGAGACCGACATCGACGGAGAATAAGCCGACATCGATACAGAGAGACCAAGATCAATAGCCAATCTTTAAAAAAACCTCTGATTTGCGGCGCCGGTGCCCGTGGAGGTGCCGATCTCAGAAGGCTACGAGCACCGGAGCCTACCGACGCTTGGGTGGTCAGCGGGGGTCACGAACCCTTTGATTTGTTCAGTGGTTGTCTCAATTTGTTTATGAACACTTCGAAATATTACTCCTTTTGTGTTTACTACTTTGAAATGAACATATGTTACTCCTTCTGTGTTTACGAACATTTTGAAGTGAACCCTTTGTTACTCCTTTTGTGGTTATGAACACTTTGAAATGTTACTCCTTCATACTTTTCGTGAAAATATTTACACCATTTTTGAAAAGTTACTCCTTTTGTGTAAGAATTTTTGGCATAACATTTATAGTTTTTCTTCGAATTTATACCTTTTGTGAAAGCCCAACTTAAAGCTATTTCGGAAGTCAGTTATACCTTTTGTGAAAAAAAAAATCATCCAATTTACACCTTTTGCTAAGCTTACACCTTCTCGTCAAAATACTTACACAATTTTGAAAAGTTACTCCTTTTGTGTAAGAATTTTTGGCATAACGTTTATACTTTTGTGCTTATATACTCTTTCACAAAAGGTGTAAGTTTAAAGAAAAAGTATAAATCTTATGACACAAATTATTTCACAAAATGAGTAACTTTTCAAAAAAAATATAAGCACTTCCACGAAAAGGTATACGCTTAAGCAAAAAGTGCAAATTTGATGAATTTATTTTTTTGCAAAAGGTATAAGTGACTTCCGAAAAAGCTTTAAGTTGTGTTTCCACAAAAGGTGTAAGTTCGACGGAAAAGGTATAAATGTTATGCCAAAAATTCTTTCACAAAAGGAGTAACTTTTCAAAAAAAATATAAGCACTTCCACGAAAAGGTATAAGCTTAAGTAGAAGGTGTAAATTTGATGAATTTATTCTTTCACAAAAGGTATAAGTGACTTCCGAAAAAGCTTTAAGTTGGGCTTCCACAAAAGATGTAAGTTCGAAGAAACGATACAAATGTTATGTCAAAAATTCTTACACAAAAGGAGTAACTTTTCAAAAAAAATATAAGCATTTTCACGAAAAGGTATAAGCTTAAGCAAAAGGTGTAAATTTGATGAAATTATTTTTTCACAAAAGGTATAAGTCACTTCCGAAAAAGCTTTAACTTGGGCTTCCGCAAAAGGTGTAAGTACGAAGAAAAGGTATAAATGTTATGCTAAAAATTATTACAGAAAAGGAGTAACTTTTCAAAAATAGTATAAGCACTTCCACGAAAAGGTGTAACCTTAAGCAAATTGTGTAAATTTGATGAATTTTTTTTTCCGCAAAAGGTATAAGTCACTTCCGAAAAATTTTTAAAGTTGGGTTTTCACAAACGGTGTAAGTTTGAAGAAAAAGTATAAATCTTTTGCCACAAAGAGATGTAAGTAACGTCGCAAAACGTCTAAGTTCCGTTTTTTCCCTCGAAAACCTGTAAGTTCCTAAAATCCAATCACACTGTATTTGTCTTGTTCAGATAATGGCAATGTGAGAGAGAATGGCGTTTCGGAGGGCTTGACCTTTCTCCCAGTAGAACTCCGTTTCAGAGAAGACGCGTCTGGGAGGGCTTGGAATAGCGACTCCGAGTCCAAATCCAACCAAGTATGTCAATGTAAAATAGAACCGTTTTTAATATACAGCAACGGACAGAGAGAGAGAGAGAGAGAGAGAGAGAGAGAGAGAGACTGAGATTAACAGACAGAGAGACCTAGATGGACAATGATCGATAGAGGGACCATAATCGACAGAGATCGATAGAGAAGAACCCACATGGACACAAACAGACCAAGATCGCTGGAGACAGATCGAGATAAACAGGGATCGACAGAGAGAGACCGACATCGATGGAGAATAGGCCGATATCGACACAGAGAGACCAAGATCGATAGCCAATCTTTCAAAAAATATTTTATTTGCGGCGACAATGCCCGTGGAGGTGCTGATCTCAGAAGCCTGTGAGCACCGGAGCCCACCGACGCTTGGGTGGTCAGCGGGGGTCACGAACCCTTTGATTTGTTCAGTGGTTGTCTCAATTTGTTTATGAACACTTCGAAATGTTACTCCTTTTGTGTTTACTACTTTGAAATGAACATATATTACTTCTTCTGTGTTTACCAACATTTTCAAATGAACCCTTTGTTACTCCTTTTGTGGTTATGAACACTTTGAAATGTTACTCCTTCATACTTTTCGTGAAAATATTGACACCATTTTTGAAAAGTTACTTCTTTTTTGTAAGAATTTTTGGCATAACATTTATACTTTTTCTTCGAATTTATACCTTTTGTGAAAGCCCAACTTAAAGCTATTTCGGAAGTCAATTATACCTTTTGTGAAAAAAAAAAAAAAAAAATCATCCAATTTACACCTTTTGCTTAAGCTTACACCTTCTTGTGAAAATACTTACACCGTTTTTGAAAAGTTACTCCTTCTGTATAAGAATTTTTGGCATAACATTTGTACTTTTGTGCTTATATACTCTTTCACAAAAGGTGTAAGTTTGAAGAAAAAGTATAAATCTTATGACACAAATTATTTCACAAAAGGAGTAACTTTCCAAAAAAAAATATAAGCACTTCCACGAAAAGGTATAAGCTTAAGCAAAAGGTGTAAATTTGATGAATTTATTTTTTTACAAAAGGTATAAGTGACTTCCGAAAAAGCTTGAAGTTGGGCTTCCACAAAAGGTGTAAGTTCGACGGAAAAGATATAAATGTTATGCCAAAAATTCTTACAAAAAATGAGTAACTTTTCAAAAAAAATATAAGCACTTCCACGAAAAGGTATAAGCTTAAGCAGAAGGTGTAAATTTGATGAATTTATTCTTTCACAAAAGGTATAAGTGACTTCCGAAAAGGCTTTAAGTTGGGCTTCCACAAAAGATGTAAGTTCGAAGAAACGATACAAATGTTATGTCAAAAATTCTTACACAAAAGGAGTAACTTTTCAAAAAAAATATAAGCATTTTCACGAAAAGGTATAAGCTTAAGCAAAAGGTGTAAATTTGATGAAATTATTTTTTCACAAAAGGTATAAGTCACGTCCGAAAAAGCTTTAACTTGGGCTTCCACAAAAGGTGTAAGTTCGAAAATAAGCTATAAATGTTATGCCAAAAATTATTACAGAAAAGGTGTAACTTTTCAGAAATAGTATAAGCACTTCCACGAAAAGGTGTAACCTTAAGCAAATTGTGTAAATTTGATAAAAATTTTTTCCGCAAAAGGTATAAGTCACTTCCGAAAAAGCTTTAAAGTTGGGTTTTCACAAACGGTGTAAGTTCGAAGAAAAAGTATAAATCTTTTGCCACAAAGAGATGTAAGTAACGTCGCAAAACGTCTAAGTTCCGTTTTTTCCCCCGAAAACCTTTAAGTTCCTAAAATCCAATCACACTGTATTTGTCTTGTTCAGATAATGGCAATGTGAGAGAGACGGGCGTTTCGGAGGGCTTGACCTTTCTCCCAGTAGAACTCCGTTCAGAGAAGACGCGTCTGGGAGGGCTTGGAATAGCGACTCCGAGTCCAAATCCAACCAAGTATGTCAATGTAAAAGAGAACTGTTTTTAATATACAGCAACAGACAGAGAGAGAGAGAGAGAGAGAGAGAGAGATAGACTGAGATCAATAGACATAGAGACCTAGATGGACAATGATCGACAGAGGGACCGAAATCGACAGAGATCGATAGAGAAGAACCCACATGGACACAAACAGACCAAGATCGCTGGAGACAGACCGAGATAAACAGGGATCGACAGAGAGAGACCGACATCGATGGAGAATAGGTTGACATCGACACAGAGAGACCAAGATCGATAGCCAATCTTTCAAAAAACCTTTGATTTGCGGCGACAGTGCCCGTGGAGGTGCCGATCTCAAAAGCCTGTAAGCACCGGAGCCCACCGACGCTTGGGTGGTCAGCGGGGGTCACGAACCCTTTGATTTGTTCAGTGGTTGTCTCAATTTGTTTATGAACACTTCGAAATGTTACTCCTTTTGTGTTTACTACTTTGAAATGAACATATATTACTTCTTCTGTGTTTACTAACATTTTCAAATGAATCCTTTGTTACTCCTTTTGTGGTTATGAACACTTTGAAATGTTACTCCTTCATACTTTTCGTGAAAATATTTACACCATTTTTGAAAAGTTACTTCTTTTTTGTAAGAATTTTTGGCATAACATTTATACTTTTTCTTCGAATTTATACCTTTTGTGAAAGCCCAACTTAAAGCTATTTCGGAAGTCAATTATACCTTTTGTGAAAAAAAAAAAAAAAAAAATCATCCAATTTACACCTTTTGCTTAAGCTTACACCTTCTTGTGAAAATACTTACACCATTTTTGAAAAGTTACTCCTTATGTATGAGAAGTTTAGGTATAACATTTGTATTTTTGTGCTTATATACTCTTTCACAAAATGTGTAAGTTTGAAGAAAAAGTATAAATCTTATGATAAAAATTATTTCACAAAAGGAGTAACTTTTCAAAAAAAATATAAGCACTTCCACGAAAAGGTATAAGCTTAAGCAAAAGGTGTAAATTTGATGAATTTATTTTTTTACAAAAGGTATAAGTGACTTCCGAAAAAGCTTGAAGTTGGGCTTCCACAAAAGGTGTAAGTTCGACGGAAAAGGTATAAATGTTATGCCAAAAATTCTTACAGAAAATGAGTAACTTTTCAAAAAAAATATAAACACTTCCACGAAAAGGTATAAGCTTAAGCAGAAGGTGTAAATTTGATGAATTTATTCTTTCACAAAAGGTATAAGTGACTTCCGAAAAGGCTTTAAGTTGGGCTTCCACAAAAGATGTAAGTTCAAAGAAACGGTATAAATGTTATGTCAAAAATTCTTACACAAAAGGAGTAACTTTTCAAAAAAAATATAAGCATTTTCACGAAAAGGTATAAGCTTAAGCAAAAGGTGTAAATTTGATGAAATTATTTTTTCACAAAATGTATAAGTCACGTCCGAAAAAGCTTTAACTTGGGCTTCCACAAAAGGTGTAAGTTCGAAAATAAGCTATAAATGTTATGCCAAAAATTATTACAGAAAAGGTGTAACTTTTCAGAAATAGTATAAGCACTTCCACGAAAAGGTGTAACCTTAAGCAAATTGTGTAAATTTGATAAATTTTTTTTTCCGCAAAAGGTATAAGTCACTTCCGAAAAAGCTTTAAAGTTGGGTTTTCACAAACGGTGTAAGTTCGAAGAAAAAGTATAAATCTTTTGCCACAAAGAGATGTAAGTAACGTCGCAAAACGTCTAAGTTCCGTTTTTTTTCCCGAAAACCTGTAAGTTCCTAAAATCCAATCACACTGTATTTGTCTTGTTCAGATAATGGCAATGTGAGAGAGAAGGGCATTTCAGAGGGCTTGACCTTTCTCCCAGTAGAACTCCGTTCAGAGAAGACGTATCTTGGAGGGCTTGGAATAGCGACTCCGAGTCCAAATCCAACCAAGTATGTCAATGTAAAAGAGAACTGTTTTTAATATACAGCAATGGACAGACAAAGAGAGAGAGAGAGAGAGAGAGAGAGAGAGAGAGAGATGGACTGAGATCAACAGACATAGAGACCTAGATGGACAATGATTGATAGAGGGACCGAAATCGACAGAGATCGACAGAGAAGAACCCATATGGACACAAACAGACCAAGATCGCTGGAGATAGACCGAGATAAACAGGGATTGACAGAAAGAGACCGACATCGATGGAGAATAGGTTGACATCGACACAGAGAGACCAAGATCGATAGCCAATCTTTCAAAAAACCTTTGATTTGCGGCGGCAGTGCCCGTGGAGGTGCCAATCTCAGAAGCCTGTGAGCACCGGAGCCCACCGACGCTTGGGTGGTCAGCGGGGGTCACGAACCCTTTGATTTGTTCAGTGGTTGTCTCAATTTGTTTATGAACACTTCGAAATGTTACTCCTTTTTTGTTTACTACTTTGAAATGAACATATATTACTTCTTCTGTGTTTACTGACATTTTCAAATGAACCCTTTGTTACTCCTTTTGTGGTTATGAACACTTTGAAATTTTACTCCTTCATACTTTTCGTGAAAATATTTACACCATTTTTGAAAAGTTACTTCTTTTGTGTAAGAATTTTTGGCATAACATTTATAATTTTTCTTCGAATTTATACCTTTTGTGAAAGCCCAACTTAAAGTTATTTCGGAAGTCAATTATACCTTTTGTGAGAAAAAAAAAATCATCCAATTTACACCTTTTGCTTAAGCTTACACCTTCTTGTGAAAATACTTGCACAATTTTTGAAAAGTTACTCATTCTGTGTAAGAATTTTTTGGCATAACATTTGTACTTTTGTGCTTATATACTCTTTCACAAATGGTGTAAGTTTGAAGAAAAAGTATAAATCTTATGACAAAAATTATTTCACAAAAGGAGTAACTTTTCAAAAAAAATATAAGCACTTCCACGAAAAGGTATAAGGTTAAGCAAAAGATGTAAATTTGATGAAATTATTTTTTCATAAAAGGTATAAGTGACTTCCGAAAAAGCTTGAAGTTGGGCTTCCACAAAAGGTGTAAGTTCGAAGAAAATGTATAAATGTTATGCCAAAAATTCTTACACAAAAGGAGTAACTTTTCAAAAAAAAATATAAGCACTTCCACAAAAAGGTATAAGCTTAAGCAAAAGGTGTAAATTTGATGAATTTATGTTTTCACAAAAGGTATAAGTGACTTCCGAAAAAGCTTTAAATTGGGCTTCCAGAAAATGTGTAAGTTCAACAGAAAAGTATAAATGTTATGCCAAAAATTCTTACACAAAATGAGTAACTTTTCAAAAAAAATATAAGCACTTTCACGAAAAGGTATAAGCTTAAGCAGAAGGTGTAAATTTGATGAATTTATTTTTTCACAAAAGGTATAAGTGACTTCCGAAAAAGCTTTAGATTGGGCTTCCACAAATGGTGTAAGTTCGACGAAAAAGTATAAATGTTATGCCAAAAATTGTTACACAAAAAGAGTTACTTTTCAAAAAAAATATAAGCACTTCCACGAAAAGGTATAAGCTTAAGCAAAAGGTGTAAGTTTTCGTTTGTTTACACCTTTGGTAAGTCAACTCACAAAAGGAGTAAGTGTTCATAAAAGGTGTAAATGATTTAACAGAAGGCGTAAGTTTTCTTAAAAAGGTGTAAGTTTTCAGAAAGGTGTAAGTTTTTACAAAGGCGTAAGTTTTCAGAAATTAGTTACGCCTTTCGTGAAAATATACGGCTTTTGTAAAAACTCATACATTTTTTGCGACCATTTACACCTTTAGTCATATAATATATTATTTTATTAATTTACCTGGAAAGTGACCTGCCTAGCAGGTCACCAATGTATAAGTTTTCAAATATTTTGATATAACCCAATACATACAAATGTGTAAATGCAAAATACAAGGGTGTAAGTGCCTTGCATACCATATGCAAGGCACACTTAAGAAAAGCCCCTATACTAATTATAATATGTGAATAGTAGCGGCAACGCAGAATTTTGATGATGCCATACTAAAGTATTTTCTAAAAGAAATAAAAACCTACACCATTGATACTATTAACAATGTGAATTCAGTTTTTTTTTTTTTTTAAAAAAAAAATTAATGGATAAACATATAATGTTGGTGAAAATACCAGAAAAAATATATATTTTATTGATAAATAATGTAAAAAAAAAAAAAAAGAGATACAAATAGATCAGGCTGAGGCACGGATATCTCGTTTTCTTTAAGAAGATCAAGCCCACTGCGGTTGGAAGAACCCAAATACCGATGCAGCAGTCACAAAACTATGACTTGTCCCTTCCAGGATACAACAGCCCCACCACTTGTCGTATAGTTCAAGCCAATTCTGCACAAGATGGTGAACCCAAAGCTCCACCAAGAAAAACACCATTCTTTACTAGTAATCTCTCTTATATGGAAAATAGTTGATGTGTTGATTTGTTGTTGAAGAAAAGAATAGAAGAGAGAACTATTTATAGGCCACTAGGACATAACAAAATACATCAACAACAATAATGGCCATGAATCTAGAGAAAAGAGAGAATGTACCCAAACATGAATTCACCACCAAGTTCTTGAATTCAAATTAAACTCCATACATGAACAAGACAAAAAGACACCAAAACAATGAATCTCCATTCAAGAACAAGATAAAATTCAAGAATAAGAACCAAGGAAGATTCATGAACAAAATGAATAAATAAATAAATAAATGATATTAAAATGAACCAACAATCCCCCACTCATTTTAATATCAACAAGGACAAGAAAGATTACTAAACAAAGATAGACTATTATGCATAATGAAGGTGTGCTTTGCATTGAACCTTCATTAGTGAAACAACAACTTTTACTCCAGAGTCAGTAGTGGTCTCAGACTTGAACTATGACTGCTTAGGGGAAATAAAGTATTACTGCTCAGACATAATAATCCAAGTGTTGACATGAGCTTTAATTGCCAACACATTACGGCCTTGTGCTTATCCCAGTTTTCATGAGCATATTTGAGAATAAGCCTTGTTCTCATAGAAAGCGGCCCCACTTTCATGCTCATATAGGTGAAATATGTCAAGGATGTTCTTGTAATTGACACACCCCACTCAACAAGAGCTACAGAATTTCATTAAGAGTATAAAAACTTAACCCTCCAATATTACAGGATAAATGCACTTACATCATAGGGATGGATAACAAAATATTAAGGAGTACATTTTTGACAACCACCATATGATTCATTCTTCCCATTGAACCTAGTTACAGGATCTCTGGTCCCTAGGTTGGGTATCCTCATACATGGTTTTTGATTTTATAGGCTTTAAATCCATCCCCCTCGATGTATTCCAAACCCTATCTCTCGCCAAGGCCTTGGTTAACGGATCCGCAAGATTATCACAAGATCTTGCATAATTCACAGTTATGATGCCATTACTCAAATAGGATCTCACATTACTGTGTTTCCTTCGAATAGGTCTGGATTTACCATTATAAAAATGGTTATTCACTCTACCAATAGCAGCAATGCTATCACAACAAATTAACACAGGAGGAATTGGTTTTTCCCAAAAAGGAATTTCATGTAAGAAATCTCTTAACCAATTCGCTTCCTCACATGTTGAAGCTAACGCTATAAGTTCAGCTTCCATAGTAGAATTAGCAATTATAGTCTATTTTTTAGACTTCCAACATATAGCACCACCACCCAAGGTAAAAATAAAACCCAAGGTAGAGAGAGAATCACTTGACAAAGTGTTTCAATCGGCATCACTATATCTCTCAAGTATTGCAGGATACTTGTTATAAAACAAACCATAATTTTTGGTACCAGATAAATATCTCATAATTCTTCCCATGGCTAGCCAATGATCTTGACTTGGCTTGCTAGTAAACCTGCTAAGTACTCCAACAGCATATGCTGTGTCAGGTCTAGTACAGTCAGTAGCATATCTCAAACTACCAATCATACTAGCATATTCCTTTTGATGAATCACTTCTTTTTCATTTGTTACAATAAATAAATGTATTCTTGCATCAAAAGGAGTAGCAACATGTTTACAGTCTAGAAAATTATATTTCTTTAAAATTTTCTCAACATAATGTGACTGATCAAGAAAAATACCATCATTAGTCTTGGTAATTTTAATTCCCAAAATAAAATTGGCTTCACCAAGATCTTTCATATCAAAGTGGCTATTAAGGATATTTTTAGTCTCATTTATAATATGAAAATTAAAGCCAAAGATAAGTAGATTATCCACATATAGGCTAATAATCACATGTGCATTCTCACAAGTTTTATAATATATGCACTTATCACATTCATTAGTCCTATAGCCATTCTCAAGCATGCAGGAATCAAATTTTTCATGTCACTGTTTAGGAGCTTGTTTTAAACCATAAAGGGATTTAGTTAGCTTACACACCTTGCTTTCTTGGTCAGGTTCCACAAAGCCTTCGGGTTGGTCCATATAAATCTCCTCATCTAGATCTCCATTTAAAAATGTTGTTTTCACATCCATTTAATGAATTTTTACATCATGAATTGCAGCCATAGTTATCAATAGTCTAATGGATGTAATTCTAGTAACCGGAGAAAAAGTATCAAAGAAATCAAGATCAACTTGTTGCTTAAAACCTTTAGTGACAAGCCTCACTTTATATTTATCTATAGTTCCATCCGGTTTAAGTTTTTTACGAAGGACCCATTTACACCCAATAGTTTTACAACCTGGAGATAAATCCACTAGCTTCCATATTTTATTCGAAAGTAGTGAATCTATTTCATCATTTACAGCCTCTTTCTAAAAAATAGCATCAAGTGATGATAAAGTTTCTTGAATGGTAAGAGGAATTTCTTCCACATTATAAAGATAATAGTCAGGGCCAAAATCATTTTCTAGCTCGTTTACTCCTCCTTGGTTGGATTTGAAATTTTTCTTGTTCTTGAAAAACTTGAGAAGGAGTAGAAGAGCTAGGCATAGATAAAATATTTTTAGAAATTATTTGACCCTTACTATTTCTAGATTTGAAAGGAAATTTATTTTCATGAAAAATTGTATCACCTGATTCAAAAATAATATTATTTTTCATATCAAAAAATCTATAAGTTGTACTATGCAACGCATACCCAAGAAAAGCACAGGTGGTAGCTCGTTCACCCAATTTAGGTCGTTTAGGATCTGCAAGTCTCACAAAAGCTAAACAACCCCAAACCCTCAAATAACTTAGATTTGGTTTATGTCCCCGCCACAACTCATAAGGTATAATTTTAGTCTTTTTATGTAGCACTCTATTTATCACATGGCAAGCTGTCAAAATAGCCTCGCCCCAAAGATTTGAGGGAGCACCTGAATCAATAAGCATAGCATTCGTCAAATCAATTAACGTTCTATTTTTTCGTTCAGCTATGCCATTAGATGAAGGCAAATATGGTGAAATAGTCTCATGAATAATTCACAATGATTGAACAAAAGAGTTGAATCCAAGAGATTCATACTCCCAGCCTCTATCACTTCTAATTCTCTTAATCTTTTTACCGAATTGATTTTCCACTTCAGGAAGGAATTCTTTGAATTTCTCAAAAGCATCACTTTTATTTTTTAATAAATATACGTTTGTGTATTTTGAAAAATCATTAATAAAAGTGACATTTATACTCATCTGTATTATAGGAAGCCACTTTTGCTTCATGTGCCTCATAGTCTTCATCATTCATCTCCTCGGCTAGGATTTATTTTGGGTTCTTCTCGGTAAGAACATATGCAACTTTCAAAAGACTAAGGTAAAAAAGAACTTTTCCTTTCCACCTCTTAAAATGAACTCCCTTGAACTTGAAAGGCTTGTTGAGATCTCCAATTCCATCATTGGTTTTTTCTGGTACTTGATCCATTATTTGATCTCCTTAAAATTGTTGGTGAAAATACCAGAAAAAATATATATTTTATTGATAAATAATGTAAAGAAAAAGAGATACAAATAGAACAGGCTGAGGCACAGATATCTCATTTTCTTTAAGGAGATCAAGCCCACTGCGGTTGGAAGAACCCAAATACCGATGTAGCAGTTACAAAACTATGACTTGTCCCCTCCAAGATACAACAGCCCCACCACTTGTCGTATGGTTCAAGCCAACTTTGCATAAGATGATGAACCCAAAGCTCCACTGAGAAAAATACCCTTCTTTGCTAGTAATCTCCCTTGTATGGAAAATAGTTAATGTGTCGATTTGTTGTTGAAGAAAAGAGTAGAAGAGAGAACTATTTATAGGCCACTAGGACATAACAAAATACATCAACAATAATAATGGCCATGAATCTAGAGAAAAGAGAGAATGTACCCAAACATGAATTCACCACCAAGTTCATGAATTCAAATTAAACTCCATACATGAACAAGACAAAAAGACACCAAAACAATGAATCTCCATTCATGAACAAGATAAAATTCAAGAATAAGAACCAAGGAAGATTCATGAACAAAATGAATAAATAAATAAATGATATTAAAATGAACCAACATATAAAAATCACCTAATTTAGTTAACAAAAGAGTGAACATGTAAGGGTTGTTTCATATAAGTTTAAATATGAATTTGAGGGAATGTAAGGGGGCTCATAGAACTTACTGTGGGTCTCATTTTGATTATTCAAATTATTTATTTTTTAAGGTCCTCAATATATATCTATTATCCAAATTTTACAGTTAAACAAGATAAACAGATTCATGATTTATTAAATTAAATAATAAAACATCAAATCCATATTTGATAAATTACATTCTAGAGCATGAAATATGATTAACAAAAATATATATTTAATCAAAATATTGAAAATAAGGAATCAAACCAAATTCTGTGTGATACCACAGTGTCCTTAAAACAGATTAGCCGCATCACTATGGGTGTTGAAGGAACGTCGACTTCTGTCTCCCAAGATAAGATGGTTTAGATCGGCTAATGCAGAAGCACCTTCTGTTAGCTTTGCCAAACCGACAATGGCAGCACTCTCTCACATATGTATTCTGGAAGTAAAAAATCTGTACCAAAACCAAGGAAGATGGGTCTTATTTTATATACCATGGGGAAGAGAAGAGGAGCCTCCAGCCATGAAGACTAGAAACCAATGCCCATGAAGGCTGGCAACTAATGGCCATTACTTCTGCAAAAATTGCTAGAGTAATGGACCAAAATTGATGGGACAATAATACTTGAGATATATATTATGTATACACAAGTATGTATATCTGCAGCAGACTTGGCCCAAAAAGTTTAGGCTGGTGGACCACTAGTCCAGCCCAGCCCAAACCTAACCCATTCCAAGCCTTAAGCCCAAGCCCAAATCCAAGATTCAAGATCCACGATCTACGACCCACGAATCATGGACCACGGACCCAGACCCAACCCGGTCCGGGTGGACGACGCGCGCGCACGCGTGTGGTAATTTTTCCATAACCAACTTGGACCATAGTCTTGGCCCAAGCCCATCTTTGAAACATCCATAACTCCATTCCTTTGGAAAATTTGGATGCCCCAAAGGGCTCGTACCCTTATCAAAATCTTGAGGTTTAAATACCCATCAAAGCTTTCCTCTACAATCAATGTGGGATTGATAGTTATAAACAATTCCCAATACCTTATTCATAAGGCCATCTTTATGAGACAATTTCTCATTCAATCCTTAATGGTTTTTGGTCATTCTTTTTGTGGTGTAAAGATTTCATTACAAAGAATCTAAACCTACTTTACTCCACCTCAATTGAGGATTGGCACCCACTTTAGTATTGCATTAAAGTCACCAAAAAATCATTATTTTATAACAATTTACCACATGAATAAAAGTTGACCGAATAACAACAAACGGACAACGCTTAACAACAAAGACTCGAAGAGAGAGCAAATAGACTAACCCTGCATCAAAAAAAAGTAGTTGTTGGCCTTGAACCTTTTGTAGTGAAATTCTATCGAATTTACTCGTTGACCAGTGAACGTGATGTCATAAACTGTTCTGTCGTTTGTGTAAACCGAGACAATAGACCTAACACAGGAGTTAGTCCAACCATTATTCTTGTTCTCACTAGTGTGTCTGGTATGGCCCTGAAACACTAGCCTAGTTCAGTGAGTGACTTTAAAAAATTCGACCTTACCAATTCTTAAAGAAGCGGCCCCACTTCGCACTCACATAGGTGACTTATATAAGGTATCTCATTATAGCACGGTTGATTATTCATATCACATAGGTCATTAAAAGCATTAGCTTAACCTTCCACCCCCACAAGGTATCACTATACAAAGGAATAGGCAAGAGGATTTACCTCTTCAGTGATTCATCCATTACACAAATTTAGGTTATCCCGTTAAACCTAGATCTTTTGATCTCTAGTCAACTAGGTTGGGTTTTCCATTCCGGTAACATGACTAAAGGTCTTAACCCTATTTCTGTTAATGATGTTTCTACTAACTCTCCAGTTAACCCTTTGGTTAGCAGATCCGCAATGTTGTCCTTAGACTTTACATAGTCTAGAGAGACAACTCCATTAGAGAGTAACTGTCATATGGAATTATGTCTACGATGGATATGTCTAAACTTTCCATTATACATATGACTATGTGCCCTTCTAATCACCGATTGGTTATCAGAATGAATACAGATAGCAAGCACAGGTTTCGGCCAACATGGAATATCCTCAACGAATTGGCGAAACCATTAAGCTTCTTCAGTTGCTTTATCCAAAGCAATAAACTCAGATTCCATCGTTGATCTCGATATACACGTTTGGTTGGAAGACTTCCAAGACACGACTGCCCCTTCGAAGGTAAATACATAACCACTAATGGATTTAGAGTCCTTTATATCGGATATCCAATTAATGTCTCTATATCCTTCTGGTACTGCTGGGTACTAGTATAATGCAGCCCATAATTTCGGCTGTAGTGTAGATAACCTAACACCCGCATAATGCCTCTCTAATGAGTGGCATTTAGATTACTCGTGTATCTACTCAGCCTGCTAACAGAGTAGGCTATATCCGGCATTGTACAACTCATCAAATACATCAAACTTTCAATAACCCGAGAATATTCTAGCTGAGAGACACTCCCACCATTATTCTTGGTCAAATGTGGACTCACTTCTACTAGTGCCCTAGACACACTTGTATCTGATTTACCAAATTTCTCAAGTATCTTCTCAACATAGTGAGACTGAGAAAGTACAATACCACTAGATGTTCAGGTAATCTTAATACCCAGAATGACATCTGCAAGGCCCATATCTTTTATGTCAAACTTAGAGTTTAACAATCTCTTGGTAGTTCGAATCATTTCATTATTACTATCAACAATGAGTATGTCATCTACGTATAGACACAAAATGACATAACCTCTGTTAGTGTCTTTAACATATATGCACTTGTTACACTCATTGGTTCTAAATCCATTTGACAACATAACGTTATCAAACTCCTCATGCCATTACTTAGGAGCTTGCTTTAAACCATATAATGACTTTACAAAGTTACAGATTTTCTTCTTTTTTCCTAGAGCTGAAAACCCCTTGGGTTGTTCCATGTAGATTTCTTCATCTAAATCTCCATTTAAGAAACCTATCTTTACAATCACTAGACCACATAAAGCAGCCATCGCAATCACCATGCGAATGGATGTAATCCTTGTCATAGGTGAATACGTATTAAAATAATCCAAGCCTTCTCACTGCCTGGATCACTTGATAACCAACCTAGCTTTATATTTATCAATTAACCCATCAGTCTTCATCTTTCTTCTAAAGATCCACTTACTACCCAAGGCTTTACTACCTCAGGGTAGATCAACCAACTCCCAAGTATGATTCTGTAAGATGAAGTCAATTTCACTCTTAATTGTTTCTTTCCATAAGGGACTTTCAGGTGAAGTCGCAGTTTCATGGAAAGTTCAAGATTCTCCCTCTAACATATAAGTCAAGAAGTCTGGACCAAAGGACTTGGCAGTCCTAGCCCTCTTGCTCCTTCTTGGCTTATCTATTTGAAGTTGAAAACGCATTCGAAGTTGTAGGGTCCACCCTTGATCAAGAGTGAGAGAAATAGAAGTTGTTTGTCCTTCGTCGAAAAAACATCTCTCAGTATTTTTGCAGGCGATCAAACTTTTGGAACCAAGGATTCTCCACTCGAGCGGGAGAATGTCCGCTCTAGCAGACAAGCAACTTCAAATGCATTTTTGCATTTTTCTTCAGGGGGACAAACAACTTCTATTATAAATTGTCCTTTATCAATTTGTCAAAATTGTTTTAATATTTTTAATCTATTTGTTTAAATTATTTTAATTGTTTTAATATATTTGTTGAACCTATCTATCTAAATTAATTTAATCTATCTGTTTATTTTTTTTATTTTATCTTTTCAATTCTCATATATATAGAGAGATAGAGGAGATAATGTTCAAATTATTATGCCGGTGGCAAAAACTCTGATGGCGAAGAACATGTCGTTTTCGACGAAGGATTTTTGCATTTTTGCATTTTGTTCAGAGTGTCGTGCCATTCTCAACATATGTGCAAAACAGAATTCCTTCTTTTATAAATTGCAGGGTCCACCCTTGATCAAGAGTGAGAGAAATAGAACAAGGACCTATCTAAAGCTACAGAGGTTCCATACTGCAAAGTAAAAGAAAAATAGGAAAATTTGGAGCATCGTAGTGCGTTTCAACTTCAGCAAATTCCGAGACTGCATTCCAGGTGCACTTTCTCAGGCCTCGCCTTTCTTTGGAGTATGAGTGCACCTCAACCTTGAGTTAAAATTTTTATTTTAACCTATCTGTTTGATTTTTTTAACATATCTATTTAAATTATTTCCGTTGTATCCAAAAAAAAAAAAACATATCTATTTAAATATTTATCTATTTGTCAAAATTGTTTTAATATTTTTAATCTATTTGTTTAAATTATTTTAATTGTTTTAATATATTTGTTGAACCTATCTATCTAAATTGTTTTAATCTATCAGTTTATTTTTTTTATTTTATCTATTCAATTCTCATATATGTAGAGAAATAGAGGAGATAGAGTGATATATGTTCAAATTATTATATCGGTGGCGAAGGCTCTGTTGACGAAGAACATGTCATTTTTGACGAAGGATTTGCTGAGGAAGAGGGCAATTTATAATAGAAGTTGTTTGTCCTCCCGAAGTAAAATGCAAAAATGTATTCAAAGTTGCTTATTTGCTCAAGCGGACATTCCCCCGCTTGAGCGGAGAATCCTTGGTTCCAAAAGTTTGATCGCCTGTAAAAATACTGGGAAATGTTTTTTTCCCGCTCGAGCGGAATTTCCTACGCTCAAGCAGCCATTCTCTCGCTCGGGCGGAGATCGCGGAACAGATTGCTATAAATATGTGATTCAATCAGATTTTAGGGTTACACTTCCAAATCTCCTTCTTGGATATTAGGGTTTATATCTGGTGCTATTTTGCTAGTTTTCTTTGATGTTTGATTGAGTATTCAACTCATGGTTTAATAGGTACACATCAAAGGTTTGTTCGTTTATTCAATACAAAAGAGAGAGTTGTTCTTCGGTGGATTCTAGAGAATTTGATCCTGAAGCTTGGTGGATTCTGGAGTGACTTGTCTTTGTGATTCGACATCAGCGTTGTGGATTCAATGTTGGGCAAGACAGTTCTAAGGTGAAGACCATGGTAGAAGAGGCATATAAGGGCCTGTTCAATTCGGGCGTGGATTCGCTAGGTAATGCAAAGTACACTTGTGTAATTCCTTTTGTCTTCTTAGTGGATTTTTTTGTGGCTTTGGCCTGTGATTTTTTTTATCATAATTGGAGGCGCTCCAATTGTGGTTTTTCCACATAAAATCGTTGTGTTGATTTGTCTTTGATTGTTTGATTGGGACTGCTATTTACTGATTAAAATTGATACATAATCACATATCAATATCTAGGGGATTTCTAGATTTTTCAATTACCATTAGGTAGATTGATTCGAGTAGATTTCTTGTTTAAGTCATGTGATTTAAAAGTCTTCGATCGACAACCTAAAAGTCATTGAAATGTCAAACTTTGACATAATCCTAAAAATAAATAAATAAACTAGTTGTCAGTTCATCGAGTAATTATCGATTGTTGTCATATGACAGTGACGTCATACTCTTCTAATGGTACGTATTTCCAATTTAAGGGGGATAGACAAGATTCCTCATTCTCAACATGTCATAAATAAGAGAGGAACGAACAACTAGATAGATAGTTAGTCAATTCAATCTAGGAGAATGAAGATCAAAAGGATTTGGGACTCCCTCTTGTGATGTGTGAATATGCAGACGTTTTTCTGAGTAACTATCATAATTACCTTCAAAGTATAAGCTAGATGTTACGGTCAAGCTCCAACCTAGAACTTCACTAATTTCTATGACATCACATCGAATGGCACCAACAAGACTACAAGAATTAAAGGTGCAATTGCAAGAATTATTAGATAAAAAGTTTATCAAACCTAGTATGTCTCCATGGGGGGCATCAACATTGTTCAACAAGGAGAATGATGAAATCTAGAGGTTATACATTGACTATTGACTACACAATTGGGTCACTATTAAGAATCGATACCCATTACTAAGAATTGACGACTTATTTGATAAGTTGAGAGACTCAAAATGTTTATGCAAAATTGACATCAGGTCTTGATCTAACCAACTATGTGTTGAAGAAAAAGACATACCAAAAATTGCATTTTGAACATGTTATGGCCATTATGAGTTCATGGTAATGCACGGTTTAACTAATGCACTAAGTTTATTCATGAGTTTAATGAACAAAATTTTCACTCCTTAGTTAGATCAATTTGTAGTAATGTTCATCAATGACATTTTGGATACTCACGATTAGAAGAAGATCATGAATAGCATTTGAGAGATATTTTGCAAGCTTTAAGGAAGAATTAGTTGTATGCCAAAGTTAGTAAATGCAAATTTTGGTTAAAGGAGTAAAGTTCTTAAATTTTGTTGTGTCTGAATTCAAGATATTAGTAGACCCAGCTAAAGTGGAAGTAGTAATGGAATGGAAACAACTTAAGACTATATTGAGATTTATAATTTCTTGGGATTAACGGGTTATTACAGAAGGTTCATACAAGACTTCTTCAAATTAGCCAAGCCAATGACATGTCTGACATATAATTGAGTAAAGTTTAAATGGGACGAAACTTGTGAGCAATCGTTTCAAGAACTCAAGAAAAGAATAACGAGCACTCCTATACTAATTTTACCTAAACTGACATTGGGTACTCATTTTATTGCGATGCTTCTAAAGAGGAGTTAGGAAGCGTATTAATGCAAAATGGAAAGGTAGCTAGTGGCTTATGGGTCAAGATAATTGAAGAATCATTAAAAAAAAAAAAAAAAATACCCCACCCTTGATCTGGAGTTAGCGACTGTGGCCTATACGCTTAAGACTTGGCGACACTACCTTTATGGAAAAAAGTTTGAAATATTTACCAAACACAAAAACTTGAAGTATTTGTTCACACAAAGGGATTTACACATGAGGCAAAGACATTCTCGAGAAGACTAACATTATAGCTGACACACTAAGTTGAAAGGTGAGAGAAATCATGGCCAACATAACAATGAAAGAATGAAAAATGATGAGCACAATGAATGAGTTTATGTTACAACCAGGAACTCAAAATGGAAAAGCTAGTTTGTTCGCAATAGTCGCAACACCCTAACTTCCTACCAAAATGCTAAAAGCCCAAAGATTTGATCAAAAAACCGACTTCATTAAGGCACGATTAGTGTCATGAGAACCCTCACCTAATTGGGCGCTCCATCTAGACGGTAATTTGAGGTATCTAGGTCAATTTTTTATGCCAAACATCGAACAATTTAGAGAGGAAAAAAAATTAAAACCATTTGGTTTTTGTAGTTTATTCAAGGGGAAATAATATGTACCAGGATCTCAAGCAGTGGTGGAGTGGAATAAAGAGGGATGTTGCTCAATTCGTATCTAAGTGCTTAACATGTAAGCAAGTGAAAGCAAAACATCAGAAGCCGGCAGAGAAGCTCCAACCTTTGCCAATACCTGAACAGAAATAGAAACACATAATAATGGATTTTGTAATGGGATTGCCCCGATCGTCGCAAGGCCATGATGCCATTTGGATTATGGTTGATTGGTTAACTAAGATGGCACGTTTTCTACCAATTAGACCAACGAACAACTTGAATCATAAAGTCGATTATATATTCAAATAATCATTAGGTTGTGTGGAGTGCCAATATCAATAGTGTTAGACTGTGACCTTCATTTTGTATCGTAAATTTGACAAAGTCTACAGAAAGTTATAGGTACAAAATTGTGTTTTAGTACGACCTTTCACCCTCAAATTGACAGATTTCAAGGGTAATTAGGAGAAGCATTTACTAGTTTTCAAATTAGCTTGCAACCATAGTTTTTAAGCAAATATGGTTATAGCACCTTATGAATCATTGTACAGATGACTATGACGATCACGTATCTATTGGATAGAAGTAGGACAAGCTACCCTGTTGGGACTAAATCGAGTTAGAGAAACTATAACGCCTTCAAAATAATACATAAATCCCATCATATTAGACATGCAATGGTATAAAGAAATCAACACCTTTTCATTCATCAGAGTAATTCTTACAATAGTATTACATGTTAACAACAAAAGCAAGTGCCCTACAGGCTTATAGCTTTCCAAGTTAACACTTGGTTTCACAAAAGAAGAGTACTAACTCTATACAAAATAAGCCCGTGGCTTGATGTACATGTAATACAACAAAATAATCAAAAAAAAAAAAGAGTCTTCAACTCCCACATCCATCCAAGCTATGTCCTTGGAGGTGGCAAGCTACCTGTACCTGAAAATGGTGTCCCATATAGGGTGAGCCAACGCCCAGTAGAGATAGGCTAAACACAATATGAGCAATAGCTAAGACATCAGCAATTGATAAATGTTTAACTCACAAAGATCAATTTATAACTCCATTTCCATTACATGACAACCCTGTCTATGTTTCATTTCATTTTCCATTTCTTATACAATTCTCAATTCACAACAGCGGCTCAGAACCTGGCCAATAACTTACATGAGACAGTGACTCATATTAAACATTTCCCGTTCTACATTAGATAAGCGTACTAGCTATATTAACATCCCAACAGATAAGCATACAAGCTGTATCCACATTTCAATAGATAAGCATATGAGCTATATCACACTTCCATTGATATGCATATGAGCTATATCAACACTTTAACTGACAAGCATATGAGCTGTATCAGTGGAGTCCATCCCCTATCTCCTCCCAAACAACATCCGATTTAGAGGTCCATCCCCCATCTTCCCCTAAATCGTGGAGTGCATCCCCTATCTCCTCCCATACACACACAAAGTATATACATATAAGTCATAGACACACTCAATCAATACATAACGTTAATGTATTCTATCAACCGCCATACTCCATGACGCATCCAACTGATTAGTTTTAGTTTGCCTAATCATCATGCATCATCTACAACAATCAAAACTACCCTCCACCGGTAGCCCAAGTAATTATTTCTAAACAGATAATAAAAGCTCCAACAGATAAAATATCAATGTTTTCGAAAATGTGCGATTAATAAATCCAACTCCACCATTTCACAATATAATGAGCCAATTTAATTATTTACAACTCAATTCCAAGTAACAACAACTTTCCCAAATTAATTATGCCAATTAACTTATATAACAAATTAGGGCTTTCTCCTCCATTCTTCATTATTCACTCAAAGGTTCAATAATCAACAACCAACCACTAGAACATCATTTTGAAGCCCAAAATACATCTTTAAGAATCAAAATTACAAAACCCTCATTCATGCTTTCTAAAACCCTAAGTCCCAAATCAAACTATTTAAACAATAGACTCGAAATCTATGTTAAAACCCATAAGAGTGAGTAGGAATCCTTACCTCAAGAGATGACACCCAATGGAGAAGATGATGAAAAACGGGAATGCTCCAAATCACAAACTTCTTGGATCAAAAGATAGCCCTCGACGATCAACCCAACTTTTACAAAGGCCAAAGAGGAGGAAAGCACTCTAACTAGATCAAACCCTAGAGAGAAGGGAGTTTCTAGAAAGAGAAGGTCTCAAATGGTGTTTTTGAAAAGTAAGAGAGAGAATGAGGTTGTAAAAAGTGATCTAAAAATGCCCGACTGTGTACTGATATACGACATGTCCGCTCGAGCGGAAAACACAACACTCGAGCGTCAAGAACAAAAATCTGGGTCCGCTCGAGCGTAAGAAGACCCACTCGAGCGCCAAGACACATGAATAAAGTACATGCACTCGAGCGCAAAAACTCGTCCGCTCGAGCGCAGATTTCCCCCTCCTAGAACTTACACCAACAATGTACTACCTGCTCGAGCGCCAACAAGCCCGCTCGAGCGCAACCCGCTCGAGCGCAGGAAATCCGCTCGGGCGTAGAAATCACATCTGCAAAAGTTTTGCAGAAAACAAAATACTGTGAGTGTGTAAATCCCGCTCGAGCGCAAGAAATCCCGCTCGAGCGGACAGCCAAAAACCAAAACCCGCTTGAGCGTAACACCAAAAACCTGGGCAACTAGATTTGAGACTCAGGCTCAACCAACCTGTAACACACCTACCCAAAACATCCCAAAACTCACACAAATGCAATTAAAGGACGTCAACAAGATAGACACAGCTACCAACTCCACGGAACCGAGTCCGGAGTACAACTGAACAGTAAAGGGAATACTGGGGTCGCTATAACCTCCCCCCTTAAAGAATTTCGTCCCCGAAATTAAGTGCAAGTTTCTAGAAAACAAGTTTTTCTTCATTTTAAACAATGTTATATTATAACATTCAACAACTCGACCCATTACCGGTCATTTCATCTCTTATCAAGAGGCATCTCACAATATGTAAAAACAACATATATTACAAGTGCATCATCAACATGCATTTCTCTTCCATTTCCAACATAAATGGTTCACAATTTCATATCATAATCAGTACTCATGATACATCTCCAGCTCTATAATATAGCCAACATATGCAATATTATAATCAACTTCCATTCCAAGGCAAGTTTCCACACTGTATCCATAAACCAAAACATTCACAATGTTTCACAATTTGAGACACATACATAATGTTCTTAAAGTTCATTAAAATTACAAAATCTTAATATACGACTAGACATCAACAAACAAGTCCGGATATTTCTCGTGAACTTCCAACTCACGTTCCCAAGTGGCTTTCTTCACTCCGTGGTGTTTCCACAAAACCTTCACTAAAGGGATGGTCTTGCCACGCAGGACTTGATTCCGTCTATCCAAGACCTGAACCGGTCTCTCCTCATATGAGGCATCCTCATCTACCTCTAAGTCAGTCCAATCTAATACGTGGGACGAATCCGGCTCATACTTCCGAAGCATACTCACATGAAACATGTCATGCACTCTGGACAACTGCGGCGGTAAAGCCAAGCGATAAGCAACCTCCCCAATCCTCTCAAGGATCTCAAAGGGACCGATGAACCGAGGGGATAACTTCCCACTCTTTCCGAATCTCATCAAACCTCGCCTAGGTGATATTTTCAAGAAAACATGATCACCTACCTCAAACACCAAAGGTCTCCTCCTACGGTCAGCATAAGATTTCTGACGACTTTGGGCTGTAACAAGCCTCCTACAGATAAGCTCAACTTTCTCCGTCGTTTCCCTCACCAATTTCGGACCCAACAAAGGTGCATCACCCACCTCGGCCCAACAAACTGGAGACCTACACGGTCGGCCATAAAAGGCCTCAAACGGTGCCATACCGATGCTAGACTGAAAACTACTGTTGTAGGCAAACTCCACCAAGGGCAAGTGTCTCTCCCAGGTCCCACTAAAGTCAAGGACACAACCCCGAAGTGTATCCTCAAGGATCTGAATAGTACGCTCGGACTGCCCGTCAGTCTGAGGATGATAAGCTGTACTGAAGGTCAACTTAGTGCCCAAGACACTCTGCAAACTCTGCCACAACCTAGCAGTAAAAGGTGGATCTCTATCTGAGACGATCGTCACTGGGACCCCGTGTAACCTCACTATGTCCCGAATATATAAGGCGGCAAGATGATCCACCGAATCTCTCACGCGCAAAGGAATGAAGTGCACCAACTTAGTCAACCGGTCTACAACCACCTAAATAGCATCACTACCTCGTTGAGTCCTCGGAAGACCTACAACGAAGTCCATAGTGACATGCTCCCACTTCCACTCGGCAATAGGCAAGGGTTGCAACAAACCCGCTGGCCTCTGATGCTCGGCCTTCACTTGCTGGCGAGTAAGGCACTTAGACACGAAAACTGCCACATCTCTCTTCATACCCCGCCACCAAAACTAGCGACCCAAATCCCGATACATCTTAGTACCCCCCGGATGCACCACAAGGTGCGAATGATGGAACTCTCGGAGTACTTCCTCTCGGCAAGACTCCGGCACAAACAAACGGTCTCGGTATCTCACACTCAGGTCGGGATACACCGTCAAACCCTTCTCAACTTTTCCACTGGAGATCTTCTCTTGGAGAGACTCTACCTCAAGGTCACCCCTCTGTGCCTCTAACACTCGAGTCACAAGTGTAGGCTGCGCAACAACAGAAAACAAGGCCGCAGCCTCAACAGATTCGCTCAGATGCAAATCGAACTCACCAAGTGCCCCCAATATTTCCCACTCCCGGATGACTATACAAGCTACATCACCTATGGATTTTCTGCTAAGGGCATCAGCCACAACATTGGCCTTCCCCGGATGATAATGCAACTCGAAGTCGTAATCCTCAATGAACTCCATCCACCTCATTTGCCTCAAGTTCAAGTCTTTCTGTGTAAACAGATATTTCAGACTCTTATGATCCGAGAACACCTCGAATCTCTCACCATAAAGGTAGTGCCTCCAGATTTTCAAGGCAAAGATCACTGCTGCTAACTCTAGGTCATGTGTAGGGTAATTCTTCTCGTGAATTTTCAACTGACGTGAGCCATAAGCTACCACTTTTCCCTCTTGCATCAACACACAACCCAAACCCTCCCGTGAGGCATCACAATAAACCGTATAACCCAGCCCTCTCTCCGGAATAATCAAAACTGGAGCGGTGGTCAATCTAACTTTCAATTCCTGGAATGACTTTTCACAAGTCTCACTCCATACAAATTTAACTCCCTTCCGAGTCAATCTAGTCAACAGTGAAGCTAACCTGGAGAAATCCTTCACAAATCAACGATAATACCCAACTAATCCCAGAAAACTGCGGATCTCAAACACACTCTTAGGCTATGCCCAATCTTGTACTGCCTCAGTCTTGGATGTATCAACAGACACCCCTTCCCCGGATACCACATGGCCTAAGAACTTGACTTCTCCTAGCCAGAACTCACACTTCCCAAACTTGGCGTATAGCCTATGGGCTCTAAGGAGATCAAGCACCACTCTCAAGTGTGTCTCGTGCTCCTCCTTTGAAGGTGAATAAATCAGGATGTCATCCACGAAGACGACCACAAAACGATCCAAGAATTCCCGGAAGATCCGGTTCATCAAGTCCATAAAGACTGCCGGTGCGTTTGTAAGCCCAAATGGCATCACCAAAAACTCGTATTGGCCATACCGCGTACGAAATGCCGTCTTCGAAATATACTCTTCCTTGACCCTTAACTGGTGGTAACCCAATCTCAAGTCTATCTTAGAGAAATAGCAGGAACCCTTCAACTGGTCAAATAGATCATCTATACGGGGCATAAGGTACTTATTCTTAACCATAGCCTGATTCAATTTTCGGTAGTCGATAAACAATCTCAGGGCACCATCTTTTTTTTTAGCAAAGAGGGCCAGTGCTCCCCACAGCGAAACACTAGGGCGAATGAAGCTCTTATCTAGCAATTCCTGGAGCTGGACTTTCAACTCAACCAACTCTGCTGGAGCAAAACGGTAAGGTGCCTTAGAAATCGGCGCCGTGCCGGGCACTAGATCAATAGAGAACTCAATCTCTCGATGAGGTGGTAATCTACGAGGTCCTCGGGAAAAACATAAGAATACTCGCAAACCACCCTCGGCAATACACTCAGGGTCTCATCACACTCACTACTCTCAAAGCTAGCAAGTAGACCACTAAGCTCACTCCGCTCTCGCAGCTTATACCCCGGTGGCAAAACACTACCAACTCGGTCCCCCAAGAAATGGAAACACTCCCCGCTCATGGTACAACAAGTGACCCTCTGGCGGTAGCAATCAATAACTACCCGGTATGACGATAACCAGTCCATGCCCAAAATAACATCAAAGCCCTTCATGTGCATAACTACAAAAGGGAACGGAAGCCTATGATCGTCAACCTGTATATCACAACCTCTACATCTGTGTTTCAAAATCAACTCACCCCCAATAGGCGACACGACACAAATAGGAGACACTAATAGTGCTAACTCCAACTCCAACACAGATGTAAATGCAGCAGATAAAAAAGAATGAGACGCACCCGTATCAATCAATACACTAGCAGTCGAGTTACAAAACAGAAAGGCACCACTCACTACTGATGGAGCCGGTACTAGGTCCTACGTGGTAACAGCATACATGCGCCCTGTAGGCCCCTAATCCACCTGCTCACCTCTAAGAGCAAACGACTGCTGCATAGATTGGGATGACAAAGCTCCCGAATTAGCCCTCGATCTGCGTCTGCCTAGAACCAGACGCTCCTGAAGTGGTACTCAACTGTGGGCAAAACCTCTTCAGGTGCCCAAGCTGTCTATACTGATAACAAGACAAAGGCTGGCCCCTGCCCTGACTCTGGCCCTGAGGTCTGGCTAAAGAAGAAGCAGCTCGCTGACCCCCTCCCTTTTGCGGGCAAACCGAAGACTTGTGACCCAGCTGGCCACTTGCAAAACAAGTCAAGCCTCCCTGACTACCTCTCCCGGAGTCTGCACTCGGTACCTAAAAAGTCGATCTAGCCAAACCACCCTGAGACTGCTGAGGGTTAAAACCCCTCTGTCTCCTGCCATCACCCTGGCCCTCTTGGCTCCTCTTGGAACCTTGCTGCTTCTCATCATCCTCCTCCTGCATCATAATTTCCATATGAGCAGCCGCGTCCACCAGATGTCTATACTCTCGGATGTAAGACCCACCAACTCTCAACTTGAGGCGCCGCCTCAACTTCCGCTCAAACTCATAGCAACAGCGTTCCTCGGACGCCACTAGTTCAGGTGCAAACCTGGACAAGCTAGTAAAAGTAGCCTCAAATTCGGCCACTGACAAACCCTGCAGCTTAACCCGGCTAAACTGATCCCTCAGCTTCTCCCTAGTAGCTGCAGATAAAAAACCTCCCCTGGAAAGCCTCTACAAAAGCCCCCCATGCACCACCAACACGGGCCTTCTCATACTTCCACCATTGACGCACATCTCCCTTCAGCTGGAAGGATGCCAAGGTCACCTTTAGAGTCCCATCTTCGATGCCAAGCATCTCGAATGTCTTCTCCATCTGTTCCAACCACTCGTCAGCCTTAAGTGGCTCTTTCGGATCTCCAATAAATTCGTCCGGGTTAGACCGGAAAAATTCCCTCTTCAAGAAAGAAGGCCCGGCCTCTGCAACCTGATGCTCAGCTCTGAGAATACCCAAAGCTCCCGCTATCCCTCGGGCCAAGGCACCCATAGCCTGCTGACCCACTGGTTCGGCCACGTTGGCCTGACCAACTCCCTCCTGCACTGCCAGAATGTCATCCGGTAAAGGCACCTCCTGCCTCCTAGGCCTACTACGCCTACCACCTCGTCTTGACATCCTATTAAAGGTAACAAAGACGTTAGCACATTCACAAATGTGTTGAAACTAAACACCCACGTCCTAATGCATGGACAACTGTAATTCACTCCACGTAAGCACATAAACACATAAGCACTTATGAATTTCATTCCCGGATAATGACAGTCCCAAGGCGTTACTAGAGTTCCGGTTAGAAACAGCATTGATCAAGTGCCTTTCCAACAAGGCTCACAGAAACCCAAGGGTCCAATCGATATCCCAGAAATCAAAATCCCATACCCAAATAGTCACATAAACATGCTATCACATAAACACATTACATTATGCTTAAGTCTCTAACAAGCGAGACAAACCCATTGTGATACTAATCACTTCCCACGTACCCAAAGTATTCGAACCTGGTACGCTCTGATACCAAGTTGCAACGCCCTCAAAATAATACATAAATCCCATCATATTAGACATGCAATGGTATAAAGAAATCAACACATTTTCATTCATCAGAGTAATTCTTACAACAGTATTACATGTTAACAACAAAAGCAAGTGCCCTATAGGCTTACAGCTTTCCAAGTTAACACTTGGTTTCACAAAAGAAGAGTACTAACTCTATACAAAATAAGCCCGTGGCTTGATGTACATGTAATACAACAAAATAATTTAAAAAAAAAAAAAAAAAAAGTCTTCAACTCCCACATCCATCCAAGCTATGTCCTTTGAGGTGGCATGCTACCTGTACCTAAAAATGGTGTCCCATATAGGGTGAGCCAACGCCCAGTAGAGATATGCTAAACACAATATGAGCAATAACTAAGACATCAGCAATTGATAAATGTATAACTCACAAAGATCAATTTATAACTCCATTTTCATTACATGACAACCGTGTCTATGTTTCATTTCATTTTCCATTTCTTATACAATTCTCAATTCACAACAGCGGCTTAGAACCTAGCCAATAACTTACATGAGACAGTGACTCATATTAAACATTTCCCGTTCTATATTAGATAAGCGTACTAGCTATATTAACATCCCAACAGATAAGCATACAAGCTGTATCCACATTTCAATAGATAAGCATATGAGCTATATCACACTTCCATTGATATGCATATGAGCTATATCAACACTTTAACTGACAAGCATATGAGTTGTATCAGTGGAGTCCATCCCCTATCTCCTCCCAAACAACATCCGGTTTAGAGGTCCATCCCCCATCCTCCCCTAAACCGTGGAGTGCATCCCCTATCTCCTCCCACATATACACAAAGTATATACATATAAGTTATATACACACTCAATCAATACATAACGTTAATGTATTCTATCAACCGCCATACTCCATGACGCATCCAACTGATTAGTTTTAGTTTTCCTAATCATCATGCATCATCTACAATAATCAAAACTACCATCCACCGGTAGCCCAGGCAATTATTTCTAAATAGATAATAAAAGCTCCAACAGATAAAATATCAATGTTTTCGAAAATGAGCGATTAATAAATCCAACTCCACCATTTCACAATATAATGAGCCAATTTCATTATTTACAACTCAATTCCAAGTAACAACAACTTTCCCAAATTAATTATGCCAATTAACTTATATAACAAATTAGGGCTTTCTCCCCCATTCCTCATTATTCACTCAAAGGTTCAATAATCAACAACCAACCACTAGAACATTATTTTGAAGCCCAAAATACATCTTTAAGAATCAAAATTACAAAACCCTCATTCATGCTTTCTGAAACCCTAAGTCCCAAATCAAACTATTTAAACAATAGACTCGAAATCTATGTTAAAACCCATAAGAGTGACTAGGAATCCCTACCTCAAGAGATGACACCCAATGGAGAAGATGAAGAAAAACGGGAATGCTCCAAATCACAAACTTCTTGGATCAAAAGATAGCCCTCGATAATCAACCTAACTTTTACAAAGGCCGAAGAGGAGGAAAGCACTCTAACTAGATCAAACCCAAGAGAGAAGGGAGTTTCTAGAGAGAGAAGGTCTCAAATGGTGTTTTTGATAAGTAAGAGAGAGAATGAGGTTGTAAAAAGTGATCTAAAAATGCCCGACTATGTACTGATATACGATATGTCCGCTCGAGCGGAAAATACAACGCTCGAGCATCAAGAATAAAAATCTGGGTCTGCTCGAGCGTAAAAAGACACGCTCGAGCGCCAAGACACATGAATAAAGTACATCCGCTCGAGCGCGAAAACCTGTCCTCTCCAGCGCAGATTTCCCTCTCCTAGAACTTACACCAACAATGTACTACCCGCTCGAGCGCCAACAAGCCCGCTCGAGCGCAACCCGCTCGAGCGCAGGAAATCCGCTCGAGCGTAGAAATCACATCTGCAGAAGTTTTGCAGAAAACAAAATACTGTGAGTGTGTAAATCCCGCTCGAGCGGACAGCCAAAAACCAAAACCCGCTCGAGCGCAGAACAACCCGCTCGAGCGTAACACCAAAAACCTGGGCAACTAGATTTGAGACTCAAGCTCAACCAACCTATAACACACCTGCCCAAAACATCCCAAAACTCACACAAATGCAATTAAAGGACGACAACAAGATAGACACAACTACCAACTCCACGGAACCGAGTCCGGAGTACAACTGAACAGTAAAGGGAATACCGGGGTCGCTATAGAAACTACATAAAATGTAAAATTAATTAGACAAAGACTTAAAATCGCCCAAAGTAGGTAGAAAAAATTATGCGAATCAGACGAGAAGGCATTTGACATTTAATATTGGAGATCATGTGTTCTTGAAGATCCAACCTAGAAATTGTTAGTTTTAGAAAGAAAGGAAAGTTATCACCTCGTTTTATTGAACATTTGAAATTTTGAATAAAGTAGGAGAAATGACATATCGTTTGGCTCTACTAGCTCAATTGGCTGGGGTACATAATGTTTTTCACATCTCTATGCTACAGAAATATGAGCCATACATTTCTCACGTCACTAATTGGGAAGAAATTAATGAGGAGATCAAGTTCAAGGAAAAGCTTGTCAAAATTTAGATCGTCACGAAAATAAATAAATAAAACTACGAGGTAATATTAGACCATTAGTTTGAGTTCTTTGGCGACATCGTGGAATGGAGGAAGTCGACATAGGAACGAGAAGATATGATACACGTTAACTACCCGTAACTCTTTGAATCTAAAGCTAATTAATTTTGAGGACGAAATTTTTTTTAAGGGAGATAAATTGTGAGAACCTGTATTTAATTATTCTTATAAATATATTATAAGATATGAATAATAAATTAATTTATCTAGAGACTATTTAATGAATATATTATTGTATAAATTAGTTTTAAACTATTCCAATTTAGTCATTAATAAAAATATTACTAAAAATAAATAATTTTGTGCATATTCAATATTTTTCATTTGTAACTATTTTTTACAAGAATTCAACTTAATAATTATCTTTACTAAATATCTTAGTTAAAAATTTTATTTAATTGATTTTTAATAAACCCACACAAATATATAATTATACAAATTTATCATCAAATTCAAAAGAAAAAAAAATTGCATTTGGTGGCCTGTGAGGTGAATCTCACCCCACCACTGGTCCCATTGCATAGCAGCCTACAGAATAGGTTATGATGACGCTCATGGTTTTTGAGAGATTTGAGATCAATCACGATTATGAGAAGAGTAAAAGCTTGGATATGTTTTATGAGTCTATTTATACGAACTCCATTCTTAACTGATGGGAGAGGGTGAAAGCTAAAAGATAAAAAAAAATAAAAAAAAAAAATCTTTTGATAGCAAAGTTGGAGTTGGGATTGAAGAAGAGGAGAAAGAAAATGGCTAGAATCTTCATACCATTTTACCACCTCATTTCAACTTCATTATTAAAGTAAGAAAATCCTCTTAACCCTCTCATTCTTTTTATTTGTTCAAATTTTCAAATTATATTCATATATTAAAATGATTAAAAATTTTAGATAGAATTTTGGTTATAGTTACATGTAAATTTGTAATATGTATATTAGATGTTTGAAGGTTATTTAAATATTAGTAGTTTTAAAATCATAATTCATATGTTCGGTTTCAATTTTCTAAATTTAGTTTTTTGAAAATTAAGTTTTTTATTTTTCATATTTTTTTTGTTTTTAGTGAATTTTTTAAAATTTTAAGCATTTTGTTTACTTGTTTTAGATGCACCTTACTTAGATTTATCTAAAAAGTAAAATATTTATGAAAAAAATATTTTAAAAAATTAATAATACACAACAATACGAAAATATATATTGAATTTTCTTTCTTTTTTCTGTATTTTTGGTATTTAGTGAATTTTTTAAAGATTTTTTTCACAAAAATTATACTTTTTAAGTGTATTTATGTTAGGTGTGTCTAAAAATTAAAAAAAAAATTACTTATAATATTAAAAAAATCAATAAAAACAAAAAAATAAATATGAAAAATAAGAAAGTAGAATTTTCTGAAAAGTATTTTCAAAGAACTAAAACCAAACAAATTGAATATAATCTTGGATTTAGGCTTGCATATTTGTTTGTGACATTAAATAGATAATTGGAGATTTTATTTGATTTGATCATGTGCTTCTTAAGTTTGTCAGAATTTTGTATGCATTTTTAGACAATTTTATACTCAAAATGTCAATATGGTTTCTTCTAAAAAGTTGTCAAGAATGATGTCTCAATCACCAAGAAATTTTTGTATCAATTATTTTTGCTCTGTACGAATTTATATAAAAGTTAAACTAAATCTGAAATTTTAGACAGATTCTACTTCATTTTTGAAAAATCACTAAAACTCTTATATTAGACCAAATCTAGTATTTTTTAAGTTGAATATGAAATTTGATAAGTCTAGTTTCATACTCAATTTTTAGATTATGGATTTGACTTATAAATTTTAGTGTGGAATTATTTTAAGAAAATGTGGCGAATCTGTGTCATGTGATTTCTTGTAATTTTAAAGAATTATTCGTAACTTATTTTTGGAAAATTCTTTCTGAAAAATTACCATAACATTTTTTTTTAACATTCTAGATAATTACATGAATTTCAAAACTGTCTAAATAATTTAATTGTAATTTTAACCACAAAGATCGTGTTCTGAAAATTCTGGGCAGAATATTAAATGATCAAGATTAAAAATTCAATTATTTATTAGTACTAAAAATAAGTGTTGTGCTAATCTATTTAATTATATATTGTAAATTAGTAGTTCATGTATATGTGTTGTTGTGATTTATTTTAGTATTTAAAATTATTATTTCACACCATGACTTGATTTAATTGTTTACAATAATTTGTAAACATTGATGGATTATTGCAGAACATATGTGTTAATATTTTTTCTTGAAAATTGTATTAAAATGGTATAATATGGATTGTGATTTAATCTGTAATTATTAGTGATTATTATTAAAATTAATTAAAATGATCAACGAAATGCACAAAATTAACGATTGACGGTTAATAGCGGTTATTCAGGGTGAGTCTTGGTCTTAAATAGTGTACGACATTAATGGTTGACGGTTAATATTGATTGTTCAGCGCGAGCCCTGGTTTTGAGAATTCTTACGTAAATTGTGTCGTAAACCCCTAAGATGCACGTGACTTATTTGAACCATTTTCAGTATTCGATTTTGAAATAAGAGTGGATGTGCAAATGGAATACAGGGAGGTTAAGTACCCTTAACAGACTGTTTCCTTAGGGCAAACCATAGATGCCTTTGCTTGGATATGTAACTCTAGACATGAGCATCCCTAATAGTTACGGTTGGTAATAGTTGAATATTTGACCAAAAGGGGGTTTCAAATTAACCATGGACATGGCTTAGTGGTTGGTAAGTTAAATTTCTTTGGTGAGATTTCGAATGTCACCCAATTTATTAAAATTGTTGAAATTATTTTAATGGTTATAATTTATGTTTACAATTATATTGTTATATCTTGTTTATAATGTTGTTAGTTTTCTTTAAAAAGAAAGGTAGGTTTGTTGTATTTTCTTACTGTGTTGCAAAGTTCATGGCATATATTTTGTTGCCTTGACATTTTATGTCAGATTTTGACGAGGAAGGAATGGAAGCTGAAAATGCAGTTGACGCTAACATAGAGCCTTAGCTAATTTGAAACCATGATTAGAGCCAAATAAATTTTATTATCTTATGTATTAGCTGTTAAGGACTTTATAATTTTATTTGATGTTGTATTTAGATAAATTTAATTTTTTATTTAATATTGTTTGAACCTTTGGTTATGTATGAGAGTTGAAATCCCCTATTAAGATGTCAGGTTTTTAATTTATTAAGTCATTTTGTTTATTATTTCACTTGATGTTCCAAAAATTTGGGGCGTCACAAATACTATTTTGTTTGGTTTGATTTTCATAATCAATTTTAAAAGATGACTTTTTGAAAAAGATGGGCGAATTACACTAATGGTCTCTATAATTTGGAGTTTGTGTCATTTTGATCCTTAACTTTTGAATTATAATAATTTGATTCTAAATTTTGAATCGTATTTCAAATAAGGACAATTGAATGATACATTTTTCTATGCAAACAGAAAATGCTCAATTTTAAGGGAAAAATTGTCAATTTGATAAAATATAAACTAGTTTGACAAAAATAAATGTCAAAAAGTTATTTTTGAATTTTTAAAAATTATTTCTACCCACTAGGTGCGTGTTCAGCCTTGGTTGAAGAGTAATCTCTTGGTGCAGTATGAGACAACCTACAGTATCATTATCTACTAAAGTGGTTGAATATAGAACAGCAGCAATGGCAACTCAAAAAAGCACATGGCTTATGCACTTGATGAAAAATCTACACCAACGAGTTGACTATGGAGTACCATTGCACTGTGACAATCAGTCAGCAATATGTTTGGTTGAGAATCCAATGTTTCATGTAAGGACAAAGCACGTGGAGGTACATTATAATTTCATTTCAAGACAAGGTGCTCCAAGGAGATAGAGATGAAATTAATTAGAATAGATGACAAAGTAACAAACTTGTTCACTAAAGGACTTGGAGCTTTAAAGTTTGCAGAGTTTCGGAAGCAACTCAGCCTAACTACAAAAGAAGAACTAAAGAAAGGAGTCAATGCTGAAGAGAAGTGTTACTAGTCATCATTGACTTTTCTAGAATTATCTAAACCATTAATTACATATGTTGAATAATTTAAAAGACTTCGGAAAGATCTAGAAGACTCTAGAAAGATTTAGAGAAATCCGGAAGATTCTAAAACATTGTAGAGGGCTCTGAAACATTAGAGAAGCTTGGAAAAATCTAGAAGGTTCCGGAAGGTTCTATAATAGGTTCTAGAAATCTAGAAGGTTCTAGAATAGTTTAGAGATTTCTAGACTATAAGGAAAGTATGAGTATATGGTAGAATATTCTAGAGGGTTAATAATAACGCTTGAATCAAACTGATCCATTGAGGAGGTAAATGACTATATAAAGGGAAATGACCTCATTTGGAAGGTACAAGACACAACAACAATAAGAAGCGGAGTCAAGTGCTTAAGTGTGAGTGATTCCAAAATGAAGTATCCTTAAGAGCTTCCTTTATATACTTGTACTTTGTATCTAAATAAATATTCACTTTCGTATAATTGTTGTGTTTACCAGCCACGATAATGCATTGGACAAATTGACCAAAAGAAGAAAAAGATTCCTCCAAAGTTTGGATTGCTAAGTTCACATTTAGCTAATCACCTTCAAGGAACACATCACGAATACCCAAATCTACAAGAAATTGTAAAGCCTTAGCACGATTATGAATAGGACTGCAAACAAACCGAGCTGTTCATGAACAGCTCGAGTTCGGCTCATTTACAGCTCATATGAGCTCGACTCGTTTACTAAATGAATGAACTCGAGCTTGATTTTTAGGGAGGCTCTATTTACACACCACCTTTCATCTCAAGACACACTATTAATTAATTTATTTTTTATTACAATTTTAACCTTAGGTAAAATGACTACAAAGGACAAACTGTGATACACACCATTTGTATAATTACTAGAAAGGACAATAATGAATATAATACACATTAATAATCTCAAACTTGTTACTTATTTATCTTGTCTGTGAAGAATCCAAAAACCCTAAAACAAAAACCGAAAACCCTTAAAGAAATAACCACAAATATATGTATTATTGAAGATTTTGATTGGATTCAATGACGGATTCGTCTAGCAATACTGATTGGAACAATGGAGCAAGGAAAATGTTGTTTTTTTTTGTTTTTTTTTTTTCTCGTTTTCATTTACTTGCTGAGTGGTAAACCGTTTGTATTAGTTCGGTTATCCAGAGTTGAATAATATATCAATGTTTGACTACCTACAACCGAACAAATTGTATCTATTCGGTTTTATAGTGTCGAACTTAATCCAACTATTCGGCTTGTAAGTATCAAACAAATACCATATGTTTGGTTAAAAACAATCGAACAATTTCACTTAATTCGACTCTATACTGCTGAATACTCATAACTTTCTCTTTTTTTTTTGGTTTTTCCAGAACTGTGCATCCATGGAATGCAGTAATGTTGGATCTGGGGGTCTTGTTGACTACACAAGTCAATTTATTACTAATGAAGTAGTCTCATGTCGAAAATTAGTATTTTTTCCTTTTTCTTTTCGCATGTTTAATGACTTTGGTGAATTTGACTTGTAGGTTTTCAAGAGCAAAAAAGAATTGCTCAATTGGGTACGGGATGTTGGAAGGAAAAATGGGTTTGTGATTGTTCACGGGTATGAGCAAAACAGTGTTTTGAGTAATGGGTGTTAACTGGTTTGAACAGAGAATGGAGGGGGAGATGGAATATTGTGGGTGGGTGGGGTGTGTGAGTGAGTGACGGTAAAGATGGAAGTTTATGGGTATATTGTGGTGGGTGGGGTGTGTGAGTAAGAGTAAATATGAAAGTTTGTGGTGTATATTGAGCAAAATATTTATTTATCAAATTATTAAAAGTGTGTCTTGAGAAGTGGTTTGCCTTGAGATAAAATATGGTGTGTAAATTGAGGCACCCCAATTTTTAGGCTTGTTTATTAATCGAGCCGAGCTCAAGTAGCCCTATGCTCGACTCAACAAGGCCCGTGAACATAAAAATAAATAAATAAATATTTATTTTTAATAATATATTAAATAAATTTTCAATAATCTATTTTATTTTTTTATTTATGTTTGGTGTTTGTGTAAATTTAAATATTAGATTGATGAAATTTATTATTAATATAAACATTATTATATATTTCACTCACGATTTTTTTTTATCTTAATTAGTAAATTAATTAAAAAAAAATTTCAAGCTCGAATTTGAACTCGAACTCGGCTCATTTATGTAATCAAGTGAGCTTGAGCAGAGGTCGAGTTCAACAAATATTTGATGAGCCAAGCTCAAGCTCACTTTTTTAAGCTCGACCAGAGCTCAGTTCAAGCTCGAACTCGACTAAATCTTAATAAATAAGCTTGAATATTCAAAAGTTTGGATCGACTTGGCTTGACTTATGTGCAGCCCTAATTATGAAGTATAGTAGTACTGGAGGCTGCCAACATTTTCCAATGTTGAGCAAATGTGTCCAATTGGTGTACAAAATTTAGTTATTATATACTAATTTTTTTTGATAAATATAGAAATGGAAAATAGAATTAGTTTTAGTGATAAATACATACAATTTTAGTAATAAGTAGATCATCACATTGTATAGTACGTAATGTAATGATAAATAAGGTCATATTGTGCAATAATAAGTAGGCTACAAAAATCACTTCATTTTTTTTTAGAAAAATCACATCTTTCGTATATCCATTTTTACTCATTGTCAATCAATGTTAAAATTTTATTTTATCCAGATTTAATAGTTGAGAATAGTTTTTTGAGTATGACACCAAAACTATTTATTTATTTTTTTATATTGAAAATGATAAATTTACCAAAAAAAAAAATTATACATAATCTCTAACAAAATAATGTGATAATGATATTGTTAAAAATATGTCAACTTTATATACCTTTAAATTTAGGAGAATTTTTTTTTGAGGTCCCTGATATTAAGATTTCATAAGATAAAGGATATACAATATTTTCATTGTAGTTAAGGTCCCTCAACATTTCTATAGAGAAAATTCGACTCAGAGAAATTTTTCCCCGACTTAGAGAAATTTCAAAAAAAATTTGAAATTTCTCTATGATTGTACTAGAGAAATTTAATTTCTTTGAGTCGGGACCGAAATTTCTCTAAATCAGGTGAAATTTCTCTAAGTCGAGCAAAATTTCTATGAGTCAAATTTTCTTTGTGAAAATATTGAGGGACTTTAGCTAATAATAATTAAAAAAAACATCTTGAACCTTTCCTACTATATAAAGTTAGAGAGGCATGTTTCACTAATTTTCCCTTAAATTTAAAGTGATAAAATAAAAAATTATCATATTATTTTGTATTAATTTTAGGGTAAATCACACTAACCTTCCTTAAAATTTGTGAAAGATATAGTTCGCCACATATTTTGACATAATTACACTAACCTCCCATGGAATTTTAATTTGCATAACAATTAGGTCCCTTTTCAAAAATAATTTGATCAGTCGCACGAATGGAAAAATAAAATTGTCATCTCTTATCTACTAAAATGTATATTATCTATATTTATTTCAATATTTATTCACCATCTACATTAGTTATAGCGACCCTGGTTTTAACCCGTCTCTTGTGGTATTTCGAACTCGGGTTTGTATGGTTTGGAGGGTGGTTTATGTCTTGTTTCCCTTGTCTTCCCTTAATGTTGGTTATTGGGTTGTAGTTGTGTGTTTGGAACAAGTTGGTTGCTTGTTTTTTTTCCAAACCTTTGTTGTCCAGAATTTGGCTCCTACGCTCGAGCGGGAATTCTCACGCTCGAGCGGGCTTCACAAATTTTGCTCCATGCTCGAGCAGGAATTCGGACGCTCGAGCAGAGGAACTGTATCTACAAAAATACTAGGAGAGCGTATTTCATGCTCGAGCGCTGGGTTTCACGCTCGAGCAGGAGTTTGTGTCTGACGCTCAAGCGGGGGTTTCCATGCTTGAGCGGACCGTGTTTTATCAGGTCGCGAATGTAGCTTTTCAAATCACTTTTTTGCAATCCTCTCTCTCTAAAACTCAGAAACATCCAGATCTAAAGCCTCTCTCTCTAGAAATCATCTTCTCTCTTTGATTTCTCCAAATCCATTGGAATTTTGGCCATAGTTCCTTCTTCAAAGTTGTGTAACTTCTCGTGGACTTCGTTGTGTGTGGTGGAGATTGAGTTTCATCATCGTTGATTTTGAGGGTTTCAACTCTTTTCTTCTTCTACACTTGAAGTAGGGATTTTCTACACTCTAGTATGATTTTTAGCTTAGTTATTTGCTATTTGTATAGATGATGAGATTTGGTTGTGGTTTGGACAAATCTAAGACTTGGATGTAAAATGAAAAGAGGGGTTTTTGATGTGTACGAGATAAATGATGTTTGGGGTTGAATATAAATTCTTGGTGCACCAAAATAGTTGATTTTGGGTATTTGGGTTACTATTGGAAAAAGGGGAATTTTTGCCCTAATTGGATAAAATGATTATTTTGTATAAATGATTGGAATTAACATTGAATATGTTAAATTGGATGATTATTGATATAAATGGTGATATTGGATATGTATTATCTCACCTATGGAAATTTTGAATAAACTATTAAACCCGATATTGAATATATCTTGGAAATAATTGTATTGGGCTATCGGTGGAGGATAGCTATGATTGTTGTAGAAATTGCATGAAGATTAGGCGATTTAATGCTAATCTATTGTTAGTGTCATTGAATATGACTATGTTGGAAATATATTGTATATGTATATTTGTTTGGGAGGAGATAAGAGATGTACTCCATATATGATTATGTATATATATACATTGTATACATATACAATATATTTGTTGGAAATATATTGTATACATTGTATATGTATGTTTATTGGGAGGAGATAGTGGATGTACTCCATATATGATTATGTTTACAACAATGCTAGATAGCTCAAAATTTTGTGGCTCAAATGGCTCAAATGGCTCATATTTACGTCGTTTTGAGTGTAAAACGATGTCATTTTAACAGATTTGAGCCATTTGAGCCACAAAATTTTGAGTTACCAAACATTTTCCTTATGTTTATTAATACATTGCATATGTATATTTGTTTGGGAGGCGAAATGGGATGGACTCCATTTAAAGCAAGTTGGCCTGAGTGTCCTGAGTGAAAGACCTGAAATCTATTATACATGGGTGCCGGTTCCTGCGGACGAAATATCAGTAAAATGGCAAGGTTTGAAGTGTTTATGTGTAACATAATTGGAGAACCATTGAGTTGTAATCTCATTTTGGTTGATTGAAAGATAATGATTTAACTCATGAATTGAGTAGTGTATGTGAACTAGAAATAAATTGATGGAACATGGAATAAGATTGGCCTCAGTGGCATTTGGATGTATATATGTAGGCCTTGTGGACACTTCCATATCGGTATGGTTTATATACATGGTATTTATACCTTTGCTAAACTTCATAAATGGTGTTAGATTATTTCTACTGGGCTGTTGGCTCATCCTATAAGGGAATATCATTTTTCAGGTACGAATGAGATGTTTCCTCCAAGGCAATAGCATGGATGGACTTTCGGGAAGCAAGAGCTTCTTAATTATGTATTGTTGTGTGTTTGTTAGCATTTACAAAGCCAAGGGCTTAAGATATAATGAGCGACATTCAATTTGTGTAACCAAGTAATGACTTGGAAAGATGTAAGCCTACATGGCATTTAATTGTTTGTTAAACACTAAACTCTGATGTATGAAAGTATGTTGTTTCTCATATTTATTCCGCATATGAGTTATCTTTATTGCATTATTTTGGGGGCGTTACATTAATTTTAATCAATTTAGCTTAACTAAAAATGAAGTCAGTATAATTATATTAAAAGTGTAAGACTAACTATATTTTTTTCAAATTTTGAAGGAGATCTTGAATTTATGTATAATTTTTTATTTATTTATACAAATCCAGTCTAGTTGTACCATAGAATAATCCCAAAAGGGCCGAATGTGTCCCCGACCATTGTATGGGCCTTCTAAGGCCCAAATAAGCCAATACATGGCTTCGATTTGGTGTCGACGACGGCCTCGTATCATCATTACTCGAGAAGGGAACAGAGAAGACAATAGGTGATTTTTTTTATTTCAATTAGGCTTTGTTTCGTCCAGTTCCTGAATTTGGAGGAATTTGGAAACAGAAAGGAAAAGTATAAGTGAAATGTGAAAGAAATATAATTATATTTCACATACATTTTTCATTTCCCTTTTCAAAACCCTCCCCAAATTCACGAATGAACACAATCATAAGAGATGGTTTATTTAGAAAAATTACTGATCACTGTTATCTTTCAAAAATAATTATTAAAAACAACGTCCAATTATTACACATTAATGTGTGTTTGGGGCTAATATGATTAAAAATATTAAAATATTTATAATTTTAATTATTAAAATTTATAAAGTTTATCACTAATATGATTTTTTTGACAAACATGCATTCAAATGTTAGTTCCCCATTAATTTATAGCTAATTTTTTGTTTCAACTTGCAAGTATGAAAAGTAGGGGAAGCGAATTGGATCAGTTTGGTTTGATTTTTTTAAAATTATTTTTAAGTGAATTTTATTTATTTTTAGTAAATTTTGGGGCTCTATATTTATAAATTTCTCATCACCTATTTATATTCCAATAATTTTTAGGGGAATTGACCAGTAAATCCTGTTTTGTAGACTTGTAATCCATAAAATCCTAAATGTTTTTTCGGTGACTGAGTGGTTCTGTAAATTATTTGTTAACTGTTTTTCCATTGCTAGTATAGTTGGGGGATAGATGGTGTGGTTACGTATGGAGAATGTGGTGTGGTGTTTGTGTGTCACGTAGTTCGAAAAGCGAACTAGTAGATTTTTAAAGTTTGGATGTTTTTAACACGCGCAGTGCGGGATGTGAATTCCTTACTAGTTGTTTTTTGGCGCGTGACGTGAAGACACACAGTAATTCAATCAAATTGGGTCCGCCACGATAGAGTGTCACATGTCACGTTTAGGAAAAGTACACTAAGGAATTTTTATGTATGGGGAGGTGGTGGGGTGTTTGTGTGTCACGTTGTTCGGAAAGCGCACTAGTAGCTTTTTAAAGTTTGATTGATTTTAACGCGTGCAGTGTGGGACGTGAATTCTTTACTAATTGTTTTTTAGCGCATGACGTAAAAACACGCAGTAATTCAATCAAATTGGGTCTGCCACGTTAGATTGTCATATGTCACGTTTAGAAAAAGTACACTAAGGAGTTTTTAATTTTTTTAGAGTGTCACAACATACACGCCATGACGTGAATTCCTTACTAATTGTTTTTTGGTGCGTGACGTAAAGACACGCAGTAATTCAATCAAATTAGGTCCGCCACGTTGGAGTGTCACATGTCACGTTTAGAAAAAGTACACTAAAGAGTTTTTAATTTTTTTAGAATGTCACAACATATCCGCCACATTGTCACATTTGAAAAAAGTATACCAAAGAGTTTTTATTTTTTTTGGAGTGTCACATCATACCTACCACGTTGTCACATTTGAAAAAAGTACACTAAGGATGAGTAAAAATTTTAGAGTGTCACATTATACTTGCCATGTTGTTCCATCGTTGGAGTATCACATTAATATATGCCACATTGGAGTATCACACCATACCTGTCACTCATTCCCAAAAAAAAAAAAACAAACAAACAAACAAACAAACAAAAAAACAAACAAACTTCCCCAATTAACTAGTGAGGGTATACCCTCAATAGGCAACACTAGTCCAAACAATCTCTTCTCCCCAAGGAGCAAAGAAGTAACATTTTGCAATGATGCTAGAGTCAGCAAAGAAAGATATAGAGCGGGCATTCGGAGTGCTCCAATCCCGATTTGCAATTATAGGTGGCGCCGTACGTTTTTGGGATTCGAAAATGTTTGGAAACATAATGCAGAGTTGCGTTATCTTACATAATATGATTTTTGAAAATGAGAGAGAAGAGCATCTTGGTTTCGATTATGAGATTTCATCAACCATCTTACCAGTAGTACTTTCGTCTAGTACTAACAATAACTTCCAATCATTTTTGTCTCGTCATTTAGGTATTAGAGATAAAAATACATATCATGCCCTCTGCAATGATTTAATAGAACATATGTGGCATCTTTACGGTGAAAACTAAATTCACCACGTGGACGCGAACATAAACTTTTGGTTATTTTTTTAAATGGGGGGTGATTACGCAAGGGAAGCTGTCAGTGTTTGTTTGTTGTTAGTGCTCTTCACAATGTACACATCTGTTTTTGGTAGTATTTGTGGTTCATTAACTTTGTCATTATCCAAAATAGTGTGCATTTGTTACCAATATACTAATGTCATAGTTTACTAACATTTTGCTTTCTGATATGACTTTGGGCTACTGATTGTTATATATATCCACATATATTAAATTACAAATGAATGCAGCACATTTGAATGAATTACAAATGAATGTAGCACACTAAACAAATGAATTAAAAAAATAAATAAATGTAGTATTAAAATATATATTACAAATCAATTACAAATAACAATTGATAATTCAATACCTCATGAAACACCTCTATACCTCATAAATTTGATAATTCATTTATTGATAGTTAAATACCTCATGAAAATTCAATACCTCTGTACGATCCAAGTACTTGACAATTCATAAATTTTACAATTCAATACCTCGGTACAATCTAACTTTGACAATTCAATACCTTATATCATAATGTACATACGATTTGTAGGTTTGGTGAATGCCTCATGAAACACACACCACCACCCAACTACTTCATTTAAGCAATTTACCCACCACCTACCTCATTTATTGACACTCTATATACACTCAATATTGGATAGCATCCAAATACAATTTCTGCTCCACAAACCGCAAGCCAAAGCAGCAGCAAGCTAGAGCAGCAAGCCAAATTTTGCTCCCAAAACACTCTATATTCACTCTATATCCACTCAATATATTTTGTTGTGTGCATTGAAAGAATCAGCAAGGCAAAGCAACAGAAGCAACAACACCAAGTTCAGTACAAATCGACCACAACCGGTTAACCAGTCAGTCAACCGATGGGTTGACCGATGGGTCATCCGGCCTTGTATATTTATATATTTTTTTTTTCTGTGTGCACTTCCTTATCTGTTGCACTTTTGCACAGCACACTTCACACCATCTAGTCACCTCACACTGAATTTGAGCTCCTCTCTAATCCACCATTCATATTTAACACATTTTCAATCAAATTGAGCAGATATTCACATCATGCCTAGAACCAAAAGAGTAAGACCAAAATATGGTGAAAACTCCAACCCTCCACCACGGCAACAACAACAACAACAACATCAAAGTTCTGCGTATCCTACAAATGATCTTCTCAGTTACAATCATGAACAAGCCTTTCAAAACTTCTCCAACCGACCTATTGTAACTAGGAGAAGGGTTAATCTTCCATCTTAATATGATCCACTATTAGTTAGCAAACTTGAAGCAATGGGGTGGGTAAATTTAATTAATTTACCACAAAAAGTATATCCACGTCTTGTGTCTTTATTTTATGTTCACTTGAGAATCTCAAATACTAATGAAGAGGATGGAAAATTTAGTCTTATATCTTATGTGAAAGGTAAGAGTATTGAGTTTGATATCCCCACCTTATCACGAATTCTTGGAGTTAAGGAAGGGGATATGCATATCTATTTTTCAGAGTGAGTTTAAGCTACTTAATATTGTTGGCAATCTCAGTGAAATATATGCCACTATTTGTGAGAGGAGATTTACCGGGAGTAATTTACAAGAAAAACATTTGAAACCCCACCTTCAAATTCTCCATCGATTTATAGTAGAAAATATCACTCCGAAAAGAGGACATTTTGATGCGGTCCCATATTTTAATGCTTATGGGCTATACTATTTTCATTATTTTTTTTTTTTAAACAACTTCTTATATTTTGTTGGGATGTTTTGGTTTATCAATGTAGTGGTTGTGACTTTTAGAACATATTGGACAATTTTATTTGCTGGTGGTCATGTAAACCTGAGTAATTTGCAGACTTTGTTACCAAACACAGAACAAATGACAAATGACCATGTGAATGATAGATATTTGTGAGCATGTTAAAAATATTTCTGACCATGTTTTAAAAATATTTGTGAGCAAGTTTGAAAAAAAAAAAAACAAAACAAAAATATACAGACAAAATTGATAGATATTTGAATTGTGAATGACATTTTTAAAAACTACCTCTGTAAAAAAAATAAAAAAATAAAAACTAGAGAAAAACTACCTCTATACAAAAAAAATTTGTTGTGACCATGTTTTTTGTGTTGCTATCATTTTTATTTTCAAAATTGATTTGGGGCAAGTGTGTTTGTATTACTATTTTTGTTTTTAAATAATAAAACGAATACAAATAATTCTAATACAACCAATATGACCCATCATCAACATAAACTGTTATTTTTTTTTTAAATAATAAAACCAATACAAATCAAGAAATGCAAGATTTTGTTGATCGAAATAAGAAATGCAATACAAAAATAAACTGCAAAAAATTAAATACAAATTAAGGTCTTCATGAAACAGTCAAGGAAATCTATTTGTTGATCAAAATATGATTTGTCGTTGAAGCTCTTCATAGCACGCCCTTTGCATAGGATTTAAATTTATCATGTCCATTAACATTATTTTATGATCCTCATTTCGTTGTTCTCTTTCATTCATCATAGATAAGATTTTTAGTTGTTCCTCCCTATCATTGGCCCTTCTTCAACGCTTTGCAGCATTCTGTTCATGGTCTATCACCTTTTGTTCATATCGCTCAATAGTTCTAGCGGAGATAGTTGATAATGCTTCAACAATTTTAGATTGGTTGGCAGCCATTTTATCAAATGTAACATCATGAGTTGTTAATTTTTCAACTTCTCTTTCGCAGCCTTAGTACCAATTGGTTGTGTTGATGTATTAGTCGGTTGTTGGTCCCCGGAATATTGTTGTTGGGTTGAAAAGCCTCACCTTCATTTAGTGGATCTGAACATGGATATGCATGTTGCGTGGGTATTTTTGGTTGTGTTCTAAATTCATCCCATTTACAACTTTGGCACAAAATATCCCAACTTGTATCAAAAGTGAAGTGTTTTTTCTGTATTGCATGATACATCCGCTTTGCTTCAACGACCTAAAAAATGAAAATTAAAAACAATTCGATGAGAAGTATACTGAGCACTGAGAAAATTGAAATTTAATAACAGAAATAAAAATTACCATGTCTACCTCAATTGTTCCACTTTGTTGCTGCAATTGAATTTGTTCAAGAAAATCACAGAATTTATTAATTGCCTTTTGCATGACAGACCAACGGTGAGACAAAGAAATACGGTTTGATTTGATTCACCATTCAATTGGAGGATTTAAAATAAATGAGTACTCGTTCCCAAAATATTGTCATGGTCTAACTATTACCAGTAATGAGATCTTGAGAGACTGCCAACCAAGATCAACATAAAGTTTCATCATCAATAATTGTGCATGCTTTACCACGAGAAACACGAGAAGTTTCCGAAATAAAATTAATATCAATGTTGTGCTCTAAAGTTTGTAATTCCTCAAACATTTCAAAATCTTCTACAGTTTGAAGAAAATTCAGTAGGATACAACATCTAACTCAGACAGTGAAATATATTATAATGATATACACTGAAGCTAAGAAAGAGGGAATATATACTGAAGCTCACAAAGAAAATAGAAATTGTAATGATATTGTCAAACTGAAGATAGAAATTCTAATGATATAGTGAAATTAAAAGATTGGTTTATTTTATAGATCACAGCAATGATAACTTTGTCAAATACTGTGCAACACCAACGGTAACTTATTAGAGTTGCAGCTGCTGAATGGCTAATTTTTTCAGAAATTTAAATTTATATAAAATGCAACTTTTCCATGTTGCATTTTGGTAGAAATTTAAAGCTATAGCAACCTTGAATTTATTCTTGGTGCCACAAAAGCAACCAACTTTTGAAGTAGTTTGCAGGCAACAGTGCATTTTCTCTTTAAACCGGACGACCGGTGGGACAACTGGCCGGTTGTCTAGTGGGACCCACCTCCAACATAAACGCATAGTGAAATGGTGAAATCTGACCCAACTCCTCAATTTGGTGAAAGTTTTGCTCTGTTCTCATTTTGATATCATTTTGATAAAACCGTTAGAGAGATAAAAGTTGTCCTTTTTCATCAAATTTAAATTTGATGATCAATTTGATGAAGCGTTGGAGATGGTCTAAGGTATTAAAATAGGGTCTGAATTTTTTTAAGTTGGATATCTCAATTTGAGAGAGCATTTGAGCTTAGTATGCCAATTTTGAGACCAATTTAAGTGATCCGAACCGTTCACTTTTTAGGACTCGTGAAGTAGACTATCCATACAAAAAATTAAGATGATCGGATATCAATAGTTATATGTTTGAATCAAATTTGTATTACAAAAAATGAATGGCTATTCTTAAAATTATATTTGCCGTCCATTTTTTTTAAAACAAATATGAGTGAAATATATAGCTACCGATATCCAATTAGTGTGATTTTTGCATGAATATTTTCTACTACAAGTTTAAAAAAAAAAAAAAAAATGAACGGTTCAAATTACCAAAACTGATATTAAAATGGCCTCACCAAATCCAAATGCTCTCTCAAGTTGATATGATAACTTGAGAGAAGCCAAATTCAATAAAAAATGGCATGGCACCTATAGACGTCCCCGAACGTCCCGGGAGGAAAATCTCGTTCTATTCATTTGGGCTCACTACAGTTCAGGACTCAATGTCATGGTCATGTATCTAATCTCGCAGAGTGCAATGCAAGACCGATGAATCATCAAAAAGTCCAAATCCGGCAAATCGTTTTTGGAAAACAGATTTTTTGAAAGAAGTGCCAAACATGGACTGCTTTGCCAGATACAGAGTCACCACCTAAATATTTTATTTTGGAAAAATTTAAGAAACCCTGACTTGTTGCCTAAGGCCACGTGTCCGTCATCACCAAAGTTGTCTCAGCTCGGGAACTTGGGTACGATTGGGGAAGGTCACTTCGTGAGCACCCCCGCTTGCCCAATCAAAGATCGGCCTCTACTAACCATGATATCGAGTTTTGAAGACATATGTGCTCTTGTTTCGGTTTATTAGCCTAGAATTACTATGTGATGCGCACAGCATACAAGTATAGACTAGATTGCCTAAATTGGAATGAAACATCTCATGTTTGTTTTGAAAATGGTTTGCTACTCGCAAGTAGGCTAAAATGTGGATTTGCCACCCTCAGGTGGGCTTTAGAAAACACGATGATTTTCCACTCTCAAGTGAGCTTAAAACACACAGTCAATGCATTATTCCAATTCAGATAATCCAACCTTCACCCACAGGCATTCAGGCAGATATGTCACATAAGAACATAGCCTCATGATAAGCATGCTATCATGGCAGTCACTCACACGCGTGCAAGGATGCTAAAGCATAAACACTTACCGAATACTCCAAGCCAAAACATAAACTAGTTAGTAATCATATGCATGATCCTAGTTCATGTTAAGATGGCTAATACAACACATGCGAGATGCAATTACAATAGGCTCGGCTATTCTGAGATGGCATATGATGATGCTACAGCTAACACGTATTCAACTCGGAATTGAAATACAATGCAGTTAGTCTGATGCGCCGAGCTCGGTGTATGCAAGACAAATGTATGGATGCAAACATGTGAGCATAAGTATGCTAATTGAAACATGCCCTAATCTAACCATCACAAGTTGGTAAATAAAAGGGAGAAAGACGTGGGGTTGGAAGACATACATCACACGTACACACACTTATTACACAATTGCCCTCGCTCGGAGGATCCGAATAAATAATACAGATTAACTAATTAACTAATTGACTAGCTAATTAATTATTACACAACCCTTAATAAATTAACAAATTAATTACAAAAAGAAGGTGGCCTCAGCCCTGCCTCGGAATGATGGGATGATATATGCTTGATTCGCCTCACCCGGAAACTCGGTACCATGCCACCGTTGCCTCTGTTTATACTGCCTTGCTCCTCTGAAATTTATGAAAGTTTACAGAATCCTTCTGAATCACTCCCTAAATGTTGTGGAATGTCACCGGCCATAATTCAAGTCCACTGGCCATGAGGATAGGCTGATCGGCCAAATATTGAACCACCGGCTGGACACTGATGGTCGGTCGGCACTAAAAGTGGTCGGCCGGCCATTTCTTCCTGCAGAACCCTGTTTTGACAGCAGTAGAGGACAAACAGTGCATGGTATGGAATTTTCAAAGCAATATGTGCATGACCACTCTCCCTATCATGCTATGGACTCAAGGGAGTGTGGCCCTCGGTACTCGGGTCACCAATCATGCATTCCAATGCATGATGGCCAAAGGTACCAAGTTTGCAAATCAATGTAAATGCATGCGACAAAACAAATGAATGCTTCACGCCCTATCATGTTGAGATCAAGGGCATCGGCAACCGAAGAGTGAGGCACGTTTCGTCACTTCAAGTACAAACGCACCTCATTCCTCATGTTTGGTTTGATACCCCAAACCAAACACAATGCAATGCATGTATGCGATATGGCTCAAGTGTACAAAATGGCTCAAGTATGCAATATGAGTCTAAGTGAGCAAATGTCACGCCCCACTTTTATTACTCGAAGTCATTACCAAATTCATTAACCTAATTCGATTTCAGAGATAACATGCGGAAATAAACTCATACATTCAATCCGTAGAAGTAATTAACAATACTCTCATTCGTATGCAAAGTAAATATTACATGAACATACTTAATAAATTGCCCTTGGGCTTACATAACTTAAGGTACAAGAAGAAGGGTGTAACCCTTTCACAACAATGGCATTCCGCCAACATAACAGAGGCTCTATGGCCAGTAAATAAGTAGATCCAAATCTTGCAGCTCAACCTGCTTAACACCTGAAAAAGATTCAATGACGTGGGATGAACATATAGTCCAGTAAGGAACTCAACATGATCCTCAACAATAACAACTTACAGATAGCTATGATCATGAACACTCATTCTCATACTAGAATACTAATGTGACAGTTTATACAAAATATATATAGGTATGACTTTTCTCGAAAACAACCGTTTCACTCAACGCTACAAGTGATTTGTCTTTCCTTTTTCCTTTCATTAATCCCTGTCCCCAATCTTTCATAACATTAACAATTACTTAGGGAATAATCTCACTAAGCCCAATACTCTCTTCCATTTTCAATACATACACAGATGTACCTTTTCAAAACATGTTTATCTTTAAAACAATCGTTCTCCTCCACACTTTCCAAAAGACAAAAAAGGCATTTTGGTTCGTTTCCACTACTATCATAACTATACATGCATATCTTTGTAAAAATATAAATTTACAACCCACCAACATGTATACAATCAACCAATGGAGTAACTCGGTCCTCCGAACTGTAACCAATCAAATCCATGATATTTTCAGTTACAACGAAACAACAACAATCCCTCTTTGCTCTACCAGTTATGTGCTTAGTAAGCCAAAGATATACTGAAATAACTACAACCAACTTCGCTCTACTAGCTATGTGCGTAGTAAGCCAACAATACACCCCACTCAACAACATTAACAACAAGCCAGTTTACCAGGCGCTAGCTGGAAGGGTATGGTGCCTCCGATTATTAGCGCGGTCAGTTCTCCAGGCATTAGCTGGAAGGTAACGGTACCTTTGATTCTAAGCGCGGTCAGTTCTCCAGGCGCTAGCTGGAAGGTAACGGTACCTTTGATTCTAAGCACGGGGTATAACACCAACAATCACAGCACATCAAGGCATAACCAACATGCATAATGCATATACATAAACTATCAAGACACCAGCAACGTGTTAAAGTATATGAACACATGACTATCTCCTTCCGAGCAAATATACATATATATAATGTATCTAGCACTTCATCACGTATGATGTTCAATTAATCAATGGTAAAATGCATACCCGAAAATTCTACACAACCATGTCATCCTCCACCGATGACTAAGGACAAAACCTCTAGATGCATATAATTAGACATCTATTGAAGACTCAATTATCATGAATCACAAACCCAACGACAGTATTAACATGGTAGTTAAAGATACAACTTCTACATGTGTGTTCAACACTCAAGATACAACAATCCAATTCTCAAACTTATTTCGAAAACACTTCCCTCATTTTCACAAAAATGATTCCATTTCCTTTTTGTTATCACAAAACCAACTCCACTAATCTTGTTTCCATAGAATTAACTCCAAAGCCATGGTTAATCCCTTAGGCATTAACACCCTTACCACACTTATTTTGACAAAAGAGATTTACACACAATGGTCAACAAACCCCCATTTTAATTTACCCAACCAAAATATAATTTAGGGCTTTTCTTCATTTTACTACAACATGCTAATTTATATTCTAATTAGCCAAGACAACAATCAATGAAGCCAAATCCGTTCCCAACACAACCAACCCTAGGTTTATTTCATGATTTTCAAACAAATCCAACATGATACAATTTTCATGCAATACAAAAATTACCACATGTCTATCTATAGACGGAGTATTGAAAAAGAACAAGGAGAATCCCTACCTCAAATGGAGAACTCAAATGGAGAAGATGACCCGAAATCAAAGTGCTCCAAATCCCAAATTTCTTGGATCACAATGAAGCCCTCGACGATCAACATACTTCTTACAAAGGCCCAAGGTGAGGAAAACACTCTAGCTAGATCAATCCTAAGAGAGAAGTTAGGTTTTAGAGTGAGGTGCGCTCTAATGGCTTTTTCAAAAAAGTAAGAGAGAGAAAGGAAATCAAAAAGTGATTCAAAAAGCTGAATCTCGATGTGTTATACAGGTCGCCCCGCTCAAGCGTGGAAACCCCCGCTCGAGCGTCACTCACAGACTCCTGCTCGAGCGCCCAAACCCTCGCTCGAGCGGCGGATACAACCATCCAGAAGTTTTGCAAAACAGGTCCCCGCTCGAGCGTCAAACTCCCCGCTCGAGCGTATAAGCAACAACAAAGGCCTGCTCGAGCGTCAAAAGCACCGCTCGAGCGGAGACGCCAAAAACTGGGCAAAAATTCTAAGTTTTAAAACACAACCAACTTATTCCCAACAAGCCCAACACAACCCAAAACTCTAAGATAAAGAGTAAGGGATAGAAAAGAGGATAAGACAACAACAAATCTACGGAACCAAGTTCGGATTACAGTTCAGTAACAACAGGGAATACCGGGATCGCTATAGCAAAGCATGCCAAATGCAATGCAAACTAAATATGCAAATGTGCAATGCGCCAAGCATGCAAGATGCAATGCAATGCAACATAACATGCAAACAATATGGCAATGTAATAGATATACAATACTATGATGCAACCTAGATAAGAAACTATGGAAAAAGGATAGGCATGCAACAATGCACAAATGTATGACCTATGGACTTATACTAAGATGGAGGAGCCTCAGCCACACCCCAAAACAGTGGCCAAAAGCTATGGAAATGATAGATAAATGCTCATGCAAACATGTACACCAATGGGCCTAAAGCTAAGGCACAAAAAGTAACTTTCAAGAACACTCAAAAGATGATAAACATGGACACTAGACCAACATCTTAAACTCTGAAAGTGTATAGAGGATGATGCCAAATCAACCATGTTATGCAAGTAAGGCATGCAATAATGACCAAAACTTGAAGCCAACAAAGGGGTTCAAAGCATAGCTATGTCAACCAAACCCCAAAGGACCAAAATGGCTTAAAACAGTCCTAAGGCACTCCAAAACAAGACTAAAGCATGCATAGATCATGGTCAAAACATGCTAAGAAATGAATGCAAAACAAAGAGGGATTTAAGGCCACAAAGAGGAGGATTTAAGGCCACAAAGAGGGCACTCTACTACAACCACCCCAACCACATATGGCATGGACTAATCAATGAAAAACAGAGTTTTAACATGCAAAAAGGAACCCCAAAACCCACTGATATGGCAACCCAAAGCCTCAAACACATAGGCATGCACAATGACTCATTTTAAGGCACAAAAGAGTATCTCTTCAAAGCATGGAAAGGATGATAAATGTAAGCATACAAACATGGATTATGGACTGAAATAGCATGGGAAATTATTCCAAATCACTGAAACAACCCAACTAAAGCATGCTAATGACTCACACACTCAAGGCTCACAAGCCAAAATGCATGGTGGCTAGACCAAACATGGAAAACATGATCAAATCAGTACCCAACAGACCTCAAGCATGATGAAATATGACCAAAAGCTTCATGAAGTCAAGCTAGAACATGCGAGCATGGAGGGACAAATGCATAGCACATGTTATGACAATAAAGGGGATTACTAGACAAGTGTATGATGCATGTAATGGACCATCAATCCGACCAAAAATAGAGGTATAAAATGACCAAATGACACCCAAAAACCTCTGAAATGGAGCTAAGTAAAGCTAAGCATGTATGCTACCCTTATGAGCCAAAAACATAAACAAATGAGACACAAAGGGAGAGGGCTGTCCCTCCCCTATACAAGACTTCAAGACCCCTTCACCACCACTGAAAATCCACTGGATTTTACTGGTGAGAAGGCCAATACACAAAAGGTTTCAAAGCTCAACAAAGAAGGCACAAAAGGGGCCAAACAAGGCCTAAGAGGGGGAGGTCGACCCCCAACACCAAAATGACCTTAATGAAACATCTTAAACATCAAAAAATAGAACTTTTATCAGTTATACACAAAGCTCAAAACAGCATGCAAAGTGGGTTAAAAGCTAGTGCAAGAATGGGGAATATAAAGTGACTATGCGCACTCTTGAAGAACACTTCAAGAACCAAAACTCCAGCCCCTTTTTCTGATCAAAACCAACTCAAAAGCTCTAAGAACAACCTCTCAACACCTCAATAACCAAGGTATGGTGTAACACTAAGTGTCTTAGTGCAAAACTAAGAACAAAACTCACTTTAAGGCTCTCTAACACATACAAATGTAGAGAGAAAGGGAGATATAGAGAGAGAGTGATATATCAGCTGTATCTCTGAGTTTTTTCCAACCCCTGAAATGAAAGGAGAGGCTCTCTTTTTATAGACAAGGCAGGGGCTCAAGTCTTCTAAGAGAAGTTAAAGCAAAAAGGGTCAAGCTTCCTCAAGAAGCTAGGCTAAGGGTTCAAGCTTCTTGAGGAAGCTAAGGCAAAGGATCCAAGCTTCCTCAAGAAGCTAGAGCAAAAGGGTGCAAAGGGTGCAAATCCTCCATACACGTGTATGGAGGACAGGTCTGTGCACTCCAGCTGGCACAGCTGGCATGCACAATGCCTAAAAAGAGCAAAAGAGAAGTCCCGGCCAGAAAATATGGCCGATTGACCAACTTAAAGGCCGGCCGACCATCAAAGGTGCCGACCGGCCATCACAAATAGCCGGTGGCAAGAGAACATGGCCGGTGACACCATGCCTCGGCCGGTGGGATCCGGGGATGGCTGACAAGCCATTCTATGCCCTCAGAAGCAAAAACTAACAAGTTATTGGTCCAAAACCAAGCACAGAACATTCCAGTTAAGAGATCCTGAGGCAAAGCGTACGGCCGAAACCTCCAGGAACTCAAAATGAACATGAACGTGAATGATCATTGGGTGTTCAAACGATGACGTCCAAGTCTTGAGGACGGTCAAAAATGAGATGTCTACAGCACCCTTTTATAAAATCATTAATTTATGTAAAAATATTAAATTTGTCATTTGTCCACCATTTCAAACATATCCAATTCATCTATTTAATAAATATTTTTCAATTCCTAAATTAACAAAAATACAAACAAACAATAAATAAATAAATACTAAAAATTCGAGAATAAAGAGTTACAGTTAAGATTATAGATAATAAGAATTTATTAACTTAGGTTATAGGAATGATCAGACTAATTAATTGAGATTAATAATTTATTATACTTATTAATATCATTATATTATTAGATTATATATATATAATATATGTTTAAGCAATCGATGTCGATTTAATTCAGTATACAAGGTACTTGAACCGATACCAAATCGAACGAAAAAAGTCAAATTAAAAAATAACACAAACCAATTCTTATTAAAAAAACAAAACAAATATGGATGGTTCAATCCGATTTAATCGATTTAAACAATTTTTTTTTATTTTTCTTACATTCTACACTCGAATCCGAATAAATTGCATTTTTCCCTCTTCATATTTGATTATTTTCTCATTTTAGTCTTTAAATTTTATTTCTTATTTTTATTTTTATTTTTTTTTGCACTTTGACCCTTTATGTTTTAAATTTTTTTCCAATTTATTATAGAAGTTAACTTATATTCAAAATTATACACAAAATGACACATTAACAGTTATATGACATAAATTATTTTGTTATATATAAGTTACACCTTTAACAAAAATCTAAATTGCAATATCATAATAGATTTTTTTCAGCCATGCAACAATTAACATGATATTTTTAGTTTAATTTTGGATAAAAATTAAATTTATGAGTAAATTAAAACAAAAATTAAAATATAAAAGGCCAAAATAAAAATAATACTAATAATTCAAAAGCGAAGGTAAAAAATTATACTAACAAAGGATAATTCTTACACACTTAAAAAATTATTAGCGTTGCTACAGATCCTCACTGGGAGTTGACCTCCAGTGACGTGGCAACGCACCATTCGTTGAAATAAAAAAAAATAATTTTTTTTTTGGGCCAATGAGGGGCCAACACACACGACCCCAGTGACCCCACTGGGGTCTTAGGCATTTTTGAAAAATTAAATTTTACAATTCTTAAAATACCATACACTCATCCCTTCCACCGACTCTTCTCCTTATAATTCTTACAATTTTTTATTCACCTCCAAGTGATGCAGCCACAGTCGCAGTCTGCAACTGCTGCCGCCGACCACCACAATGCAAGCCCTCATCGCGGCTACCGCTACCCTGAAAGCTCTCACTGCCTCCGAAATCATCACGGGCAACCACCTCCGCAGCCTCACCGCTACTACGATCACCTTTTCTGCAGCCCCCCATCGCTATCGCAACCACGTCCCCCATCTCTGCCGTCACAACCCAGCTCTGCCCCTCGTCGTTCCACCGTGAATGGCACCACTGCCCCATCGCGCACAACCTTGCCTCCATCTTCGCCATCACGACCCAGTCTCTAGAGAGAGAGAGTATGCATATGTGTATATATATCATGGGACCTCTCTATAGGTCAATTTTTGTATAACTTCGTTGTTTAGAACAAACAAGAACATAACAGCAACAGTAGTCCCAAATCCAGTCCCAAATCCAATCCCAAACGACATTTCGACAATAATCTCTCCCCACATCGACTTGCTAGGAGAGACTACTTGAGGAACTTGATTACTAATCGAACACGGGGAAGAATGTTCACCGCATAAACCTAGGTTCCCTTCAAAGCTCGAGTTTGGAAAGGTTTCAAACTGCCCTCCAGTAGGGATTGCCCCGTACAGTTGATTGTAAGCAACACTGAACTTGGACAAAAAGCTGAGATTTACCAACGAAAGAGGTATAGCTCCGGATAGATCATTGTGGGTCAAATCCAAAGTCTCTATGCTTGTCATACCAGACAAATTCTCAGGAATGTTTCCAGATAAATTGTTGCATTTTAGGTCTAAACAATGCAATTTTTTAAGGTTCCCAAACTCAGGCCAGATGGGTCCGGTGAGAAAGTTATTGCTGAGGTCAAGTGTGGATGGAAACCTCCAAATTTGATTATACTGCAACCCTGCAAGGCTAATGTTTCGTTTCACAAAAAATGGGAATGGGAAACCTAGAGATGGGTCTGCCAGTGAGAGATCCCTGGAGATAAGGCAGTCTAGTCCAGTCAAGTTCTTTGGTATCTCTCCAGTAAAAGAGTTGTTCGATAAGTCAATGTAAAACAGAAACTCAAAATTACCCAACCATGGCGGAATTATTCCATCCAATCGATTCCATGATAAATCCAACAACTGCAAATTTGTTAACCCACTCAACCACTGGGGCAACACACCACTAAGTCTGCAATAGGCAATAATGAGAGCCTTCAAATTTTTAAACTCTAGACTAGGATAGGAAGGCAATTGTTCATCATGAAAATTTAAGGTAAGAACCAAAGTAGTCAAGTTCTGGCAATGCTGCAAGATATCAAGGGCGGCTGAGAGGTTAAAAATGCTCGAATTTGATACCGAAAGCGAAGATAGGCCATGAAAATTCCTAAAGCTTTCTGGGATTTGCCCAGTAAATTTGTTTCCCGCGAGATTGATTGTTTTCAGGCGTGGACAGAGTGTGAGATTATTGGGAACTGGCCCTATGAACTGATTAGTAGCTAAACTGAGCGAAACAAGATGGATCATTTCAGAACAATTCAAATCAATTACACCATTCAAAGAATTGTTTCTCAAAACAAGTGAAGTGATAGTCTTAGAATTCGCCAGAGATTTGGGAATTCCACCGGAAAAATTATTGGATTCAGCATAAAATTCTTGTAACTTTGCAAATCTATGAAAAACATCTGGGATAGGCCCTGAAAACGAATTCAATGATATATCCAAACCAACAAGATCAGAGAGATTACCAATTCCACTGCTGAGCTGACCCGAAAACCGATTATCCCGAAGACTCAACTGGTTCAATCTCGGTAGCCAGAAAAGATCCTCCGGTATATCTCCGGCAAGAAAATTTTCACCAAGCCAGAGGTGTTCTAACGAGCTGCAATTCCCAAACCCAGATGGAATTCTACCAAAGAAGTGATTCACAGCAAAATCAATGATCCGAATTCGAGTTGAATTGATACAAATCCCCACAGGAACCAAGTTTTCGAATGAATTATCAGAAATGTCGAAGAACTCGAGAAAAGGGAGGTTGATACTAATCGGAATTGAACCAGAGAAATCGTTTTTGCTGAGGTCAATGACTTGTAGATTCGGCAATTGAAACAGAGATGGAGGAAGAGAGCCTCCGAGGAAATTGATAGAGAGGTTTAGGGTTGTGAGTTGGTCTAAACCAGTGAAAGTAGTTTGGTTGAGTTTGCCCATCAATCTCTTTCCTGAGAGTTCCAATTTCACAACCCTACCAGAATCGATAGGATCGTTGAGAAAACCAAGAGAAGAAGATGAATTGCAGGTGATTCCCAACCAGGTACAGCAATTGGGGTTTGTAGAAGATGGATTTGAGCTTCCCCAATCATTAAAAGTCCCTGTATCTAACCCAATCAAGAAACTCTCTAGTGCCTTGAGATCGTTCGAATTGCAAGTCAGGCTTTGGGAATTCGAAACCTGAACTCGTGAAGAGAACACAAGAAGGAAAATGAAGATAAGCCACAACTCTAACACATCCATCTCTGAAAAACAATTGCTATGGGAGGGAGAGAGAGAGAGAGAGAGAGAGAGAGGTTAAAGTCAAGTTTCAGCATTTTTTTTGGTTCTTTAGGATTAAAGAAAAGATAAAGAAAGATGGGTAACAATCAAAGAGGAGAGAGAGAGAGAGAGAGAGAGAGAGAGAGAAGAAGAAGAAGAAGAAGGTAGCTAAAGAAAAAGACAGAGCAGTGGGTGTCGAGGAGGTGTGGAGGAGGAGAAAAACCAGCTCGGAAGAGGGAAAACTTTTTTCATGTTTAGTTTGAATTTCTGAAATTAATTTTTGTTGAAAAAATAAAAATTAATTTGATAAAAATAAATATTTAAAATATAAAAACGATAGGTTTTTTTTTTAATTTTTTCAGCCTCCCTTTGTGTATCAAAACTAAACCACACTTTGCATAAGTAATTTTGTTTAATATTTTTTGACCTCTCTCTATGTAATAATTTTTCAAAATCCACGCAGTAACATTTTGTTCTTTTGTGTTTGATTATTTTTTTAATTTGGTTCTTAAATTTTATTTTTATTTTTTACTTTAATCGCTCATGTTTTAGTTTTTTTTTTTTTTCTAATCAACTAGTAAAATTAATTTATGTTTAAAATTAAACTGAAAATGACAAATTAATTACTACATAATATAAAAAATATATTATTATATAAATTATATATAATAAAATATTTATCTCATGTTTTTGTTGATGTGTTATTTTTTATATAATTTTAAACATAAGTTAACTTATAGAATAAATTTATAAAAAAAAAAAACTAAAAACATGAATGGCGAACAAAAAAAAAAGAACTTTAGAGACTCAAAATAAGAAAATAGCAAATAAAATGCAAATTATTATTGGAGAAGAGTAGTAACGTAAAGACCAAGGAGTATTTAAAACGGTGGTGGTTCTACATGTATCAATTAATATATTAATTAGTATATCAATATTAGTTATGATATTATTATTAATCATATTCATTATATAAATTATAAATAATAATGCTATATGTACCAATTAATGTAGGGTAAACTACCAATATGTCCTATTTTGGAGACTTATTACCCAATAGGTCCTACTTTGGAGACTTATTACCCATTAAGTCCTATTTGATATAATTTATTAAGTGATAAAGATAAATTTATCAATCTTTTTTTTTATGAATAATTTTATAGTGATAAATTTATCAGTCTCTTTGTTTTATGAATAAATTTTTAGTGATAAATGTATCACTCTCTTATTTTTATAGTGTTAAATTTATTAGTTAGGACCTGTAGGTAAATAAGTCTAGTTAACAGGACTAATTGGTAAGCACCCCATTAATGTACTACCTGGTATACAAATTGATGATGTGACATAATTTAAGAGATTTTTGTTATTTGTAATGTGATTAATGAGTAGGGCCAATAATAATGTCATAACTAGTGCTGGTATACTAATTAGTAGATTAATTGGTACATGTAGCACCACCGAATTATAAATATTAAAAATCTCTTAAATTATAACAATGCTAAGGATATTTATACATTTACTAATAATCTTACTAATACACTTACTAGTTTTGATAAGATTAATCATCACTTGGTATGGGACACACGTCAACTTATGAATATATTAGTAAGATTGTTAGTATCCTTAGGGTTCGTTTGGCAAGATGGTTTGTGGCTAAAATAACCATAAAAGACAAAATAGGCTATTTTAGTCATAACAAACAAAACATCACATCCAACCCATAATCATTACACTATTCTCTCACAAAAAAGCCAAAAACTCAAAAACCCAAAAAGTCTTTCCCAAACCAAACTTTTTAGCCCAGGCTAAAATAGTCCAAAAAAATCAAAAAGTCAACTCACTTCCCAAACCAACCCTAAAGTATTTTTTTCTTCAATTATATCACATCATTAATTAGTAGACTAATGCTATATGCATCAATAAGTGCCTTAACTAGTTTACTAATTGATGATGTGGCATAATTTAAAATGTTTTTAGTATTTGTAATTTGTATAATGAGTAGGATCAATAATAATGTTATAAATAGTATTGGTATACTAATTAGTACATATAACACCCCTCTAACTAGTATACTAATTAATATATTGATTAATACATATAACATTAGTCAATTTAAAGGGTTTGGCTTTGGTCCAGTACAAGATCGGAATAGACAGTGTTGTTAGGCCCGTGGAGGCTCACCATGGGTTCTGTTTTGATAATCTGAACCGTTCAATATATAAAAATTATCGAGTGCTATATGCCTATAAAAAATCAAATTGATTGGATATCGATAACTATGTGATTAAATCCATTTTGTATGAAAAAAAAAAATGAATGGTGAACAAATTACAGTTGACAAAAAAAATGTTGAGATCACATAGCTATTGATATCCGATTAACGTGATTTTTTATAGGCATATGGTATTCAACGAGTTCTACACATTAAACTGTTTGAATTATCAAAATGAAACTCGTGATGAACTCTCACAAATGTAATGATACGATTTAATCCAATCTTGAACTAGACCAAACAAGACCTTATTTAAAAGGACTGTTTGACTGAATATTTAAAATTACTCAGTCTAAGGAGTATTTAAAATGACTGCTTTTATAGTAACGTAAAGACCAAGGAGTATTTAAAATTTTATAGTAACGTAAAGACCAAGGAGTATTTATAATGACTGCTTTTAAGTCAAATTTTTTCTAATTATTTTTTTTCAAATTTAAATTTAATAAAAAAAATAAAAATCATTTCTAATCTATTGATTAAATGTTCAACAAATCTAAGGGAGAGACATTTTTTTATCAAATTAAAAATTTATCAAATCATTCATTAAATTAGTCAATATGTGCATAAGTTCATTCGGATATCAAGTTATAAAAACAAAATTCTTCGCCAATTAGAGTTTGATGATGACAATTAAAAAGATAAAACATTTGAGTTTGTTTTTATTATTAAAAAAATTTTGATGAAAAGATAAATTTGGGATAAGAGAAAAAAATTTTAAATGATTTTGATAAAATTTTGGGTAAATTACACTTTGCCCCCTTAAAATTTTATCCATTTTTCACTTTGATTTTTTCCATTTTGGTCATTTGTATTTGCAATCATTTCTACTTTGCTCTTTTAAGTTTGATTTTTTCCCCTTTGACCCTTTATGTTTGCAATCCGTCCCACTTTGACCTTTCAAATGTTTGCAATCCTTCCTACTTTGATCCTTTCTATTAGCAATCCTTTCCGCTTTACTCCCCGACTAACTTTCATTCAAAAAATAATAGAATATGCTACATCACCAACACATCAGCTCCACATGTGATGTAAAAAATTCACTAAAGATGTAAAAAAAAAAAATAAATAACAAAAAAACTGAATTTTTTTTTTCAGTCTTTAGTGAACTTTTTTTTCAAATTTATTCATAAATATTATTATATTATAGATGTATCTAGATTAGATGCACCTAAGAAAATAAAAACAAATTTAACTAAAAAAAGAAAAAAGTTTACTAAAGACAAAAAAAAAATGAAAATATACTGACTCAAATACCTCTATTGTCAATTCTGAAATGAAAAGCTTATTATCATTTTTTTCATCTTTAGTAAAAATAAAAAAAAATTCTTTTTCTACTTAAATTTGTTTTTATTTTTGTAGGTGCATCTAATCTAGATGCATTTATAATGTAATAATGTTTATGAATAAATTTGAAAAAAAAATCACGAAAAACTAAAAAAAAAAAAAAAGAATTCTATTTTTTTTTGTTTTCTATTTTTTATTTTTTGCATCTTCAGTAAATTGTTATATCGCATATGGAGCTGATATGTTAGTGATGTAACAGATTCTGTTAAATTTTTTTTTTATTTATGGAAGTTAGTCTAGGAATAAAGTAAAATGATTACAAACACAAATGGTTAAAATGGGAATGATTGCAAATATGAAGAGCTCAAGTAATAAAAAATCAAACTTAAAGAGTTAAAGGGAGAAATATGTGAAACTTTAAAGAGACAACGTGTAATTTACATTAAAATTTTAGTGAAATAGTTTGAGTAGTTATCCGTTCAAATTTAAAAGTAATTAGATGAAATTAATGATGACCTTACAATTTACAAATATCTCATTTTTCGTTATGTAATGTCACCAAAATTTCTTTTACTGGTAATAATGATTAGGAAAAAGATTGAGGTCTCGAATGTGGCTCGAATTAGCTTCTTTTTTTTTTTCTTTTTTTTGAAATTGTGTTGGTTTGGTTGTTTTTATTATTATTTTTATTTATTTATTTGTTGAGTTGTGTTAGTTTGGTTGCTTATTTATTTATTTATTTATTTGTTGGGCTATTGTAAATTTTTTTATTATTTATTTATTTTTTTTTTTTTTTAAGGATGGTTATGTGTAGGGGTAGGTTTAGAGTTTAAGATTTAAGGTTTAGGTTTTTATTTCTTCCGAGTCTTTCTAATTTGAAGTAAAAATATAGTAAAGACTCATACAAAACTATATGGAATTAACAAATTTTAACCAGCAATCTAACTGATCAGTCAATTTTATCACTCAATCAGTTTAACCCAACTCACTAATCTTATCAAACCACATAGGCTAAATTGTTGTTGTTGTTTTTTTTTTTTTTTTTTTTTTTTCTATTTGTTGGACTGTGTTGGTTTGATTTTTTTTATTTATTTATTAGGATTTAGGTTTTAGGGTACATATAAAAACCTTCTAAAATAAAAATAAAAAAAACCAAATCAACAAAAAAAAAAAAAAAAAAAAAAACAACAACAACAACTTTTCGAGGCAAATTCACGTCTCTCTTTTCGAAGCCTTTAGCACCGTTGTAATGATTAACTTGTCACCAAATTTTTTGGCCCGACATCTTTTGTATATTTACTTTTACTCATTATCAATCAATTAAAATTTTCTTTTATCTAAATTGAACAGTTGAGAATAGTTTTTTTTTTTTTTTGTATAACCCAAAAATTACTCCTTTTTTCTTTTTTGGTATTGAAAACAATAAGTTTAGAGAATTTTTATACATAATTTATGATAAGAATAATATCACAGTAACATTGTTGAAAATATAAATCATCTTCATATGCTTTTTGTTTTAAAGTAATAAAATAAAAAATGAATTTCTCATTTTATATATTAATTTTTGATTTGTACAATACTACTCCTCTTGTATTATAGAATAATCCCAAAATGGTTGAATGTGTCCAATTAATTGTGTTTTGGGATTCCACAACTGTTATGTTGAAGAAAAAAAAAAAGAAAAGAAAAGAAAAAAAAAAAAAAACCATTTGTATGGGCCTTCTTAGGGCCCAAATAAACCAATACATTGCTTTCAGAGGGTCGGCATTGTATTGTATTGGCTCTTGTTATTTCGGATTCGTATTAAATTTTTTTAATATTAACTTAATTTATTTATTATTTTATGTTATCATATCGTATTATTTTCAGTTCATATTCAGTCTGTGTCACGTTAATTTGTTAAACTAAAAATATAAAGTCTGTAAAAAAAATAAAATTTTATCCCAAAATAAATTAAATGAAATTATTCTCTACTGAATAAAATTATTCATAAGAAAATTTTATTTTTACTCAATTTTAATTTTCTAATTTATAAAAATTTTATCTTATTATTATATATATATTTTTAACTAGATTAACTATATAATAGTAGACAAAACACATTATAAATTTTGCCGTCATATAATTATGAATTTCTTATCACCTACTTATATTCTAATAAGTTTTATGAGTAATATAATTATCAAAATACTCAAAATAATAATAATGTGAAGTGAGTATTAATATTCACATTAACAGTATGAATATTCCATGATGTGAATTTATACATCACTAAATTGTTAGTTAAAAAGAAAAATATTTGTAAGTATAAAATTATCCATTGAATACCTTAAATATAAGAATTAGAATTTTGTATATCAAATGTCCAAAATTATAGAACTTATTAGAATATAAGAATATCTTATGAAGTAATTAGTATACAAATATTTGAAAGAAATTTTTTTAATAAGTTTTCTTAAATTTTTTCCATACTTTATTTTAATTTTAGATATATCATAAATGCACAGATTTATATTCAAATTTTCGTTTGTTTTAGTGAACTATTTTTATATTTTATTCATTTTTTTTATATAAAAAAAATACATCTAAAGTATCTAAAAAGAAAAAGAATTTAACTAAAATATGAAAAAAAAATCACTAAATACAAATGAAAACTCATTCAAAACAATTTTCGAAAAGGGTTTGGATTTTTTCAAGTTGGCCATCTCAACTTGAAAAAATGTTTAGGTTTGGCAGGCCTATTTTGGGGCTGATCTTGGTAATATAAACTATTCACTTTTCAAAATTTGTTGATTAGAATATTCGGAAAAAAAATTCGTATAATCGGATATCGATAGTTATAACAATCACATTTATATTACAAAAAAGAAAAGGCTATTATTGAAATTATATTTGTTATTTTTTTTTTAAAAAAAAATATGATTCGAACATATAACTATTGATATCCAATCCAATTAACTTTCATGAATATTTTATTCAACAAAACTTAAAAAGTGAACGATTTAAATTACTGAGGTCGACTCAACTGAATCCAAATGCCCTCTCAAATAGAAGAAATTATTCAATGGTCCTGAAGCATTGCTCCATTCCATTTACAAGTTGACACTTAATTAATTGTCTCCTATAACTCTAACAAAAAAGTGGTAGGTTCCATAATTTACACCATTAACTACTATTTTGGAGCACCACCTAAATTTGCTCTTAAAGGATTGAATAATTTCTCCTCAAATAGGCTTATCCAAACCTTTTTTAAAAAATCATACCAAAATTGTTTTGAGAAGTATGTTAAAAGCTAATTTTTTTGACCTTTTTCAACTTTTTAAAATATATATATATATATGATATGACCCAAAATAAAATAAAAATCAAAATGAAGCCTTTTTAAGCTTTTAGTCAGAAGAGGCCAGAAAATATGCTCGCACTCCCCTCTCTCTCTCTCTCTCTCTCTGTGTGTAAAATTAAGGATATCCCAATCACACCCATATAGGCTATTTTTGGAGATTACTCTTTGGATATAGGCTCTCGCAAAATCCAAGCCACCAGAAATTCCATTACAAACCAAGTAATGGTTTAGTAGAATTGAAACAAATAGAAACTAAAAACAGAGTAATGCCATCAAATTTGAAAACCACCTTCTGTGCATGGAAAATATTGCAAAAGATATGATCCTATCCTATCCTATGTACAAACAAAAATAATCCACAAATTCTCACAATTATCTTGAATCGTTCAAGTACTTCAATCATCATATCAATGGTTCGTTCACCAGAATACAGTTCTTTCTTTTATATGTATCATGGGACCTCTCTATGAAATCTCTCTAATATTTAACTCAAAGGTCAATTTTTGTAAAATGTTAATTTGTTTAGAACAAACAAGAACATAACAGCAACAGTTGTCCTAAATCCAGTCCCAAATCCCATCCCAAATGACATTTTGACAATAATCTCTTCCCACATCGACTTGCTAGAAGAGACTACTTGAGGAACTTCATTACTAATCGGACACGGGGACGAATGTTCATCACTACATAGACCTAGGTTGCCTTCAAAGCTCGAGTTTGGAAAGGTTTCAAACTGCCCTCCAGTAGGGATTGTCTCATATAGTTGATTGTAAACAACATTGAACTTGGACAGAAAGTTGAGATTTACCAACGAAAGAGGTATAGCTCCGAATACATCGTTATGGGAAAAATCCAAAATCTCTATGCTCGTCATACCAGACAAATCCTTAGGAATGTTTCCAGATAAATTGTTGCATTTTAGGTCCAGATAATGCAATTTTTTTAGGTTCCCAAACTCGAGCCAGATGGGTCCTGTGAGAAAGTTATTGCTGAGGTCAAGACTTGGTGGAAACGTCCAAATTTGATTATATTGCAACTTGCTAACGCTCGTGACTCGTTCGATTAAAAATGGGAATGGCAAGCCTAGAGAAGGGTCTTCCGGTAAGACATTCCTAGAGATGAGGCACTTTAATCTAGTCAAGTTCTTTGGTATCTCTCCGGTAAAATAGTTGTTTGACAAGTCAATATAAAACAGAAACTCAAAATTACCCAACCATGGTGGAATTGTTCCATCCAATCAATTCCACGATAAATCCAACAACTGCAAATTTTTCTACCTACTCAACCACTGGGGGAACACATCAGTGAGTCTGCAATTGGCAATATTAAAAAGCTTCAATTTTTTAAACCCTAGACTAGGAAAGGAAGGCAATTGTTCGCCATGAAAACTAAAGGTAAGAGCCAAAATAGTCAAGTTCTGGTAATACTGCAAGATACCAAGGGCAACTAAGAGGTTAAAAATGGCCGAACTCGATATTGAAAGCCTAGAGAGACCATGAAAGTTCCTAAAGCTTTCTGGGATTTGCCCGATAAAGTTGTTTTACAAAAGACCGATTGTTTTTAGGCTCGAATATAGGGGGAGATTATCAGGAACTGGCCCGGTGAACTGATTAGTGGCTAAACTCAGTGAAAAAACTAGATGGGTCATTTCAGAACAATTCAAATCAATTACACCATTCAAAGAATTGTTTCTCAAAACAAGTGAAGTAATAGTCCTAGAATTCGACAGAGAATTGAGAATTCCACCAGAAAAATTATTGGATTCAGCATAAAATTCTTGTAACTTTGCAAATCTATGAAAAACATCTGGGATAGGCTCTTAAAACAAATTCAATGATATATCCAAACCAACAAGATCAGTGAGATTATTGACATGGGCAAGCCCATAAAGGTTATAGCCCACCACTTAGGGCCCAAAATATAATTCAAATACTAAAGCCCAGCGTTGCTGGAGCTCAACATGGCATCAAGAACCAATGACACTTAGACACGTGGCAAGTGAAGGACAAGCTACATAAGCAGACAAAGATCTTGCAAAGTTATTGCACTGCACATCAGCCATTAATGAAGGTCCTTATAGCATTTATTGCGATAAGCCCTCCCCGTCGAGACAGAACGGCCTCACCATGAACAAGGCAAGCTAGAGCATAGACTTTCGGCCATGGCAACAGGTCGGAAGGGACAACGAAATGATTACCAGAGGATATAAGCAGACGTCGAAGACAAAAAGAAGGTTAAGCTTTCTATCTCTGATCTATCTCTACATTCCATCTCTCTTTTTAACTTGCTCGTCGGAGGGTTCACTAGGGGACTCCTCGTTGTAGACGTCCTCGAACGCATCCCGGGGGAAGGGGAGTGCGAGTCCCTCCCGTTCTGGTTCGATATTGGGTCTACTACAGTTCAAGGACTCAAATGTCACGGTTCTTAATCTTGAACCAAAGAGTCCAAATCTGGCAAATCGTTTTGAGAAAACTGATTTTTGAAAGAAGTGCCAAACATGGACTGCTTCGCCAGATACAGAGTCGCCACCTAAATATTTTAAAATGGGAAATTTAGGAAACCCTGACTCGGTGCCAAAAGGCCACGTGTCCGTCATCACCAAAGTTGCCTCGGCTCGGGAACTTGGGTACGATTGGGGAAGGTCACTTCGTGAGCACCCCCGCTCGCCTGGTCAAAGACCGGCCTCTACTAACCATTATTTCTGATTTTGAAAATATTTGTGAGTTCTTATTCCGGTTATTAGCCTAGGTTACTATGTGATGCGCACAGCATACAAGTATAGACTGAATCGCCTGAATTGGAACAAAACATTTCATGTTTGTTTGTTTGAAAATGGTTTGATGGTGCTATCCGCAAGTAGGCTAAGACGTGGATTTGCCACCCTCGAGTGGGCTTAAGAAAATATGATTTTGCCACTATCTAGTGGGCTTAAAACAAACATTTGATGAATTGTCTCAATTCAAATAACTCAACCTCCACCCACAGGCATTCAAGGCAGTTATATCACATAAGCACATAGCCTCATGGTAAGCATGCTATCATGGCAACACTCACACGCGTGCAAGGATGCTAAAGCATAAAACTCACCGAGTACTCCAAGCCAAAACAGAAAAGCGATTAGAAATCATGCGTGATCCTAAATATACAGAATTGCCTAATGCAACACATGCGAAGATGCAAACTATAGCAGGCTCGGCTATTCTAAACATGGCATATGAAATGCTACAACTATCACGTATTCAATTTGGAATTGAAATACAAATGCAGTTTGTATGATGCACCGAGCCCGGTGCGTACAAAACAGATGAACGATGCAAACATGCTGTCATACTGTATGCTAATTGAAATATGCCCTATATCTAACCATCATAAGCGGGTAAATAAAAGGGAAGAAAGACGTAGGGTTGGAAGACATACATCACACTCACCCACACTTATTACAATTATGCCCTCGCGCAGAGGGTCCGAATAAATAATACAGCCCCAAATAAAAGAATAATACAGTCCGAAATAAATATACAAATTCCTAATTAATTAACAAATTAAAGAAGAAAAATTGTAAACTGGTATGCAAGCCAGGGACTGCCTTGACTCCGCTCCGGATAATGAAATAATGCATGTTGAGCTGCTTTGCGCGGAAATCCACTGGGATGCCCCAATTAGTCTCTGTTTGCAATGTTTCTCGAAATGCGTGCCAGACTCCGAAAAGTTGCTGATTGTTGATTTTGCTGCAACAGAGAGTAGGAAAGGGGCATAGCAATGTATTTCACAAATATATGCATGCCTCGATCCTCGTGCCACCAATCACGCATATCGATGCATGATGGCCGAGGAGCCGAATTGCACAACTCAATGTAGGATGAATGCAGATGAATGCTACAACAAAACCTAACTCCATCATGAGTAATCCGGAGTGTTGGTGGCTTGGGAATTGAGACCCGTTCCGTCGCTCGGAGTACGAAACGTGCCTCGTTTCTCGTGCCCGAGCTAACTCCTATCCCGAACACGATGCAATATGCATGATATGCATGAACGCAACTAAAATACAATCCTAGCATGCACAATGCTATGAAAATGAGATACCTCGAAATGCGTGCACGCGAGCACGCAAACCGAGGCGATGATCCTAAGGCATGAAATGGCATACGCAATGCAAATTGGACTTACACTAACATGAGAGAGCCTCAGCCACACTCACATAAGAAGCCGTCGGATAAAAGTGAGATGCCTCGAAATGCGTGACACGGGCACGCAAACCGAGGCAATGGCATACGAAATGCAATGAGACTAAAATGGCATACAGGATGCAAAATGGACTTATACTAACATGAGTGAGCCTCAGCCACACTCACATAAGAGGCCGATGGATGAAAATGAAGTGCCTCGAAATGCATGCACACGGGCACGCAAATCGAGGCAATAACATACGGGTATGAAATGGCACTCCAAATGCAAATTGGACTTATACTAACATGAGAGAGCCTCAGCCACACTCACATAAGAGGCCGATGGATGAAAATGAAGTGCCTCGAAATGCGTGCACATGGGCACGCAAACCGAGGCAATGACATAAAGGTATGAAATGGCACTCCAAATGCAAATTGGACTTATACTAACATGAGAGAGCCTCAGCCACACTCACATAAGAGGCCGATGGATAAAAATGAAGTGCCTCAAAATGCGTGCACACGGGCACGCAAACCGAGGCAATGGCATTAAGGCATGAAATGACATAGAAAATGATATGCAAACATGCCAATAGAATTTCAGCACTGAAATATGGGGGAAAACAGTCCCGAAAGATGGCGAAATGACACCAAATGCAAGGAATGATCCCGAAATGCGAATTTAGGCACCCGAAATGGCCTATAGCTATGCAATGCATGCACAATATGGACATGGAATGAAAATACAGTAGCAAGGCAGCCCCAAAACAAGCATTTTCCAGTTTAAAACATGGCCAAACAGCAAGCATAGATAGGGCAACAATGGCATACAAAAATGGCTCCACAAGGGAGGCTATGAAGCAAGTGATACATGAAATGCCCAAACAGCAAAAAACTCTTCTACAACACTGAAGAGGGACTAAAAATATGAACATTTACAGTAGATGACATCCCCCAACTCAGTATGAAAACATGCTAAAAATGCCATGCAAGAATATGGATATTTTCAGTACTGCTCATGGCCGAAAACAGAAGCTAGATAGGCCTAAAAAGCATGCAAAAATGGGGGCCAAGGAGAGATATAAAGACAAGCACAACATGGAGACCCCCAAAAAGGTTGATCCCTTCTACAATGTTGTAGAGGGATACAAAATAAGCTTACTCACAGTTCATGACATGCTCCAAAACAGACTACATGTAGGTCAAACAAATCATGCAAATTTACGGTAAATATGAGAGATTATGAAGCAAGTGCATGATAGAGAGGCCAAAAAGGGTTGAGCCCTTCTTCAATGTTGAAGAGGGGCTCAAAATAGGCCCACTCAAAGTTTACATTATGCTCGAAAACAAATCACTCATAGGCTAGAGATTTCATGCAAAATATTGACATACAAGATGATATTGAAGCAAGTGCAAGATGGGGGGCTCAAACAGGGTTGAGCCCTTGAACAAACATGAAATATGGCTCAAAATAATGACCTTTTCAGTTCTGGTCGGAGCCCAAAACAGTAAGAAAATAGGCCTAAGAAATGGAGCAAGAAAGTGCTACAAAAGAGGGAAATGGACACTTACCCTTGAAGACCACACTTTTGCTACCTCTTGGCCAAGTAATGTTGCTTCTAAGCCTCTGAAAAACCTCTCCTTGCTGCTGGAAATGGAGTGGTGATGGGGATGCTTGATGGTGATGAAGAAATGGCACCAAACTTGAAGAAAAAATGACTTTGGAGCTTGGAAATGGAGAGAAATGGGAGGTGGAAGGTATATCTCTCTCAAATGTGTCTAACCAATGTCTAACCTTGATCCAAGAAGCCAAGCCTCTCCTTTATGGAGGAGAGGCATAAAAAAATCTAAAGGACCTCTCTAATCCTCCATACACGTGTATGGAGGATGGTCCAATTGGCAACCAGCTGGCACAGCTGGAATACACTGAGGGAGAGGAAAATGGCCGGCCAGCTCACAGGGGCAAAAAGGTCATTTTACAAAAGGGGTGGCCGGCCAGCTAGATTTTCTGGAACTTCCAGGAAGAAGGCTGGCCGGTGGGTGCTAGGGAAGTCCAAATGTGGCCATTCAAGTGTCCAAATTGAAGCCCCGGAAGTTAGCTTTCCAATGGCGCAAACCTTACATCAAAATTCCTCCTGTGGAAAAAGTTATGCCCGTTTCCGTGAAGCCGCGCAGATTTCGGTCCAACCGGAGTGATGCCCTACTTCAATCAACCATATCTCCTCCATCCGGAATTGAACTTAGGAGATTCTTGAGTGCAGAATGAAGCCCCAGGAGTAAGCTTTCCAACGACGGTGGCCTCATACTTTAATTCCTCTTGTGCAAAGAGTTACGCCCGTTTCGGTGAAGCCGCGCAGACTTTTCTCCTTCCGGATCCACTTTTCAAAGAGGTTTCAAAATGGACAAAAGAATTACTGGCCGAGCTCTATTTTTTAGGGTCCTCCCATGTGTGTACAACACAAATATGTGGTTTTGGCTCAAAGAAAATGGCCCTAGGGTGTTCAACATTAGCACGGAAGTTAGAAAAACGGGCCCCGGGGGGTGCCGGAGGAGCATAACTGGTTGCCGGGACAATTGCTGGCCTCCCACCCTCCAGTGACCTTCCTTATGATAAAACAGACGTACCTGCCAAAAATGAACAAAAACCGATGCAAAACGAATGCTCGGGGACCAAAACACGTAGTTTGGGGTCCCGAAAAACGGCCGTTAAGCACCGAAAGTGGTGTTTGGCCCCGAAGTGGGTATCTAAGACCCCAGTGTCCCTCGAAAGGGAGTAAATGAGATGCATGCCAAAAACCGGAGGAATCGGAGATGGTTGGGTGGTCCCGAACCGAGGCACACGGCCTGACGGCTCCGAAAATCGGAAACCGGGCTCTGAAATGGGCAAAATGGCCTACGGGCACGAAATGTAGCCCACGGCCACTAAGAGATGGTCTACGGAACCTCTCCCTCCCTTCAAGAAAAGAAACAGAGAAAACCGAGTCTGGTTCGCAAACCAAGACAAGGCACAGAAGAGAGTTCGGGAGTCCGGAGGAAGGGCGCACGGCCGCGACTCTGAGACTTTTGAACGAGCACAGTATGCAACATCACCGAGCGCTCAATCGGTGACGTCTGAGTCTTAAGGTCGGTCAAAAATGGGGTGTCTACACCCGTTCCCCGTTGAACTCTTGTGTAGGTCTCTCCGTGGGCTTGGTACCTCAGGCTCCAGTTTGGGAAGCGTGGATCAATATGACCCGTTCTATCTAGAACATGCTGTATTATCAGTTGGCGCCGTCTGTGGGAACCTTTTGCTCCATGCGGCAGTTGTGCTCATTGTCGCCGGAGACCCTTTCCCAATAACTCCTTCTTACCACCTACGAAGGCGGATGGTCACAACTAGATCCACGGCTTCTCACCACAATGTTGCCGACCACCAAGCCGACCCTCCCAATCCTAACAACCCACCGCAGTATTTTACCGAGTTCACCAACAGCATTAACCTACTAGCCGAGCAAAACCAAGCTTTGATTAATGCTCTACTCCAAAGAAACCTTCCCATGCCTCCTCCACCACCTCTAGATATTCCACCCAACCAAGAACGAGCCCCGAGCCATACTATCCAGTAGCCCTATCCACCCAACTTGGAAGGCTTGCGACCCCCTCCCCCAGATATAAATTTGCCACCCCGGGCCCCGCATCCATCGATCCCGGCACCAACCCCTAAAGGAGAGGCCAAGAGCGTCTAGCTCCCGTTGCCTTCCAGTGGTGACAACATTCTTCTTTGGGATGCAAAACTCCGAGCCATGAAGCTCCAGCTACAAGGAGTCATGCAGAACATACAGCATAAACCATCTACTACAGCCAACTCCCCATTCGTTGCCTCCATCGAGAACAAACCTCTATCCCCCAAGTTTAAAATGCCCACAATCGACTCTTTTGACGGTACATCGGACCCAGTCGATCACTTGGAGACCAACAGAACCCTCGTGATCCTCCATGCATTCCCTAATGAAATCATGTGTCGGGCTTTCCCCGTAACACTCAAGGGGTCAGCTCGACTCTGGTTTAGTCAACTGCCAACAGACTCTGTTTCTACCTTCCAGCACCTCAGCGACTCATTTCTCAGCCATTTCATTAGAGCCCAGCGCTAGCGGCGTCCGGCAACCTAGCTTCTCAACATCCGTCAGATTGACGGGGAGTCGCTGCTCAGCTTTGTCACTCACTTCAACACCGAAGCCCTACAGGTGGCAGAAAACGATGACAAGGTCATCCTCACGGCGTTCATGGCCGGCCTACGATCATCTGATTTCCTTTTCTCCCTCTCCAAAAACCCCCTGACCTCCATTGCAACTATACTTTCCAAGGCCCAAAAATACATGAACGCCGAAGATTTCCTAGCCGCTCGCCAAGATCCTACAGCTAAAAACCCGACCCCAGAGAGAAGAGAAAGGACTCAGAAACCAAAAACACCCAGTACAATAACCAAATACCTCAATATATCCACCGATCCCCCCGAACCAACCAGTCGGCACCAACCAGACCGCTCGCCCCGTTCGAACGGTACACACCCCTCAATTCCTCCATGGAACAAGTCCTCAATCAGATCCAACGAGACTACCCCCTAAAATGGCCCCAACCGTCACGGTCTACTTCCAATCGGCGAGACCAGTCCAAATACTGGCGTTTTCACCAGGACCACGGCCATAATACCGAGGAGTGTGTTAACCTCAAAGATCAGGCCGAGGGCTTGATACGTCAGGGACGTCTCAGTCGATTCACGGAAACTCGTCCTCAACAGAGGTAAAGAACAGAACCCATCAGAAATAACTGCTAGCGCACCCCTTCCCAGCAACTAGTACAACCTAACCAAGGTCATGATCGCCCTCCATAGCAACCTCAGGCACAAGGTAACTGTAACGCCCTCAAAATAAACCCATAAATCATACATTCTTGACATGCTTAGATATAAAAGAATAAAGCATAATTACATATCATCAAAGTATTCATTACAAAATGTATTACATGTTGACAATAAAAGTAAATTCCCTATAGGGTTACAACTTTCCAAGTCAACACTTGGTTAAAAAAGAGAGTGCTAACTCTACACAGAATAAGCCCTTGGCTTGATATACATGTAATACAACCAAAATAACAAAAGAGTCCAACAACCTCAAGCCTCCTAAGCTACGTCCTTGGAGGTGGCATATTACCTGTACCTGAAAATGATGTCCCATATAGGGTGAGCCAACGCCCAGTAGAGATATGCTAAACATAATATGAGCAATAACTAAAACATTAGCATTTGACAGATATTTAACTCACATGAATGAATTCATAACCCATTTCAATTACATGACAAATGTGTCCATGTTTCATTTCATTTTCATACTTATCCAATTTCTCAATTCATAATCCTAGCTCAGAACCTGGCCATATACTTTAAACGAGACTATATCTCGTATTAATAGCTCTTCCATTTCAACAATTTAAATGAGATAACAACTCATATCAAAACACTTCCATAAGCCATAAATACACAGATTCGCTGTATCAATAACACATAAAACATTTCCATACTTCACAAATGATACACAGATTTGCTGTATCAATAATTTAACAGATACACGTATTTGCTGTATCAATGGAGTCCATCCCCTATCTCCTCCCACATAACATCTGATTTAGGAGTCCATCCCCTATCTTCCCCTAAACCGTGGAGTACATCCCTTATCTCCTCCCACACAATACAACGTATATAAACACATATCATATACATAATCAATCAATACATAAATTCAATGTATTATTCCAACCGTCATATTTGATGACATATTCAATTGATTAGTTTTAGTTTGCCTAATCATCATGCATTGTCTACAATAATCAAGACTATCCTAAATCGATAGCCCAAAGCAGTTATTTCTAAACAGATAATAAACGCCTCAACAGATATAAAATCTCAACATTTTCAAAGTGAGCGATTAATAAATCCAACTCCATTATTCTAGCTCAGAATAAGCCAATTCCATTATTTCCAACTCAATTTCACATTTCCATAAGAATTGTCATTAATTACACTAATGACCCAAATATACTCAAACATGGCATTTTTTCCCTTTTTCTCAATATTGACCCAAAGGCTCAAATATTAACAACAACATCAACAATCTCCTTTTAAGGCCCAAAATATACATATATGAGTCAAAAACAACAAAACCCCTCTTTTGAAAATAACACATTTCAAACCCTAACTTTCCAAATCAACCCATTTATACAAATAACTCAATGTCTATGTTAAAGCACATAAGAATGAGTAGGAATCCCTACCTCAAATTCGAAGCTCAAAGGAAGATGATGAGGAAATCTCGAAGTGCTCCAAGCCAAGAAATTTTCGGATCAAAATATAGCCCTCGACAATCCCCACAACTTTTACAAAGGCCCAAGATGAGGAAATCACTCATACTAGATCAATCCCTAGGGATGTACGAAAAATCGAAAAAACTGACTAAACCGATTGAACCGGATCGAACCGGTCATATTTGGTCGATTTTTTAATACAAATCGGTCTGTTCGGTTTTGAAAATTATTTTTTTTCAGTTTTCAGTTCGGTACCGGTTTTGATATATTATACACCGATTTACACCGAAACCGACCAAATATATCATATAATATATATTAAATATATAATGAATAACAATTTGTTTTCCCCATAAAAAGACATTTACTGCCACCAAAGGGTATAATCATTACACAACTCTTGTACCATTAACATAACTAAGGAAATAAAATATCAACCATTACACTTCTCAAAGTGTATATTCCAGACTGCCACTCCCTAATGGAATATCATGTCAATTAAACCTTTTCAAGATCTCATACACTTCCAAGAAGCAGCTGTTGGTATCTCCAAAAAGAAATCGTGTGATAGCTATTTATCACACACATTTTCAAAGCACTATAAACTGTGCATCAGTCACCAAAACCCTCTAATACTCTATTAACCTTACCATCCCAATCTTAAATTTATCACTATTCTTCAATACAACAACAAAAATCAGTTCTTACTGTGAAGCAATCTCCTCTCTTTGAGACTCTTCATCTCTCCTAATTGAAGGATGTCATAGAAGGTTTGTGATCTCTCTTTGTATTTTCTTCTTTTCTATCTCTATGTATGTTTCTCTTCTCTTTTCTTTTCTTTTTTTTTTCAGTATATGTTTTACTACCCTCCCCTAATTTAATTGTGTTTTTAGAATCCTAACTCTTTTTTTTTTCTTCTATGGCATGTGTAGATGGATGTAAACACTGTTGTCATTACTGATTTAGCCTTTGAATCCCATCCCCAAACCCAAACTAATGATGAGACTCCCATTGGAGAAGCAATAGTCCATTCCTCAGCAAGACCACCCAAGGTATGTAAGAAGTTTAATGTTAGAACTTGTGGCTCTAGGAAAAGGTCAATGGTTTGGGGCCATTTTACTGAGATAAAAACCAAGGATGGAAAGCCTAGAGCTGAGTGTAATTACTGTCAAACTACTTATGCATGTGATCCCAAATTGAATGGAACTAGATCTATGTTAACTCATTTGGAATCACAATGCAAGAAATATCCACTTAGGCTGGAGGATAATACTCAAAAAACATTAGCTTTCCAATCTAAACAGAACACATGGGATGGGGAAACTGGTAGACAACTTGTTACTGTTAATTTCAGTGTTGATGCTTGTAGAACTGCTTTAGCTGAAATGTTGATTATTGATGAGTTACCATTTAGATTTGTGGAGGGTGAAGGGTTTTGTCGTTTTATGCATGTTGTTCAACCTAGGTGGCTAAAAATCCCATGCCGTGTTACAGTTGCAAAAGATTGTTTCAAAATTTTTGTGAATGAAAAGAGCAAGTTAAAAAGTGCTCTAAGAGGTCAACGCATTTGCTTAACAACAGATACATGGACATCATTGCAAAATCTAAACTACATGTGTCTCACAGCTCACTTTATTGACAGTGATTGGAAACTACATAAAAGAATTCTAAATTTTTGTTTAGTGGAAAATCACAAGGGTGAAACACTTGGTAGGAAGATTGAAATGTGTCTGCTTGATTGGGGCATTGATAAGATACTAACCATGACAGTAGACAATGCAAGTTCTAATAGTGGTTTGATTCAATTTTTGAAAAAGAAGACTAAGAATAGAAAGACTATTATTTTGGATCATGAATTTTTGCATATGAGATGTTGTGGCCATATTTTGAATCTTATAGTGTGTGATGGTTTGCGTGACTTAGATAAGTCAATTGTGAAAGTGTGCAATGCTGTGAGGTATGTCAAATCCTCTCCATCTCGGTTTGCAACATTTAAGCTATGTGCCGAGAAAGAGGGAATTGTGAGTAAAAGTTTACTTTGCTTAGATGTCCCTACAAGGTGGAATTCCACTTACATGATGTTGGAAAGGGCTGAAAAATTTCAAAAAGCTTTTGAAAGGCTAGAAGATGAAGATTTGAATTTTGTCACTAGTTTGGAAGAGAATGGTAATGAGGATGGGATTGGGGATTGGGATGACAATAATGGGAAAGTGAAAGGGAAAAGAAAGGTTTGGGGTACTCCACTTGATGGTGATTGGAACAAAATCAGGTTATTTGTGAATTTCTTAAAGCTCTTTTATGATGCAACCATGCGATTTTCTAGTTCTTTGCATATTACTTCTAATGCTTTCTTTATGGAGTTTGTTTTAATTAAAAATAGCATTGATCAATTGTGTGCAAAGGAAGATTCATTTCTACGTTCAATGGCGGTGGATATGAAATTAAAATTTGATAAATATTAGGGAAACCTTGATAAGATGAATATGTTGTTGTTTGTTGCGGTGGTTCTTGATCCTCGTTATAAGTTGAAATCTGTTAAGTATTGGTTTGGCCAAATGTTTGATCCTATTATGGCAAAAGAAATGTCCAAAAAAGTGAAGGATGCATTGGTTAAGTTGTATGATTGGTATGTTGTTAATGATGCAAGTAATATTGTACAAGATCAGATTGATAGTGCACCAAATGAAATGAATCTGGGAGAGGGGCAAGATGTTTGTGCTATGTTGAAATTTCAACTTAAGAAACACTTAGAGGAGGAAGATGGTATGGCATGCAAATCAGAGGTTGATAAGTACTTGGCTGAGAGTCTTGAAATTGACAGTGAAAATTTTGATGCATTGCTTTGGTGGAAGAATAATGCTACTAGATATCCGATTATTTCCCAAGTGGCACGAATTGTTCTTGCAATTCCTGTGTCTACTGTAGCTTCAGAATCTGCATTTAGCACTAGAGGTCGTGTTCTTGATCCTTTTCGCAGTAATATGTCTCCAACCATGGTGGAGGCTTTGATTTGTACACAAAATTGGCTTCGTTCCTCATCTACTTCTATTAGCCTTCGAGATTCCATGGATTTTGTGGAAGAAATTGAAAATATTGAATTAGGTACGTATGACATTTGAAGTTAATTTATTTTTCTCTTGACTTTAATTTTAATTGTTAATAACATATTTAATTTATTCTCTTGACTTAGTTTCACTTTTAGTTGATTCACCTAGTTTTTATTTTTTATTTTTTCTTAAATATTTCAGGTTTGACAATGGACATGGACAATGTGATAAGCTGCTAGTTTGCCACTGATGTGTTTGAGTCAACTTTTGCTACTACAATGCCTTCATTTATTTATTTTTTATTTTGACTCTATTTGATAGATTTGTGGTTTAGACTTATGGAATGATTGTTTTATGCTTTGGTGTTGTTTTGATGTCAAGACTTTGGTTCTTAGATTATATTTTGCTTCTAATTCTAGCTCAGTAAAAGCTTTAAGGCTTAGTATTTATTAATTTTTTTGTTTGTATTTTTGTGAATGGTTGGATTAGATATGGTTAAAATTGTATACAAATGGCTAATTTAATATTTTTATATAAATTATTTATTATACTACAAATTTAAGAAATGACTTAATTTTGAAAGCATTTAAACCGATTAAACAGCATTGAGCTGAACCGTTTGAATCAGTGCGGTTTGGTGCGGTACGATAAAAAATTTGGTCTGTATTGGTTTTCAATATAATAAAACCGACATTATCGGTTCGGTGTAAAAATTCACCTAAACACCGACTGTACCAAACCAATTACATCTATATCAATCCCTAGAGAGAAGGTAAGGTTTTAGAGAGAGGAGCTCTCAAATCTGGTTTTGGGAAAGTAAGAGAGAGAAAGAGAAATGAAAAAGTGATCCAAAAAGGTGAAATACTTATGTGTTATACCAGTCGCCCCGCTCGAGCGTGGAAACTCCAGCTCGAGCGTCAGACACAGACTCACGCTCGAGCGTCAAAATATCCGCTCGAGCGTCGATTGCACACTTCCAAAAGTTTTGCAGACATGGTCCCTGCTTGAGCGTCAAACTCCCCGCTCGAGCGAAGGAACAAAATAAAAAGGTCACGCTCGAGCGTCAAAACTCCCGCTTGAGCGTCTGAAGACCTGCAGACAAAAGTACTGGGAGATGGAAAATCACGCTCGCCCGTCAAAACGCCCGCTCGAGCGGAGAAGCAACAACAAAGGGCCCGCTCAAGCGTCAAAAGCCCCGCTCGAGCGTGAAGGCCAAATTCTGGGCATCAACCGATGGTTCTAAAGCACAACCAACCTATTTCAAACCTGCCCAACACAACCCAAGACTCAAATACAAAGAGTAAAGGAAGGAAATGAGAATGAGACAACAACACAACCACGGAACCAAGTTTGGAATACAATATACAAAGGAATGGAAAACCGGGATCGCTATAGTAACCCCACTCCCCTTGTTGAAGAAATCAGAGTTATTTCCAGTGAGTTTTCTTGTGAAGGACCATCTCGCTCGGGTCAGCGGGCAAAACTCAGAAAAATAAGGCAGGGCTTAGACAAAGAAGTTGCCACATTGGACCGACCTTCCAAACAACCCAAGCAGTGGATGGAGCTTATCACCTTTACGGACGCTGACTGCACAGGCATCCATTACCCCCATGACGACCCTCTTTTCATTTTTGCCCTCCTCTCCAATTACAAGGTCAGATGGGTTCTCGTCGACAACGACAGTTCTTCAAACATCATCTTCCTAAATGCCTTCCGCCAGCTCAAGATCGGGGAAGAAAGTCTGTCCCCTCTTCAAACCCCATTAGTCGGTTTCACTAGAGATCGGGTGACCTCCATCAGCTCCATCGATCTTCCCATCTGTAGATGTCCCCGAACGCCCCCGAGAGGATGAGTCCCGTTCTATTCATTCCGAGCTCACTACAGTTCAGGACTCAAATTTTCACGGTTCTTAATCTGAACCAAAGAGTCCAAATCCGGAAAATCGTTTTGAGAAAACAGATTTTTTGAAAAGAAGTGCCAAACATGGACTGATTTGCTAGATACAGAGTCGCCACCTAAATATTTTATTTTTAAGGAAATTTAGGAAACCTTGACTCGTTTGCCTAAGGCCACGTGTCCGTCATCACCAAAGTTCCCTCGGCTCGGGAACTTGGGTACAATTGGAGAAGGTCACTTCGTGAGCACCCCTGCTCGCTCGATCAAAGATCGGCCTCTATTAACCATGATATCTAGTTTTGAAAACATTATGCGTTCTTATTTCGGTTATTAGCCTAGATTTACTATGTGATGCACACAACATACAAGTATAAATTAGATCACCTGAATTGGAACAAAACATTTCATGTTTGTTTTTTGAAAGATGGTTTTGCTACTCGTAAGTAGGCTTAAAATGCAGATTTTTCCACCCTCAGGTGGGCTAAGAAAAGATGGTTTTGCCACTATTTAGTGGGCTTAAAACTCACAGTTTGATGATTTGTTTCAATCCAAGTAACCCAACCTTCACCCACGGGCATTCAGGCAGTTATATCACATAAGCATATAGCCTTATGGTAAGCATGCTATCATGGCAGTCACTCACACGCATGCAAGGATGCTAAAGCATAAAAACTTATCGAGTACTCCAAGCCAAAACAGAAACTATGTTAGAAATCCATGCATGATCCTAACTATACAGAAATGCCTAATGCAACACATGCAAAATGCAACTAAAATAGGCTCGGCTATTCTAAACATGGCATATGGGATGCTACAGCTAACAAGTATTCAACTTGGAATTGAAATACAATGCAGTGAGTTATGATGCGCCGAGCCCGATGCATGCAAAACAGATGAATGAATGCAAACATGCTATCATACTGTATGCTAATTGAAACATGCCCTAATCTAACCATCATAAGCTGGTAAATAAAAGGGAGAAAGACGTGGGGTTGGAAGACATACATCCTACACACGCACACTTATTACAGTTGTGCCCTCGCTCAGAGGGTCCGAATAAATAATACAGTCCCAAATGAATAATACAGTCCGAATAAGTACAAAACCCTAATTAATTAACAAATTAATCTAGGAAAGTAATAAATTGCACACAAATCTGGGGACCGCCTCAGCTCTGTTCCGAATGATGAATGATACATGCTTGAGTTGCCTTGCACGGAAATCCATTGCGATGCCCCAATTAGCCTCTGTTTGCAATTAAACCCGGAATATTGCGCGAAGCCCCAAAAGATTGCCGGTTTCTGATTTGCTGCAACAGAGAGCAAGAAAGGGGCATGGCAATGTATTTTCACATATGTATGCTTGACTACTCTTCAGGGAGTGTAGTCCTCGATCCTCGTGCCACCAATCACACATATCGATGCATGACGGCCGAGAAGTCGAATTGCACGACTTAATATGGAATGAATGCACATGAAAACATCACAAGATTGAGACTCCATCATGGTTAATCCGGAGTGTCGGTGACTGGAAATTGAGACACGTTCCGTCACTCGGAGTACAAAACGTCCCTCGTTTCCCGTGCTTGGGCTAACTCCTATCCCAAGCACAATGCAATATGCATGACATGCATGAATGCAATCCTAACATGCAAACTAGCACACGCAATGCTATGAAATGACATACACAATGCACGATGTGACAAGGCATACACAATGCTCTAACATACCACCCAGCATACGCAATGCTATGAAATGAAATGGCATACACAATGCACAATGGACTTACACCAACATGAGTGGGCCTCAGCCACACTCAAATCAGCGGCCATAGGATGGAAATGAGACTATCGAAATACGTACACACATGCACACAAACCGTGGACCGAACCTAAGGCACCAAATGCCACTCTAAAAGGGCATGGCAAGGCATGAAACATGGCATTCGAATATGAAAATTCCAGCACTGAATCATGATGCAAAATGATCCCGAATCATGGATATATGTCATACAATGCATGGAATGGTTCCGAAACTCAAAACTAGGCACATATATTGACTTATAGCTATACAAAGCATGCATTATTTGATCATGAAGCATAAAGACAGAGCCAAGGCAGTCCCAAAACATGAACATTTCTAGTTCAAAGCATGACCAAAAGATGCTAGCAAAATGGACTAAAATAGCATGCAACTTTGACTAGCAAACATGGTTTACATGGCATGTATATGAAGCATATGAAATCTCACCAAACCAAAAAAAAATCAATGAAAAAAACATGTAAAAATATGCCCAAATAAACATGGAAATGCAGCCAATGCATGTAAAAATGAGGGGCTCCTTTGGAAGGGCATACAAGGGGTTATTAAGCGCATGCATCAAGGACACTTAGCATGGAAAAATTAACTCTGGAAATCAAATATGATAGCCCTAAAACTCATCAAATTGGCCCTGAAATCAGTCAACAAAGCATGCAAGATAGGGCCTCTTTGGAAGGCCAAAAAGACCATCAAGCAAAACAAGGTGAGAGGGGGGTCACCCCCCTCTGCTTTTGGCCTTCAAAATAGTGTGTTAGCCACTAAAAATCCACTGGATTTTAGTGGCTAGAAGGCCAAACAAAGCATGCAACAAAGGCTTAGTTGTAAGACTCAAAATAAGAAGCAATCAAGCATACAAGGAAGCATATGACCTCAAACAAAGGAATGCCCTTAATCAAACATCAAGAGGGCCTCAACACAAGACTTTTTCCAGTTTATAACAAATCTCAAAAGAGTTTACAAGTGAGGCTAAAACATGGTGCAAAAATAGCCCTAAAAGAGAGATAGAGGACAAGGGGCAGTAGCTGGCCTCAAATAGCAAAGAGCCCTTCAACAAAGTTGAAGAGGGGCTCAAAAAAAGGCACTTTACAGTTTGTCTTGAAGCCCAGAAATGCTTACAAACAAGGCTAATATATTACGCAAGATAAGCCTTAAAAGAGGGATAGAGCACAAAGGGTGAGTAGAAGACCTCAAACAGAGAAAAGTCTTTGATCAAACATGAAGATGAGCCCAAAATAAGACTATTTTCAGTTTAGGTTGAAGCCCAAAAATGTAAGAAAAAGGAGCTAAGATATCATGCAAAATGAAGCAAGAAAAGGGAAAATAAGGACTCACCCTTGAAGAGCCGACCTCCAGCAGCTTTTGGACCAAGTTGGTGAGCTTTCAACCTTTGAAAATCAAGTCCAAGGGGCTGGAATGGATGATGGAGGTGGTAGGCTATGAGGTGTAGGGTAAATATGCAAGAACAAGGGTGTTTTTGAGGCTTGGAGTATAGATATATGGTTGTATGTATAATAGTGCCTCAGCTGGTTTTCTAACCCTTAGAAATGGAGGTGGGGTGCTGATTATATAGAGGAGAGGGGCCAAGGAAAAAGGAGGGAAAAACCAATTCAAATTTTCCCCCCAAAATGGTAGACCCTTGAGCAGGGGTCTGGTGCAAAACAGCTGACACAGCTGGAATGCACCAGGAGAGACAAGTTTGGCCGGTCAGGTTCAAGAGGTTCAGGTGGCTGGCCGACCACCTCCCCTGGCCGGCCGACCAGGTGCAAAAGGTTCAAGCAAAATTGTTGGCCGGCCACCCCAAGAAGGTGGCCTCCCAAGTGAGTGCAACATAGCTGCATGGAGAAAAACCAGAAAATGTAACCTAGGAGAGAGAAAAACCAACTTTTTAGAGGGATTCAAAAGGGTCAAGAACAATTGCTGGCCGGCCTACCCATATTGGTGGCCTCCCAGGTGTGTACAACACAATGGTGTGGTGGAAAGTCAGAAAAAGTAGCCCGGGAATAGGAAAAACCAGCTTTCTAGTGAAGAAAACGGGCAATGAAGAGCGATGAAGGAATAAAGCTGGTTTTCAGAACAATTGCTGGCCTCCCACCTTCCTAATAATGAAAATAAGGTCTCCGCCAAAAATGAACCCAAACTGATGCAAAACGAAGGTTCGGGGGCCAAAACCCGCAGTCCGGGGCCCCGAAAATTGACTATTAAGAACCGGAGGTGGCGTTTGACCACGAAGTTGGTCTCTCGAGCCACAGTGTCCCTCAAAAGGGAGGAAACAAGGTGTACGCCAAAAACTGGAGCAAACGGAGGTAGTTAAGCGGTCCCAAACCGAGGCACACGGCCGACGGCTCCGAAAACCAAGAACCAAGCTCCAAACAGGAAAAATGGCCTATGACTACGAAATGTGGCCTACGGCCACTGAGAGATGATCTACAAGACCTCTCCCTCCCTTCGGGAAGAGAAAACAAAGAAAACAGGGTCTGGTTCGCAAACCGAGGCAAGGCACAAAAGACCTCCGAAGTCCGGAGGCAAGGCTCGCAGCCGAGACTCTGAAACCTCAGAATGAGCACGATATGCCATATCACCAAGCGCTCAATCGGTGACGTCTGAGTCTTAAGGTCGGTCAAAAATGGGGTGTCTACACCATCACAATCGGGAAATACCCACGGCAAACCACAAAGTTACTCACCTTCCTTGTTGTCGACTGTCCCTCTGCTTACAACATCATCCTCGGCCGTACTGCCCTAAATGCTTTCCAAGCTATCACATCTACTTTCTATCTTACCGTCAAGTTCCCCATCGACCTGGGAGTTAGCACAGTAAAAGGAGAGCAAACCATGCCTAGGGAATGTTACATCGCCTCACTTAAAGAGGTCAAGCTAAAGGAGGCTATGATCATTGAAGGGCTCGACATCAGAGACGAGGACGAGCTGGTCAGAGGGGAACCAGTGGAAGAGCTTGTTGAGGTCCCCATCGACCCCACCAACCCGACAAAAACTGCCAAAATCGGTAGCCAACTATCCTCCCAAGCAAAAGCTGACCTTACTGCCTTCCTAATTGAGCACAACGACGTATTTGCCTGGACCCACTCCGACATGCCGAGTATTGACCCCTCCTTCATAACCCATCATCTCAGCATTGAGCCCCACTTCCGACCTTTCCACCAGAAGCAGTGCATCTTTCACCCGGAGTGCAACACTCTTATCACCTCCGAAGTAGATAAGCTCCTTGAGGCACAGTTTATCAAAAATGTGGACTACCCCAGATGGCTGTCAAATGTGGTCTTGGTTTGTAAAAACAACAGTAAATGGCGACTCAATGTCGACTACTCCGACCTTAACCGAGCTTGCCCTAAAGACAGTTATCCCCTTCCTCGCATAGATCTGCTCATTGACACCATGGCCGGCCATCAAATACTCAGCTTCATGGACGCCTTCTCTGGATACAACCAAATTTTGATGCACCCGTCTGACCGGGAGCACACCTCCTTCATCACCGACCGGGGAACCTACCATTATTGTGTCATGCCATTTGGGTTCAAAAATGTCGGGGCCACTTACCAACGGTTAGTCAACGCTGTCTTTCATCACCAGATAGGCCGAAACATGGAAGTATACGTCGACGACATGCTAGTCAAGAGCAAGCTCTCCACTGATCATCTGACTGATTTGCGAGAGAGCTTCGATACCCTTCGTAAGTATCAAATAAAACTCAATTCAGAGAAATGCGCCTTCGGCATAGGATCTGGGAAATTCTTGGGTTTTATGGTCAGTCAGCGAGGCATCAAAGCTAACCCCGAAAAGATCAAGGCCGTGATAGAGATGCAGTTGCCCAAAATGGTTAAGGAGGTTCAGAGGCTTACTAGTAGAGTCGCCGCCCTCAACCGCTTCATTTCCCACGCAACGAACAAGTGCCTCCCTTTCTTCAAAGTTCTTCGGCAAACTTTTGAGTGGACGGCATAATCCGAAAAGGCCTTTCAACAGTTGAAGCAGTGCATGGCCAACCCCCCCTACTCTCTCAGGCAATCACGGGTGAACCCCTTTTCCTCTACTTAGCCGTGTCAAACACCGCAGTCAATGCAACACTCATCAGGGAAGACAGCTCTGTCCAACGACCGGTCTACTATATTAGTCAGGCTCTCAGGGGAGCAGAACAGAACTACCCATTGCTTGAAAAAATGGCCTTAGCTTTGGTCATAGCCTCAAGACGACTCCGACCTTATTTCTAGGCCCACCCCATTGTCGTCCTCACTGACCAACCGTTGAAGAAAATAATGCAACAACCAGAGTTGTCTGGCCGCCTTGTGTAATGGTCAGTCGAGTTCAGCCAATTTGACATCTCCTACCGACCTCGAACAGCGATCAAGGGGCAAGCCGTTGCCGACTTCATCCTGGAGTTCACTAACCCCACTCCAATCACGGCTCCCCCGGCCCCGCCATTCCATACTGAGGCAGAAGACTCCCACTCTTAGACCCTCAACGTCGACGGATCATCCCGCAAAGAAGGCAGTGGGGCTAGTCTTATCCTCACCGCTCCCAAAGGTGGTTATTTCAAGTGTGCTCTCCGTTTCTTGTTCGACGCAAGCAATAATGAGACTGAATATGAGGCACTCATCGCAAGTCTCCGCCTCGCCAGAGACATTGGTGTAAACTATATCCAAGTATTCAATGATTCCCAACTCATTGTCGGACAAATCACCGGAGAATTCGATGCCAAGGAAGACACAATGCGGACATACAGGGATATTACACTCCCCCTTGTTCGCCTCTTCAACACTTTCCACATCAAGCACATCCCTCGGGTGGAAAACTCCAAGGCAGATGAGATGGCCCAATTAGCTTCTGCCGACCAGTCAGACCTCAGCCACGGTGTCCGCCTCGAGTACTTAGCCCACCCTGCCATTTTCTCAAACCAGCAGCAAGTCCACTTCCTTCAAAATGAACCTATTCCATGGGCGGCCGACATCTTTCGATTTCTGACAATGGGGGAACTGCCAGACGATAAGCACCAGGCCGCCAAAGTCAAGGCCCGGTCGTCCAACTACATTCTTATTAGTGGTCTCTTGTACAAACGTGGTTTTTCACGCCCATACCTGAGATGCCTCAATCCTGCTCAAGCGACCTACGTAATGAGAGAAGTCCATTAGGGTGTATGTGGCAATCATTCAGATGCCAGGTCACTAGCCCACAAAATACTCCGCATTGGTTACTTCTGGCCTACTCTCAACCAAGATGCCGCTGAATTCGTGCTTTAATACGATAAGTGCCAACGCTTTGCCAACATCCCTCATGCTCCTCCTACAGAGTTAATCACACTTTGCAGCCCTTAGCCATTCGCCAAATGGGGGATCGACCTAGTTGGCCCATTGCCCACTAGTCGAGGCCAAACCAAATTCGCAATTGTCGCCATTGATTACTTCACTAAATAGGTGAAGGGGGAACCACTTGCCACAATTACCGAGCAGAACACCACAAGATTCATCTGGCAATCGATCGTGTGCCGATTTGGCATCCCTCAAGCCATCGTCTCTGACAACGGCAAACAATTTGACAATGCCAAGTTCAAGAAATTCTGTGCCGAATTTCAAATCCAACCATGTTTCTCTTTCCCAAGTCATCCCCAAGCCAATGGCCAAGTTGAGGTTACCAACCGTTCTCTCCTGAAAATCATCAAAACTAAGCTAGAAGCTGTTAAAGGACTCTAGGTTGAGTAATTACCAAATGTACTCTGGGCGTACCGTACTACAGCCCAAACCCCCATTGGGGAGACCCCCTTTCGCTTAACATACGACTCTGAGGTGGTCATCCCAGTGGAAATCGGTCTGCCTACCCCGAGGGTTTTGCACCCAAATCCAGAACTCACTGAAGAACTGTGTCGAGCCGACCTAGACCTGATTGAAGAGCTTTGAGAGACCACTGCTGTTAGGCGGGCCTCATACCAACAAAAAATGAGAACACAATACAACCGCAAAGTCCAACCGAGGGAGTTCACTGTGGGGGATCTTATTTTGCGTGAAGCAACTCTTGCCACCAAAAATCCAGCTGAGGGCAGGTTGGCAACCAAGTGGGAGGGACCTTACATTGTTAAAGCCAGACCTCATTCGGGTACTTACCAACTTTAGGACATGGACGGCCGAGACCTCCCCCATCCATGGAACGCCGAGCACTTGAAGCATTATTTTCAATAAAAGTTGTATCTTTTGTATTGATCAATTGCTATATTTCCTTTTTGACAATCTACACACTTGAATGTTTTTGTTATTCTCTCACAATTTTATATCTCAGTTATCTGTGTGGTATTTCAATTACATCCTGATTGCAGCACTCAACCAGACTGAGCATGAAAAGCCTCAGCCAGTCTGAGCATGAAGAGCTCAGCCAAACTGAGTTACTTAAAGCCTCAGCCAGACTGAGCATGAAAAGCCTCAGCCAGACTGAGTATGAAGAGCTCAGCCAGACTAAGTTACTTAAAGCCTCGGCCAGACTGAGCATGAAAGAACTCAGCCAAACTGAGCATGAAAGACCTCAGCCAGACTGAGCATGAAGAGCTCAGCCAGACTGAGTTACTTGAAGACTCAGCCAGACCGCGTTAATCATGGCTCAACCCAAACTGAGCACGAATGAAGAGCTCGGCCAAGGCCACTATTGCAACTTCATGATTGTGGCATAGTTGCCATACTTAGTCAAATTCCAGGTCCACATTTTTACGCCTCTTCACACTCTTTACATTTTTTAACTTATATTTCCCAACCCAACCTATCATTTATCAACACTTTTACAACATGATTTAAAACTTCACATTTTAGGACCTTTGCAGTTCAACGTTTTCCAAATCAGACTGGCTCCCTGCCTGGTCGTGATTCGCAACTTCACGTTTTTAACATTCTTACATTTTAAACTTCACTTTGCGTTGTGGTTTTCTTACATTTTAAACTTCACTATGATTTATACACAAGCCCTATGTAAGTCACCATTCTCATCCTTTGTAGATCCACAAACAATAAAGACAATAGCATACAAACAAAAATCCAAGTCATAATTTTATTTATTCACAAACTTATACATAAGTTTACTACAGAAGTTTCACGCCCAACAAAAAACAACAAACAAAACAACAAGAAAAATTTCATTTACAAACAAAGTACAAAAATTTTACATTCATCAATCTCCCTCGCTCGACACAAGGTCTTCTTTGTTGACACATTCATCTAAGGGGGTCTGGGCCACATCGTCTTCATCTATTCTAACACTGTTGAAGTCCAAGTCTGGGAACAGCTCTTCTGCTTTGCATTTAAACATCTTCCAACCTCTGTCCCAGAACTCAGCCATCTCATGTTTGTAGAAGTCCAACCGCTGGAAGCTCTGGATCACTTCTTCTTCACTCCTGCACCCAGCGGCCGCTCCCAACGGGCCAGCCCCTCCAGACCCCTCTCTTGCCAAGTTGTTGGCGATCGCGGCATCGATAGCCATCTGGAAGTCAGCGGACCCCTTGAACTGTTCTACTGCTGCGACACATAAGTCGGGGTACGCTGCCCTCTCAGAGGCTAACTTGGTCTTTTCTTCCTCCAAAGCCTTCTCCAACCCCGCCTTCTCCTCCATTGACTTGGCTCACTCGTCTGCCAACGTCCTCTCCAGCTCAGCGATCTTCAGATCCGCTTCTTCTTTTTCTTTGATCGACTGAGCACGAAGATCTTCGTTACAAGTCATGGCCTCATCCCACCGTTCGTTGGCGACGGTGCAGGCATTTTGGGCCTCCTTTAGCTTCTTCTGCTTGCTCCCCAATTGGAACTCGAGCGATACCACCTTACGGCGCTCCATCTCCAACTCTAACTTGGTTGCGAACAACTCAGCATTGGCTCGGTCGGCTGAATAGCCCTGCACCATCGCCAACACTTCCATCTTCTTGGCTTTCTGGGCCTCTTCCAGCCCCCTAGCGTACATACTTCGCGCGGTCTTCCTCCACCTTGCAGTCTCCTTCTTCAAACTTTCAAGTTGGGCCTTCGCCTCCTCCAACTTTACCTTCAATGGCCTCACTTCGCCTTTGGCAGCCGCAGCCCTGTTCAGCAAGGCTCCAACTAAGGCAGTTGCCTCCATCTGAGCTGAGCACAAACCCCTTAGCAATTTGGCCTCAGTAAAACTAGCCATCAAATGCGCTGTCACACCCTCCACCACGCCCAAAAGCCGGTCAGCAGCACTCCTGGCTGGGCCTTCTTCTCCCTCCAGTCGCCCAAACACTACTGGAGCGTGGTAGATAGCGGTCTTTAACTTGACCCACTCTCCATCTCCTTGGGGGGCAGGCCCCCCTTTAGCTGCTGCTCAGCCCCCCCCAAAGGACCAGTCGCCCCACCCTCCACTCACTCTTCAGGGGCAGTCGCCCCACTCTTCACTCCCTTTGCCACCTCCTCTCCTCCCACTTTGGGGGTCTCCTCTGCCAACACCTCCTTCGCCCTCTTCAGGGTTGGCCCCCTCTCCCTCTCCCTTACCCTTTTCTTCTTCTTCACCACAACTTCTATCTCCTTGTTGGCCCTTTTCTTCAATGGGTCAATTGGGGGCGGTCTCGGCTCAAAATCACCCCAGTCCTTTTCCCCCAGCGGTTTAGGGCGCGGTTGGATTCTTTCCCTCAAGATTACCTTCGGTGGACGGTCTATTTGTGTCTCTTTGTATTTTATTAGCCTTGGCAAAGCTCGCCCTATCCTCCGCCTCCTGCACCCTCCTCCTCGCCTCTAATTCTGCTAGCGCAAAATCTCCACCGGTCGGCTGAGGGCCTAGCCTTGCAGCAAATAAGGCCGAGGGCTGAACAAGGTCATCCCACTTGGCGCCCTCTTTCTCCCTCCATGCCTTCACCTTCTTCACCCTCTCCTCTGCCACTGCCCCCAGCCTTGGCTCCACTGACTTGGTTGGCACTCTCCACACGGTGCGTACCCCTACTCCCCCGTTGGCGGACACATAGAACCACCGCGGCCTCTACCCCTTAATTGACGACAGCAACCCTGCTACCAGACCCCTCCCTGCCACCGCTTGTAAAGTGACCCAAGTTTCTTGCTAGCTCGAAGCCTTACAGCATGCAAAAAACTCGTCCACCGTCATTTCAGCCCCCTCATTCGCCTGCGGCCACGCGCTCGCACAGGCTAGTAAGATCTTCCACGCATTGGGCATTAGTTGGCCTGGAGCCACCTCCAGCCGATCCAACACGTCCACTACTATCCAGGGGAGTGGCAACCTCAAACCCCCCTTTAACACCTCCTCGTACAGGGCGAATTCCCCTGGTCGAGCATCGGATGCCCTTTTCTTTGACGTCAGCAGTCTTAACTCAATTTCCGCCGGAATCTGATACTTCTCGCGCAGACCCTCCAAACTCCTCCGTGGAAAAGGTTGACTTGTCGGCCTTCGTGTGCTGGTGATCTGGCTCAACTTGATTGATTGGCTTCGCAGCCGCTATCAGCATGGACGCACGGGGTCGTCCTGCCAGTCCCCCTTCACTCCCTACTCACTTCTCCGTCTTGTATTGCTCCACCAGGTCCACTGAGTCGTTGTCTCCCAAGGCATCTAGTCTCATGTTGGATACTTCCTCTCGAGCCATCTCTCTGGTATGCCTGTGTATAGCTTCAGATGCTAATGCGAGATAGTTCACAAAATGTTGCAAATGTGTATCACTCGACACAAAGGAGTTTACACTTGGAGTATTTTGGTTATTTGCAAAGAGATACGTAAAACGGATAATACCAAAAGCCCAAGGTTTGCCTATATTCCAAGGGTCATAATTAAATTTCGCCAATTTGAAAATTTTCAAAAATCCGCAAAAACTGTCTTTTCAACACCCTATAGTGACCTATCATTTCATTTCTTGCTCAATGCCTAACCTTCCCCATCATGGGATTTCGCCACGTGTATGCCCACGATCCACTGCCCCCTTCCCATACCCTGTCTTTTTCACTTCAAATCACCACGTACCCTGCCACTCCTTGAGCCCCCCGCACTGCCACTTGCCCCTCCTCGTGGTCGGCTTCTCCACTCGGTCACCCTTCGCGGTCAGCCCTCCTCATTTCGGCCTCTCTACTCGGTCACCTTTTGTGGTCGGCCTCTCCACTCGGTCACCCTTCGCGGTCGGCCCTCCTCATGGTCGGTCTCTCCATTTAATCACCCATCGCGGTCGGCCCTCCTCATGGTCGGTCCCTTTACCTCGCCGGTCCCTAGCAACCATTGTTCTCTTCATTATTCCCTTCATTGGACTAAAGCTGCACTTGGGAATAAGGGACTACTGACATGGGCAAGCCCATAAAGGTTATAGCCCACCACTTAGGGCCCAATACATAATTCAAATACTAAAGCCCAGCGTTGCTGGAGCTCAACATGGCATCAAGAACCAATGACACTTAGACACGTGGCAAGTGAAGAACAAGCCACATAAACAGACAAAGATCCTGTAAAGTTATTGCACTGTACATCAGCCATTAATGAAGGTCCTTATAGCATTTATTGCTATAAGCCCTCCCCGTCGAAACAGAATGGCCTCACCATGAACAAGGCAAGCTAGAGCATAGACTTTTGGCCATGGCGACAAGTCGGAAGGGACAACGAAATGATTACCAGAGGATATAAGCAGACGTCGACGACAAGAAGAAGGTAAGCTTTCTATCTCTAATCTATCTCTACATTCTATCTCTTTTTCTAACTTGCTCGTTGGAGGGTTCGCTAGGAGACTCCCCATTTCCCGTGGAACCCTTGTACAGGTCTCTCCGTGGGCTTGGTACCTCAGGCTCCAGTTTGGAAAGCGTGGATCAGTCTGACTCGTTCAATCTGGAACGTGCTGTATTATCAATTACCAATTCCACTGCTAAGCTCACCCAAAAACCGATTATCCTAAAGACCTAACTGGTTCAATCTCGGAAGCCGGAAAATATCCTCCGCTATATCTCCGGCGAGAAAATTTTCACCAAGCCAGAAGTGTTCTAACGAGCTGCAATTCCCAAACCCAGATGAAATTCTACCATAGAAGTAATTCACAACAAAATCAATGATCCAAATTCGAGTTGAATTGATACAAATCCCCACAGGAACCAAGCTTTGGAATGAATTATCAGAAATGTTGAAGATCTCTAGAAAAGGGAGGTTGAAATTCATTGGAATTGAACTAGAGAAATCATTTTTGCTGAGGTCGATGACTTGTAGATTTGACAATTGAAATAGAGATGGAGGAAAAGAACCTCCAAGGAAATTGATAGAGAGGTTTAGAGTTGTGAGTTCGTCCAAACCAGTGAAAGTAGTTTGGTTGAGTTTGCCCATTATTCTCTTTCTTGAGAGTTCCAATTTCACAACCCTACCAGAATCGATAGGATCGTTGAGAAAACCAAGAGAAGAAGATGAATTGCAAGTAATTTCTAACCAATTACAGCAATTAGGGTCTGTAGAAGTTGAATTTGAGCTTCTCCAATCATTAAAAGTCCCCTGAATCTAACCCAATCAAGAAACTCTCTAGTGTCTTGAGATCGTTCGAATTGCAAGTCAAGTTTTGGGAATTCGAAACCTGAACTGGTGAAGAGAACACAAGAAGGAAAATGAAGATAACCCATAACTCTAACACATCCATCTCTGAAAAACAATTGCTATGGGTTAAAGAGAGAGAGAGAGAGAGAGAGAGAGAGAGAGAGAGAGAGAGAGAGAGGGTTAAAGTCAAGTTCCAGAAGTATTTTATTTTATTTTATTTTTTTGTGAATTATACTAATAGTCCTATAGTTTGGGGTTTGTGTCACTTTGATCCCTGACTTTTTAATTGTGACACATTTGATCCTAAATTTTGAATCTTGTTTCAAATAAGGACAATTGAAGATATCATTATATTTTTCAAGGGTAAAATCGTCAATTTGATAAAATATAAATTAATTTGACAAAAATAAATGTCAAAAAAATATTTTAAATTTTTTTAAAATTGTTTTTATCCACCAATGATAAAATTATGTAAAATTAATAAAAATTACATGATTAATTTTTTTAAATTAATTTTACATGATCATCAGTCAAACACATAATAAAAATTAATTTGGTAAAAAATAATAAATAAATGTCTAAAAGATTTATTAATTTTACATAATTTTATTTTTAGTGGGTAGAAATAATTTTTAAAAATTCAAAATTATTTTTTTGACATTTATTTTGTCAAATTAGTTTATATTTTATAAAATTGACGATTTTACCCTTGAAAAATCTATTGATATCTTCAATTGTCCTTATTTGGAACAAGATTCAAAATTCAAGGTCAAATGTGTCACAATTGAAAAGTCAGGGACCAAAGTGACATAAGTCCTAAACTATAGGGACTTGTATAATTTACCTTTTTTTTTTGGTTCTTGAGGATCAAAGAAAATATAAAGAAAGATAGGTAACAATCAAAGAGGAGAGAGAGAGAGAGAGAGAGAGAGAGAGAGAGAGAGAGCTACAAATGAACCGAGATGTTCATAAACAAGCTCGGTTAGGCTTGGCTCATTTAGTAAACGAGCCGAACTCTAGCTCGCACGAGCTCGGCTCATTTATCTATATTTAAATTATATAATAAATATATTATTTATATATTAAATATATATAAATAATTGCATAAATACATTATTTATATATTAAATAATATAAATAATATTAAAAAAAATTTATCGAGTTGAGCTGAGCCGAGCTCGAGTTTCAATAATGTTAACGAGCTGAGCCGAGCTCAAGCTCAGCGAAGCTCGCTCGCTCGAGAGAGAAAAGTAGGTAGCTAAAGGAAAAGACAGAGCAATTGGTGTGAAGGTGGAGAAAAACCAGTCCAAAAGAGGGAAAACTTTTGTCATGTTTAGTTTGAATTTCTGAAATTAATTTTTGTTGAAAAAGTATAAATTAATTTGATAAAAATAAATATTTAAAATATAAAAATGACAAGTATTTTTTATTTTTATCATGAATCTTTTTTTTTTTTTTTAAAGAAATTACTAAAACAAGTTTATCCAAATGATGAGATTTCCCTAGAAGAAAAATGTTTAATCAAGTTGAGGGGTGATTATTCGGTAGTCGGGGAGTGCAGTTACATAGTACTCTATAATAGTATGATTAGTAGAGAAGGTAGAGTGTTAATTATTTGTATTGGGTGATTAAGGAACATGAAGGGGTATAATGAACGGTGATTGGTGAGGGAATATCAATCAAGGAAAATTCTACTAGACACACCTTAGGAAATGGGTATACTATTTGCATCCCTAATTATAATAATATTTTAGTTATGACTTGTGAGATATTTTAATTATATTTGATTGTGGCTTAAAAAATATGGAATTATACTATTTTATTGTATAGTTATAAGGTACATATGATACAAAATATTTCTCTGTAATAATTTTTCAACCTCCCTTCATGTATCAAAACTAAACCACACTCTGAATAGTAATTTTGTGCAATAATTTTTCAATCTCTCTTTGTGTAATAATTTTTCAAAATTCACGTTGAATAATAATTTTTCCAATTACCTTTTTATTTTTATTTTTTATGTTTGATCATTTTTTTAATTTAGGTATGAGAGGGGAAAGTTATGAATTGAGCACCCCACTCACCCGATCAAAGATCGACCTCTACTAGTCATACTGTGATTTTTATGTACATTATTATATGATCTTGTTCCGAGTATTTAAGCTATCTTTACTATGTGATGCACACAAGTATAAACTAATTCGCCCAATTTGGAACGTTTTGATTTCATGTTTTCTTTGAAAAGAGTTTTGAATATGCTACTTGAAAAAAGTAACCTCATATTTACATTTAATTGAAATCATTCCAATTTAAGCAATTTAGCCTTCTTCCATAGGCATTCAAGAAATATATCAAATAAGCATGTAGCCTTATAATAAATATGCTCGATATGGCAACACAAACATACATGCAATATGCTAAAGCAAAAATGCTTACCCCAAATATCCGAGATGAGCCAAAAGAAAGAAAATAGTTAGCGAGAGAAAAAAAAAATGCGTGATGCTAAACAATGCAACATGACTAATTGAACGCACACAACATGCAATTAATAGGATCGGCTATTAGCATGGTACATGAGTCAATTTATGGCATGCGATAAAGCACGTATTCAAGTAAGGGATTTGAAATTGACATTGATTAGTATGATGATCCCAACCCTTATGCATGCAAAATGAATGGATGCGAGTCATGGAAAATGCTAAGGAAAATATGATGCTATACAACCACAGTAAGTAGATAAATAAAAGGGAGAAAAAAAATGGGAGTTGGAACATATACACAAATTATTACATATTTGCCTTCACGCAGAAGGGTCCGAATGTCCAAGTATTCGAATTAACTAATTACTACAAATCTAAATGAATATTATCTAATTTATTACAACAATAATATTACAATGATAATATGCAAAGAATGAACAAGGATCCTACACGCGCCGATGAAGACATCTCTCAGAAATTGCTCTGTTTGCCTCCTGGGAAACTGTTATGTTTCACCCTCAGCCACTGCTCTCTGTTTCAACAAAAGTGCTCTGTTGACCAAACATTCAAGCCTAGCCGACCCACAATGAGGCCCGACTGGGCCCAAACAAATCCGGTCGTGCCCTATTTGTTTGCAAAAGACTATTTTTGTGCTCTGAGGTGAAAACCGTGTAGACAGAATGTTCCTAAGCCATGTTTGTCATTTTTGCCCTTCTCTATCATAGATATACTCAAGAGAGGAGCGAGTTCGGTTCCCAAACCATCAATGGTTGCAAGTTGATTATGTGATGATTTTAGACATGATAGGACAAAAGTTTAATGAACGTAATGAAAGATAGACAACACTTCATTCCTATCATGAAGTTAATTCAAGAAGGGAGGTAGACATGCCTCAAGAATCATCAAACATCACGAATTAGTAAGTGATGACTCTAGAAGCGATGGATTCGGTATAACGTCCGACCGAATCCAACCAATTTTATTAGCTCTTTATGTCAGTTTTAATCAATTTTAAACCAATTTTATTACCCTTTTTCATCTTACCTACCAATTTCTTATATTTTATTCCATTTTGTCCAAAAGTGATGTTTACGTCCACTAAGTCAACAAGCGATAAAGAGATGTATTAAACAAGAGATTGTGCTTAGCATAAAAAGGGTGTAATACCTTGGTAATGAACCTTCGAAAATATTAAACCATTAAGTGTGGAAGATCTATTTCTTATGCCTTGAACATCAATCTTTTTTTGATTCAACTCTTTATCAAAATAAACAAAGAATGGAGGGAGGTTGTAGAGATGATTATGCGAAGTTGATTATTGCAAAAGTGAGATTATTACATGCAAACTAGATAAATAAAGCTATCAACTCAAATGAATCAGTGTCTAAGACTTAAACCACCAAATCCATGAGGACTTACAACACTACAAACATAATATTCAAAGCACAAAGTAATTAAATGATTTAAACAGCCTAGAAAACTCAACAAAAAAAAAATAGTACCTAAAATCATCTTAAAAAGAGTACAAAAAAGAGCAAAAATAAGAGGACACAAAGCTAGTAAACAAGCCTAAGGAGGGGTGGCTAACCCCGTCACTTTTTAGACTTCTAAGTCACATTTTTCAGCCTTTTAAAACTCTGAAAATCAGTGTATGAATCAAGGAAAATAGTGGAAAAACAAAGGGTACGAGCTATGGAATAAGGTTCAAGCAAGGGTGATTAGCCCTTCTACCTTCGGTAGCTCTTTAATCCCAAGTTTCAGCACTTGGAATTGATCCAAAACAGTATGAAAACACAAGAAAAAGATAGACAAAGATTGAAATGAAAGCAAGGAAGAAGGTGGCAAGCTTATACCTCTTGTAGAGAGAATGCTCTTGTTGTAAACCAAACTTGATCCCAAAGCACTCTCAAGCTTGAATTATGGTACCAAATTCTCAACCAAAGCTCCAAGTCCAAGCTCTAATGATGTATATGGTGTGTACATATGGTTCAAAGATGATATGAGAGAACAAAGGTAACTTACAGGAGAAGAAGGAGCTCTTAAATATCTTTTTAGCTCTTTGAAATTTTTCTATCCCTCAAAACAAAGGTCTGAGCTCGTATTTATAGAATTTGAGGTAACTAGGCTATAAATATCTTCAAAAATAGACAGCTGGCAGATTCCCACCCAAAACAGTGTTTGTTGCCCGAAAGGCACGGCCGGATCCCAATGGCCACAGCCAGCCCCAAATGAGGCACGACTGGGCCCCAATGTGGCTCCCCTACCTCTTTGTTCTAAGTTCAATGCAGGTTGGCACAATACCCAAAAATGGGTTTCTAAGGAAAAAAACTTCTCGGGTATGGAAGGTTGGGATTGTTTAGAGCTTAAATTTGGATTCCTTTATTGAGAATTCAAACCACCTGTACAATGTAACCTTCATCATCAAGTGCTCGGAATAAAACATCCAAGTCTTACAAGCGGTCAAAAATGGGGTGTCTACAGTTCACCCTCTTTGACAAAACTAAGTATATCATGAAATGACGTGAGTGAATGTCAAACCCCGAAGACGACCCATTTGACGAGGTTGTAAGACTTGGGTAAATGAACAAATGCGAATACAATTGGTTGAACCCGAGGGTTGCCTATGTATCCTTTTGCAAGGAATCAAACATGCATAGTCCAGGGGCAAGATGCCAATGATATGCAGAAATGGTTTGAAAAACTAGACTTATACACTACACAAAGCCGGTTACTTTTGAAAAATCTATGATCTAACAAGACAATGCGATAGGCAAGTTAACAGCATGAATGAAAAGCTTCAAAACAAACCTAACCACGTCTCTGTTGACATCCTATTTTTGACTGTCCTGAAGACTTGGGCGCCTAAGGTTGATCACTCGATGATGAAAGTTATGTTACACAAACGTTCGATTTCTTTAACAAGAAGAGCTTTTAAAATATTGCATTTTTCTCAACAATAAGCTATGAGATTGGATAGCCACTTTGGATGGCTCGAAAAAGGTGAATAGTTTTGGCATAAATGCTCTTTTTCCTTTGAGTCATACTTCGCTTTCTTTTCCGTTCCTCTATGCCATTGTTCAATGCTAGAACTCGGTCACACACGTGTTTCGCTTTGGAATGCAAGAGATGTGCCTCACTCTTGAGGAGTTTCGAGCCTTAATGGAGTCCGACTGCGACAAGAAAATTATGCCCTAGCCCCATTTTGGTCATGAACGAGCACTTGAAAGGATGTGTGGGTTCACCTTACTCGAGGCTCGATCTTTGGCCCATGACGGGGAGTTAGACATACCCGACTTGATCCATCTGTTTTCTGGTATCGGAAATAGAGGTGACCTTCTCTAGCGAGGTCATCACCAACATGCCCTCTACTTATGTTTGCTCGTACACTACCTTCTTGCCCCTAGTTACAATGGAGCTAGTATTAGATTGATTGAAGTGGCCCAAGGCCTTAAGGAGGGTAAGAGTTGTACGAGTTTGTCATTAGCCGAGACTTTGATGGGTTTAGATGCCTTCCATCAATGAGAGACTACCCAGTTTGTGAGGAGTCCACTATTTCTCTAAGTATTATTTCCTACCCTTTCTTATTTACGGTTTTCTCACATCACTCGGCACTCACTCTCTATTTTCTCTCAAACCCTTTGCTTACTTTTCTCTCAACGTACATCTCTCTATTCTTTAATCTCTCTTATTTTCATCCCTTCCTAGGTGTGGTTGATGGATAAGCTGAAAGTGGTGAACCCTTGCCCCGAGTATTTAACTAGAGCCTACTTCTTTCGTCCACAACTAATGGACTTTCCCTCAGAAGGGTTGTGGTGCAACTGGATGTGCAACAGATTTGCAGTCGACATTGCTTGGCGTTGCCCCTGACTTAACTTGACTAAGATGAGCTACAGCATATCTCGACAACTGAGTATACAATTGATTGGCCTTACGCACTGTGTGTTCTATTTTCCCTTTCGATTCAGACGCCAGTTTGGACATGACCAGACTTGCGCAAATAAAGAGGTGGAATACCTTGTTCCATTTCCATTTCCATTTTGTGTTTCGTAGTTGTCTCAATATCTTATTGCTTGGAGGACGAGGGAGCTTTTGACCCCTTCTGCTAGCTTCAGTTACGCCCTTTCTGGTGAGTTCTTAGCTTGGCTTGAGAACGAGGCACAGGTTGGACCATCCTTGGCTGCAGGGACTTCTGCGAGCGTGAGTGGGAGACATAGAATTGACACCTGACTTATCTGTGCCCCTAATTTTATTGCTTTTTTTTTTTCAAGTTTTTATGATATAAAAGTAACTTTGATTTACTCAAAGAGCTAGAGAGTGTACTTGTGTTGAAATCAATAGAATTAAAGTTGTGAGTACTAAAAATTTTCTTTTTTGGTCTAAAATGGTCTGTTGTAAAAGGTAAAATCTTGGGGAAGTCAACTTCATTAAAACTTTTTAAAACAATTTTCGGAAACGGTCACAACCTGATACACATGAAATTAGTCCTTAAGATGTATAACCCCAAATAAAAAAGATCGTAACTGTCCACAACTACATTTACCATCACTACTCTGATTTGCAATCGGCCCTTCTGCCAAATGGAGGTAACGCAACCCAGCTAACGGATGGAAAAAGATGGACCGACCAATCAAATGAACAGGACAGTTGAGTTAGAAATGGTTGTGGCCGAACTTCAGGATGAAGTTGCCTACATATCCCAAAGATAGAAATCAGGCCTTACGTAGTTCGGTTCGGGTTTACTCGAGTATTAACACTCTTTTTTTTACGCTCTAAGTTTTGCCAAAGCCGCCCTTTCGGGTTTTCAACCTTGCGAGGTTAGTTTTTCTTTGTTTCTAATTTTTCATGCTCTAACTTTTGCCTAAGTCGCCCTTCTGGGTTTTCGGCCTAGCAACCCTCTCAGGGATAGTATTTCTTCAACTTATCCATATTAATCAGCTATAAGAATTCCAGGCCATCTAAATCCATGAGAATGATTGCTCCCCCCGACCAGATAGATTTGATGATGTAAGGACCAATCTAATTGGGTCTGAACTTGCCCCTAGGGTCATGGATGGGAGCTTGGTTGTCTTTCAGCTCCATATCTCTTTTTTTAAGGTTTTTGGATTTGACTTTTTTGTCGAAGGCCCTGGCAATTCTGCGCTAATACCCTTAGATATGATATAATGCCTTAACCCCCTCTCGTCAAACAACATCAATTCTTTAATCCTGCTCTATTGCTTATTCGCATTTGTTTTATGACACTCAGCCATAATTCGCAGCAATGATACTTCAATCTCTATTGGCAAAATAGTTTCCATCCCATATACTAGAGAGTAGGGGGCACCCCCGTGGATGTGCAAATTGACGTTCTACAACCCCAGAGTGCAAAAGGTTGTTTATCCAGCCAATCCCTGTAAGTCTCCACCATCTTTCACAGTATGTTCTTGACATTCTTATTGGCGGCTTCAATGGCTCCGTTGTTCTATGGTCTATATGTTGATGGCTTATGAAAAGTCACGTTGTATTTCTCAAGCAAATCTATCACCTCTTTCTTGAAGTGTGAGTCATTATCCGATATGATCTCGTTTGGCACCCCATACCTACAAATGATGTTATTCCGAATGAATTTGGCCACGTGCGATGCCTTCAACACAGAGCAAGACTGAGCTTCCACCCACTTAGTAAAGTAGTCGATCGCCACTAAAATGAACTCATGCCCATTTGAGCCTTTTGGCAAGATTGAGAAAAGCCACGGTGAAGTCATGTTGTAAAGCTTTGATGGTGGGATATTCATGCGATTAGCATGGATTTGACATTTATGGCATCACCACACAAAACTAATACAATCCTCCTCCATAGTTGACCAATAATAGCCTTGCTTGAGGATTTTTCTAGCCAGCATCACACCATTCATGTGTGCTCCACACTCCTTCCCATGGATGGCCTCCATAAGACATTTCGACTCTTCTTCTTCAATACAGAGCTTGTGCATTCCCCGATGGCCTCTCTTATACAATTTATCCCTGCAGATGATGAACTAGATGGCCAGACGCTGTATTCCTCGTTTATCCTTAGCATTTGCTCTTAGTGGATACGTATCATTCTCCAAAAAATTCCAAATGTCGTAATACCAAGGGTTCTTGTCTCGAACCTTAGCTGTTGCAGTAATAGTTTCATAAGCAGGCATATATTTTTGTTCAATGATGATTGGACGCATCTTTACTCCAAGCAGTATGTCTATCATAGAAGATAGAGTTGCTAGTGCATTAGCAAATCGGTTGTTCTCTCTTAGCAGAAGTGTGAACGACAGTTTTTCAAATCTCAGAATTAGAATATCCAGGGTCTAATGATAAACCTTCATGCTCTCTTCCTTGACCTTCCAATTCCGTTGGCTTGAGAAACAACCAAGTTCGAATCTTCAATGACGTCCAGCCTTATTGCCCCTAGTTCTAAGGCAGATTCCTATCTAGCGATGCACGCCTCATATTCTACTTCGTTATTAGACACTCTGAACGGGAGTTTGAAAGCCAAGGGTATATGGGAATCATCGGGTGCTATGAACAATACACCTATCTCATAACCATATTGATTAGATGCTCCGTCAAAGTACATTGTCCATGTTTCCTCTTCTACTTGCAGAATGTCTTCATCTGGGAATGGATATTCTACTACCTCATCTCTGCCCACTGGATGGTTTGTCAGAAATTCCGTTACTATTCTCCCTCTGACTGATTTGTGCGTCACATACTTAAGGTCAAACTTGGCAAGAAGGAGCAACCAACTCGGAGACAAGTGGTATGGATGTTGTATCCTAGAGGGGGTAAGTCAGAGTTTAGTGACTGCTGCATCAGTGTTTGAGTTCTTCCTACCGTAATGAGCTTGATCTCCTTAAAGAAAGCAAGATATCCGTGCCTCAGCTTGGTCTAATTGTATCTCATTTTCTTTGTATTATTTATCGATAAAATATAATTTTTCTGATATTTTCACCAACAATAAATAAGGCTACGAAAATCACTTCTTTTTTTGGAAAAATCATATCTTTTGTATATCCACTTTTACTCATTATCAATCAATGTTAAAATTTTCTTTTATCCAGATTTAAGAATTGAGAATCACCAAATTTGGTTCTAAAAAATTTAGTCAACTTTTCAAAAAATTGAGTTTTTTATTTTTCGTATTTTTTTTTTTTTGTGAATTATTTTAATATTTTACGCAATTTTTTTTTTTTAAGATACACTTAAAAAATATAATATTGTGATTTTTTTTTTAAATCACCAAATATGAAAAATATAAAAAAGATAGGAAAATTCAGTATGTTGGGGCAATCCCACATCGCCTGGGAGGGACGAACCAACTTCACCTTATAACCGTATTGCCCCACCCACCTGTTAAGATGGCCCACTCGTGCCCTGCAAGATATTCTCTGCTCTGGGTAGGGATGACTATCTACTTTTCCTCACGGTTTTGTTCCTCCTCAGGGGAAAACGCGTCTCTACAAGTGGAAGGAGCCAGTACGCTTATAAGGTGAAGTCAGTTCGTCCTTCCCAGGCGATATGGGATTGTCCCAACACAATACATTTTCGTATTTTATTGTATTCAATGAATTTTTTAAATATCTTTGTATATATTTTTTACTTTTTAAGTATATTAAGATTAAGTGAATCTAAAAATAAAAAATACAAAAATACTTCAGAAAATTGTTTTGAAACTGAAAACCAAATAAGGTAGTTTTTTTGTAACCAAACCAAGCCCTAAGTCCCATCAAATGGGGTTGGCTACATGAATCATTCTTCTCCACGCGGCCCTATCAAAGGCCATTTCATTAGTCAAATTAAGTAGATTCATATCTCTATTTACAACGCTAGCCAACATTAATCTAGGCCTACCCCGTCCCCTAACACTTCCATCTACCGTTACAACATCGCATCTCTTCCCTACTGCGTCTGTTGGTCTCTGTTGAATATGACCAAACCATCTCAATCGATTTTCTCTCAACTTATCTTCTATCGGTGCTACTCCTACCCATTCCCGAATATACTCATTTATAATTCTATCTTGTCTAGTCTTACCACATATCCACCTTAGCATCCTCATCTCAGCTACACTCATCTTATCTACATGTTGTTTCTTGGTTGCCCAACACTCCGTCCCATACAACATTGCTGGTCTAATAGCCGTTCTATAGGACTTACCTTTTAGTCTAGTGAGTATTTGTTTATCGCATAATTCCCCAAACGCACTTCTCCATTTACACCATCCCGCCTTAATCCTATGGACCACATGTGCATCAATCTCCCCCGCTGTTATGATAATCAACCCTAAATAACGAAAATGTTCACTCTTAGACAGTTCTTAGTTCTCAATCTTCACTTCTTCTCTGCTTTCATTGTTACTGTTACTGTTACTAAATTTACACTCTATGTACTCTATCTTAGTTCTATTTATCTGGAATCCTTTAGATTCAAGAGCTTTTTTCCAAATCCCCAACTTTGTGTTAACTCATTTTCTAGTCTCATCCACTAGCACAATATCGTCTGCAAAAAGCATACACCATGGCACGTCATCCTGAATACTTCTCGTCAACTCATCCATAACTAAAGCAAAAAGATAAGGATTTAAGGTAGATCCTTGGTATAACTAGGGTAGTTTTTTTAGTACGACACCAAAAATTTATCCCTTTTTTTTTTGGTATTGAAAGCAATAAGTTTATAGAATTTTATACATATTTTACGATAAGAATAAGTTCAAAGTAACATTATTAAAAATATAAGTCATCTTCATACAGCTTTTTAAGTGGTAAAATAAAAAAATTATCATAACATTTTATATTAATTTTATGTATAAATTTTCTATTTGTACAACACAACTTCTTTTGTACCATAAAATAATCCCAAAAGGGCCGAATGTGTCCAATTAGTAGTGTTTTGAAGCTAACCAACTGTTTTTATGGGCCTTCTAGGCCCAAATAAGCCAATACATAGCTTCGATTACGGGTCGGCATTGTATTGTATTAGGTCGTATTCGTGTGTTGTCATTTCAGGTTCATATCATAATTATTTTAATATTAATTTAACTCGTTTATTATGTCGTGTTATCAGATCGTGTTATTTTCAGTCCATGTCTTATTCGTGTCATGTTAACGTGCTTAACTAAAAATTTAAGTGTATGAAAAAAAGTTTACCCACAAAATAAATTTAATGAAGTTATTCTCTGTTGAATAAAATTATTCATGAGAATATTTTATATGAATTCAATTTTATTTTCTTAATTTACATATATCCTATTATTATTCTTTTTACTAGATTAACTATATAATGGTAGACAAAATACATTATCTTGAATTAAAATATATATATATATATTAGCTTTAAAATCTTACTTTATATACTTTTTAATAAGTTAGACGGAGTTATATAAGGGATTAAAATAGGGTTTGAATTTTTTTTTTAAGTTGGCTATCTCAATTTGAGAGAGAGTTTGAGTTTAGTATGCCAATTTTGAGACTGATTTAAGTAATCCGAACTGTTTACTTTCTATGACTCGTTAAGTAAAATATCCATATAAAAAATTAAGATGATTAAATATCAGTAGTTATATGTTTGAATCAAATTTGTATTACAAAAAATAAATGGTTATTTTTGAAATTATATTTGTTGTCTATTTTTTTTAAACAAATATGAATGAAATATATAGCTACCGATATCCAATTAGCGTAATTTTTTGTATGAATATTTTGTTCTACGAGTCATAAAAAATGAATGATTCAGATCACCGAAATCGATCTTAAAATGGCCCCACCAAGCCCAAATGTTCTCTCAAATTGAGATGATAACTTGACAGAAGCCAAATTCATTAAAAAACGGCATGGCACCCTTTAATAAAATCACTAATTTATGTAAAAATATTGAATTTGTCATTTGTCCACCATTTCAAACATATCCAATTCATCAATTTAATAAATATTTTTCAATTCCTAAATTAAAAAATAAAATAAAAACAAAATAAATAAATAAATACAAAAAATTTAGAAATAATGAGTTACAGTTAAGATTATATATAATAAGAATTTATTAACTTAGGTTATAGGAATGATAAGGCCTTGTTTGGGAATATACTATTTTAGTAACTTTTTGGTTTTATACACACATACACACAAAAACAAAAACCAAAACCAAAACCAAAAAGGAAAAAAATATGCAGAAAAGTAAAGAGAGTAATATGACAACTTCTAGTAACGTTTTAACTTTTTGATTAAAATACTTAGTCCCCAAATGAGGCCTAAGACTAATTAATTGAGGTTAATAATTTACTATACTTATTAATATTATTAGATTATATATAATATATGTTTAAGTGATCAGTTTTTTAATTTGGTACACAAGATATTTGAACTGATACCGAATCGAAAACTGAAAAAAGTTGAATTAAAAAATAGCACAAACCAATTCTTGTTAAAAAAATTTATAAAAAAAAAAAAAAAAAAGACAAATATGGAAGGTTCAGTCTGATTTAATCGATTTAGTCAATTTTTTTTAATTTTTCTTACATTCTACTCCTCTCGAATCTGAATTTCATTTTTCCCTCTTGATGTTTGATTATTTTCTCATTTTAGTCTTTAAATTTTTTTTTTCACTTTGACCCTTTATGTTTTAAATTTTGTTTCCAATTTATTATAAAAGTTAACTAATGTTCAAAATTATACACAAAATGACACATTGACAGTCACGTGATATAAATTATTTTGTTATATATAAGTTACACATTTTACAAAAATCTAAATTTTAATATAATAATATATTTTTTATGTCATGTGACAATTAATATGATTTTTTTAGTTTAATTTTAAATGGAAGTTAAATTTATGAGTTAATTAAAAAAATTAAAATACAAAGGACCAAAGTAAAAAATAATAATAATTCAAAAGCCAAGCTAAAAAAATAACGAAGGGTAATTTTTATTTCCTTACACACTTAAAAATTTAAATTTTCATTTTATTCTTTTACAATTTTTAAAATACCATCTCATCCCTTCCATTCACTCTTCTCCTTACACCCAAAACCTTTCAAACCCTAGTTTCTTCACCTCCAACTGGTACAGCCATTGTTGTCGTCTATAATGGTTGTTGCCGACCACCACCACACAAGCCCTCATCGCGGCTACTGCCACCCTGAAAGCTCTCACTGCCGCCGAAACTATCACAGGCAACCACCTCCATAGCCTCACTATTGCTACGATCATCTTTTCTACAACCAACCATCACTGTCGCAACCATGTCCCCCATCTCTGCCATCACAACCAGCACTGCCACTTATCGTTCTACCACGAATGGCACCACTGCCCCATCGTGCACAACCTTGCCTCCATCTTTGCCATTGCGATCCAGTCTCTCACCCTTTTCCATGGCTGACAGAGCACAAAGAGAGAGAGAGAGAGAGAGGGGAAGGAGAGAGAGAGAGAGAGAGAGAGAAAGAGAGTATGCATATGTGTATATATATCATGGGACCTCTCTATAGGTCAATTTTTGTAAAACTTTATTATTTAGAACAAACAAGAACAGAACAACAAAAGTTGTTCCAAATCCAATCCCAAACGACATTTCGACAATAATCTCTCCCCACATCGACTTGCTAAGAGAGACTTGAGGAGCTTCATTGCTAATCGAACAAGGGGAAGAATGTTCACCACATAAACCTAGATGCCCTTCAAAGCTCGCGTTTGGAACTGCCCTCTAATAGGGATTACTCCATACAGTTGATTGTAAACAACACTGAACTTGGACAGAAAGCTGAGATTTACCAACAAAAGAGGTATAGCTCTAGATAGATCGTTATGGAACAAATCCAAAGTCTCTATGCTTGTCATACCAGACAAATTGTCAAGAATGTTTCCAGATAAATTGCTGCATTTTAGGTCCAAACAATGCAATTTTTTAAGGTTCCCAAACTTGGGCCAGATGGGTCCGGTGAAAAAGTTATTGTTGAGGTCAAGTGTTAGACTTATTTATTTTGATGATTTATTTAATTATGTTTTAATTTATTTGAAAAAAAAAATAGAATCCAAAATTTATTTTGATAATTTATTTAATTATATTTTAATCAAAATTTATTTTGATGATTTATTTGAAAGAGAAAAATAGAATCAAAATTTATTTTATCTCATTATTTCTCACCTAAACCTTTATCCTAAATGTTATTAGAATGTATTTAATATTTGATTAAATCAGGAGTTCAAACAGCCCAAAACAAAGGTTCAAACAACCTAGCACAACAGCAGGCCAAAAAGTTCAAAAGGTTCAAGTGAAAGATATTCAAATTAGTAATGATGGAAGTACAATAGCTATAAACGGTTATAAAGGTTCAAAAGGTCAAAAGGTTCAAGTGGAAGGTATTCAAATTTGTAATGATGGAGTGGAAGATATTCAAATTGGTAATGATGGAAGTACAACGGCTATAAACGGTTATAAATTCAAATGACTACAATAGCTATAAATAACTGTAAATTCAAATGAATACAACGGTTATAAACGGCTATAGTTTTCATTATATATACCAAAGCCTCTAATGTAAACAAGTTACAAAAATCCTGAAAATATTCTTGGATCTATAATCACTCACATCTATTCTCAGAAATTATACACTGAGCCTTATAGCTTTAAGTCCATCTTTCCTATGTGAGATTTACAAAAAAAATCAAAGCTTCATTTTATATATCTATCTTTGAGAGATATTTATTGTAAACTTTCTTTGAAAGCAAAAATACTATTTTATCTTGTAAAAGTGTTGCAAACACTGTATTCTTGAAATCTTAAGAGTGATTGTGAATCACCTAAGATTTGCAAAGGTTTGGGCTTATGAAGTCTATGTAAAATCCATGGAGGATTGCTCCATTTGTAAAGAGGTTGCTAGCACCCCTGTGAAGCTAGAAGATAGTGAAAAATATCAAGTGAAGCTTGAGGAATGGACGTAGGCCGAGTTGAAGCCGAACTACTATAAATTTATTTGCCTCTCTCTCCTTTATCTCTTTATTTTATTTTAAATTGACATAGCTATATTTCACATTTTTACTGTGCGAAAATCATTAACTGACATAGTTGTTAAGACACTTGTTTTAATTATTTTTATTTCATTAATTATATTTATCTACTGTGCTAGTCATAATTTTTATTAGAGTATTATTAATTTTTAATTATAAAAACCTAATTCACCTCCCTTCTTAAGTTGTCTTTTGAGTAACATCAAGTGTCGGTGTAAACCTCCAAAGTTGATTATATTGCAACCCTACAAGGCTAATGTTTCGTTTCACAAAAAATGGGAATAAGAAACCTAGAGATGGGTCTTCCAGCGAGAGGTCCATGGAGATAAAGCAGTCTAATCCAGTCAAGTTTTTTGGTATCTCTCCAATAAAAGAGTTGTTTGACAAGTCAATGTAAAACAAAAACTCAAAATTACCTAACCATAGCGGAATTAGTCCATCAAATTGAGATATGATGGATGGATTCTGGCTTTTATAGACTTGGCTTGGCCCATTCCTAATAGGATTTCCAACTCTCCCTATGAGAGTCCTCCTAGGAATCACACACCCTACTCACTACCAACCAAGTGAGATGGCTTTGCACAATCTTAGTAGGACTCTAATTTTCCTTAGCAGAGTCATCCTAGGAGTCACACTCCTACTCACTACCAACCAAGTGAGATGGTTTGCACAATCCCAGTAGGACTCTAACTCTCCTTAGCAGAGTCTTCTTAGGAGTCACACTCTTACTCACTACCAACCAAGTGAGATGGTTTGCACAATCCTAGTAGGACTCTAGCTCTCCTTAGCAGAGTCCTACTAGGAGTCTCATCACTGCAAGCCAAGTGAGATGACTGAACCCTTTACCTTGGTTCTACATTTCTGCCCGAACTGCTTTATCTCGGTTATACATGCCTGACCGAATTGCCTTATCTTGGTCCCCTACATTCGAACCGTTTGATTTGGAAGCCGATCTTCTGAATGCCACCCTACCGAGCTATACGTAGCTTGGCCCTCGCCATTGATGTTACTTCGATTGACATCTTTATATAAGCTGCTGCAACCACACCGAGCTAAGTTACCTCGGTCACACACTTTAGGTAATGAAGTAGATGGCGCCCGGCCGAGCTATACCAAGACCGGCCAAGCTATACCAAGCCCGACATCCTTTCTCTACTTGTACCTCGATTTCACCTGTTGAGACCGTGCTATCCATAGTGCCCCTAGATTGAGCTATCCAACAGCAAGGTCCTGAGAAAAGGCCCAAAATACCTCGGCTTAATATGGTTTGACCGAGCTAACCATAAAGCTCTTTTAGACAGGGCTAACTTCAAGGCCCTTTTACTCAGTCCTTACTGTGGCCCACAGAATGGCCCATTACCCAGCTCGGCCTAATTTGTTTACAAATTACCCTCTCAGGAATAATATTATATGTATCAATTAGTGTACTAATAGATGATGTAACATAATTTTAACGATTTTAGATATTTATAATTTGTATAATAAGTGGGGTCAATAATAATGACATACTAATTGGTACATTAGTGTATAAACTAATTGGTGCATGTAGCACCACCGTTTCTACAAACAATCAAAGGAGAAGTTATTGGTTGGTCATGCGGCATCGTTACATGGTGCCCGTGGTAGCCAATGATTGATAAAAAAGCGTGGAATTTATAAATTTGTATTGAGTAATTGGAGAATATAAAAGGATATAGTGAATTGTGATTAGTTTGAAATATGATTACGTGGCGTCCCAAGATCAATTAATAATTTTTTCAATCAAAGAGAAGATAGTGAAACAAGTAAAAGTCAAGGAAAAGACAAGGATGCTTCGTTTGGGAAAAATGTCGACTTTTTGGCTATTTTAGCGTGGGATCAAAAAGTTGTCTAGGTTCCATTTTTTTTATTTTTTGCAAAGAAAAAAATGAAATGATTATGGCTTAAATGTGATATTTTGTTTTATTAACTTTTTATCGTATTTTATCTTTTTATAAATTTTAGCCAAAAAATGAACCCAACTAATATGCTAAATGTGGGCTTTGGAGGAGATTATTTGAAAAATCATCCCCCCCCGCACCTTTTGAACAATTAATTTTTTAAAATTTATTTAAATTATTTTATCTAATAAATTATAATCAAAAGTTACACTAAACAATTTGATAAAAACTCTTAAATAAATTATAAGCTATGTGTATAAAGAAAATTATATTATATGTACCTTAAAAAAATGTGTATTATATATACTTTTAATTATATATATATATATATTTTTAGTTATAATTATTTTTTTAATTATAATTCATAAATTTTTTAATAATTTCTCATATTATATTTAATTATGATATTATTTTAATTATAATTTAAAAAAATAAAATTATATAATTTTTAAAAAAAATTATAAAGTGCATATTCCACCACATCTCCCGTAGTGTGAAGATAAAAAAATATAGCAGTGTGAAGAGAAATTATAGCAGTGTGACATCTCACGTAATGTGTGAAGGGAAATTATTGGATGCACGTGCCTGACATCTCAGTATATTCCACCACATCAATAACAATCACACTAACTGAAATGCAACTACACGCTAGTCTAACGGAAGTTTAAACAGGCTAGCCTCAGTATTGGCCGTACACTATAGAAAAGTCAAAATTTTGAATTTATGGCCCATTTGATTCTTCTCTCTTTCAAGGCTAATCACCATTTTAAGAAAATTGAATTTTTTATTTTTAATAAATTTTAAAAATATTTTACATTATTTTTTTATTTTTAAGATAATTTAAATATATTTAAAAAATATAATATTTATGTAAAAAAATTTAAAAATCACTAAATACAAAAAAATGTAAGAAAAAAATAAAAATTCAATACATTTTCATATTTTATTATATATAATAATTTTTTTATAAAATTTTGTACAATTTTTTTTATTTTTTAAGTATACTAAAATTAAGTGAAACTAAAAATTAAAAATAAAAAAAATGAATAAAATATTTTTAAAAATAATTAAAAATTAAAAATACGAATTAAAAATTTAAAAACTATTTTTGAAAATTAAAAACCAAACTGGGTGAATACTATTTTGTTTGGTTTGATTTTGATAGTCAATTTTAAAGGATGACTTTTTGAAAAAGATGGGTGAGTGACACTAGCTGTCTTTATAATTTAGGATTTGTATCATTTTGATTTTTAAATTTTCAATTATAATATATTTGATTTTGAATTTTGAATCTCTTTTTAAATAAAGGCAATTGAAGACACATTTTTCTTTGCAAACAGAAAATGTTCTATTTTAATGGCAAAGTCATTAATTTGATAAAATATAAGTTAGTTTGACAAAAATAAATGTCAAAAAGTTATTTTTGATTTTTAAAAATTATTTGTACTCACCAAAGATAAAATTATATAAAAATGATAAATCTTTTATATTTTTTATTTTTGTACTAAATTGATTTTTAGTACATGTTTGGATGATAATCATATAATGGTTTTTTGTTTTTTATGGTTATAATGTAATAGATGGCTATTTTTATTGTTAACAGATATTTTTGGATGATTATCATATAATGGATGATTATTAGATTTTTAATGTGTAATTGATAAATTTAATATATAAAATATTTTTAATTTTTAATTTTGAATTTTTTGATTTAATGGATTAATTTAATAATGATATCAAAATTATTGCTATGTTTGACTTTTGAAAAAATAGAAACTAATTTAATAAAAATAAATATAAAAAAATTAATTTAAAAAAATTATTTCTACCCTCCCAAAAATAAAATTATATAAAAATGATGTGTTTTTAATTTTTTTACCAATTTAATTTTTCGTTTCGTAGAAATTTTTTCTGAAAGTAGATTATGAAAATCAAACCAAACAGAGCTTTATAACCAAGAAAGTACCAGTATTATTTATTAAAAAAAATACCATTACATTTCAAACAACATACAAGTTAACAAACACAAGTTAAGTTATATGACGACTTTACCCTTGAAATAGACCGTTTGTAAAAGAAATATCTTTGATTGTCTTTGTTTGAAATAAGTTTCCAAATTCAGAATCAAATGTATCACAATTGAAAAGTTAGGAATTAAAGTGACAAAAGTTCCAAACTACAAGAACTGTGTAATTCACCCGAAAAAGATTAATAAAATTTTTATTTTTATTTGATTGTATATATTTTGAAAATAGTTTTCATTTCCTTAGCCAAAATCTCGTTATTTAATTTGTATTCATATCTTTTCGAAAAGATGTTAAAAGTAGTTTTTTGGCTTTTAACCTTTTTTAGGTCACATTATCTCTCTATTTTTTTACGTATTTTTTTATAAAAAAAATCAAAAAAAATAGCTTTTAACTTACTTTCCATAATATTATTTAATTGTACATTATAAAATTTGTTATTTAATAATTATTTTCTATTGCATAACTGTAATTAATATATGTTTTACCACTTTTACTATTGAGGACATTTGGACAAGGATGGTTTTAGCTTTGAAAATAAGAATTCATTATTATTATTTTAGACAAGGATGGTTCATAATATTTTTAAAAAATTATTTTATATATTACATATATATAAATATATTTAATAAATACAATCAGGATCAAATGTGAAGGGATAGAATGAGACAAAGGAAATAAAAATCTATTCTCCATGCTTTTTCATTAGGGACGGAAAAAGCTCATGCATAATAGAAACAGAAGATATGGGAACAAAGCGGAAAAAATTACCATTACTACTAGGAATTGGGATTTTTGACGCGAATAGTACACAAAGTTAGCAGGATAAATTTTACTATCTTCTAACATGAACACATATATAACATCATTTAATAACACGAATATTAAATATGTTGAGTTAATATGAAACTTGCATAACATAAGATTGACACGAATGAACTGTTTAATGAAAAATTAGTTAGGTATTTTAGTATTGTTTTTATTAGGGGGTGTCATGGGACTTAAAAATTAATCTAATAAATAATAATAATAATAATATACTTTTGATAAATTAAAAAAAAATAGAGTTGAAATTAAATATTTTTATTAATAATTTTATTTACTAGAAATTGATTTCATTGAATTCAACTTGTCATTTTTTTTTTATACATTTGATATTTTCAATTAAGGGTTGACGGTAGGACTCTCTAAAGTTGGTCGTCTAACTTGCAATATTAGTTGGGTTCTATGGCCCGTTTTGTGGCCAATCTTTGTAATTTAAATCATTTAATTTTTCAGACTCAAGTAGAATATTTATGTAAAATATCAAGATAATTAGATATTAGTAGCTATCTGATTAAATCATTTTTATCTTTAAAAAATAGATGATAAATATAATTTCAAGTCATGTATTTTTTTGTAATACAAATATAATCTAAACATATAACTATCGATATCTAATTATTTTAATTTTCGGAAATGAGCCGTAGCTCGACACCAAGGGCTCGAATTGGCTCGAAAGAGGGAGAGGAGAAAGAGAAGGGAGGGAGAGAAGAGAAGGGAGGGAGGAGATCGTCGCGCAGCACCACTGCCGTCGCCTCGCCGCCGATCGTCGCAGCTTCAGACCGTCGCCTCGCCGATCGTCACACCACTGCCACCGCCTCGCCGATCGTCGCAGTCGCAGCCCCAGCCCCGCCTCCTCCTCCAGCCAATTTTTATGGCCCCTCCCCTCCCCTCCTTCCTCCTCCTCCTCCTCCTCCTCCTCCTCCTCCTCCCTTCTCCCTTCTTCTTCTTCTTCTTCGTTCTGCAAAAAAAACACGGAAAAAAAAAAAAAAAAAAAAATCGACACCAAAACGACGTTGTTTTGGTGTCGAGCCAAACTCGAGCCACGAGTTTCGAGCTACGTAGCACTACCGTTTAATTTTTTATATAAATATGCTACTTAACGAATATTAAAAAGTGAATACTCTAAATTATTGAAATCGACTTCAAAACAGACTTACCAAATCCAAATTATTCTCTCAAATTGGATCCAAACTATTTAGCTTTCGTTTGGGATGTGAGTTGGTTTTTGACTTTTTGACTATTTTAGTCTGGGACTACAAAAAGGCCTGTTTGGTAGAGCTTATAAGCTGCTTATTTAAGCTTTTAGCTTAATTTAAACTAAAATATTGTGTTTGGTACAAGTTAAGTTAATCAGCTTATAGCGTAAATCAAGTTATTTCTCAGCTTATCTCAAGAGCTGGTCAGAGATGCTTAAATTTTTTACTTAAGCACGCAACTGGTGTTGGAGGGCTGAAATTACTTAAATGCCCTCGTCAATACCCAAACATTAATATTATTAATTAATATTAATTAAAAAATAAAAAATTCTATATTTCTGGAGAAAAATAAAAAATCAATATTAATTGAAAAATAAATATTAATTGGTATTAATTATTAATAAATTCATATTGTATATTATTAAAAAATAAAAAATTATATATTTTTGAAGAAAAAGAAAAAAATCAATATTAATTAAAAAAATTAATATTAATTGGTATTAATTATTAATAAATTAATATTGTATACTTTTGTAACGAATTAATTATTAATTGATACTAATTAATAACAATTGTTGATTAATAATATTAATTGATACTAATAAAAATTAAATATTAATATTAATTTATACTAATTAATAATTTTAATATTAATTGAGACTAATTAAGCCATTAATTGATACTAATTAATAATTTTGGTATTAATTGATACTAATTAAGCAATTAATTGATACTAATTAATTTATAATGGAAAATAATTGTGACAATAATACTTCCATTACATTTTTAGCAAATATATCAATTTTTATATTAATTGATACTAATTAATACTACTTATATTAACTTTTATGAATGAAATTTTTTTTAAAAAATTAAAACTGAAAAAAAATGAAAAAATAATCATTTTTATTGTATAAGGGTAGAAAGGACAATTATACAATAAAAAGTTATTTTACAGCTTATTAACCAAACACTACTTTGCTACTTAAATCCATAATCCCACAGTTGCACCAAACAGATTAACAGCTTATGTTTACAGGTATAAGTCATAATCTGTTAAGCTAAAATCTATAATCACTTTTCCACAGCTCTATCAAACAGGGCCAAAGTTTCGTTTGGGATAGACTTTTTGGCTTTTTTGACTTTTGTGAGAAAAAAAATGAAATGATTATGGTTTAAATGTGACATTTTATCTTATTGATTTTTTAGCTTATTTTGTTTTTTTATAACTATTTTAACCCAAAACTAACATACCAAACATAGCCTTAGTAGCAATTTTTTTTGACATGATGTATTAACACGATATGAACTAGACACAAATTAAAAGTAACACAATATGATAATATAAAATAAAAAATATATATATTAATATTAAAATAATTTTGATACAAATCCAAAATAACACAATTACGAACCCGACCCGCGTACCATCTCTATCCCCGACCCCACCCCTTAACCCATTCCTGAATGGCATTAGCCGGTAACTAGGGTTGCAAATGAACCGAACTGTTTATGAACAAGCTCGGCTCGGCTCAGCTCAGCTCGGGCTCGGCTCGACTCGTTTAGTAAACGAGCCGACCTCGAGCTCGAATATTAGGCTCGTTTAGTAAACGAGCCGAACTCGAGCTCGCACGAGCTCGGCTCGTCAAGCTCGACTCGTTTATCTATATTTAAATTATATAATATAAATTTATTGTATGAATTGGAAGTACAAGCAAAACCCTAAACCCTAAGCAAATTCCAAAGCTTTCGATGGAAGAAGTGTTTCGGGGGTTGCATTGTAGTTAGAGTGCTTATTTTTTGTATTTATACATGGTACCATGTTGCCTATGGTGTATTGTATTCAATTTATTAGATAATTGAAAATAGAGGAAGCAACCATTCAAACCGACCAGTTGGTATCTCAAACTAATTCATATTTCTAAAAGTATGAACATATAATATTAACTATCTTGTGAACTTTCATAATTCATTTATCTTATAACCATTGCATATTATTCTAAAATGGATTTGCTACACTTGTATGGGCCCTATCATCATATTTGCTATATTTTCCTCTTGCTCTTCAACAAAGAACAACATGCCAATTGGGCCTATCACGTATTAGACCATTATTAACATCCGAAAAGGAAAGGCAAGCATGTAGGATATAAGGTGAAAGATACGCAGTAAGCCATGCACATACAAAGACAAACATGCAGTTGCTTTTCAGACCATATTGCCACTGAAATAAATTAATAACACTTCCCTCTATCACCCACTAAAGGCGAATTGATTATCGCACAAGATTCCAAAATGAATTTTTTTATGGTATCTCAAAATCATTCCAGTAGTGACATTTATTAAAAGAGAGTGAATACTTGATAGTTAGCTACATCCATATGTATGACAAAACATGTTGTGTACAAGTCTATGGAATTCACATAAATGACAACCAAAGTTAAAACTACTTTATTTGTCTTTGTAATGCACAATTACTGATTAATTGGTATTCCAGGACATGGCACACAACAAAATGAATGGGAATGAAACACTATTTTCTCTGTATTGCAATATAAACCAAAATTTACAAACTTCTTTCCGTTGATCAATGTGAGCAAAAATTTACACACAACAATGCAAGAAAGCAAGCGCTAGTATCAATATTTTGAAATTATGTTGTCAATAAGCAACAAAATGAATGAAAGTTACCTGTTACAGATACTCTTCCACGATTGTTGCCTCAGCAGGGAAAACATCTTCAAAAGTCATCTTGAAGAAGAAAGTTAAAATATGAGAGGACGGATAAAAAATAAATAAATAAACAATACTAAGTGAAAAATAAAAAATAAAAAAAGAAGTAAGAAAAAAGGACAAAAATGTGGAAATCCATGGTACGATTACATTCACTTGATACAGAATTTCAACTTAACAAAACTATTGAATTACTCTAATATAAATATCACAAGTGGCAATCAATGAGAAGAACAAATTATACATCAAGTTGAAGATATGAAATAATTATTTTTAATTCAAAAGATTTAAGATCCTGAGCAAGCTGCTCTGCATTTATTCCTTCACGGGCTAATAGCCTGCATATAAATTAGAAAAAAACAAATATAAAAAAAAAAAACTTCAGAAGTATGGAAGAATATCAAACTATTGACAATCATCAGTCAGACATTCTCAAATAGTTGATTCATGAGGAAAATCAGAAAAGAGGTCATTGCAAACCCAAATTGGAAAACATGATGAGATATCCTCTGCAGTTATTAAATAAACCACGGAATCTCTAAACAATCATTGCAAACCCAATTTGTTACAAACTTCCAAGTTGTAACTTCTCATATCCTTTCCTGTATTTTCTCATCATCCAAACAGATAAATTATCATTGCTTCAAAGTCATCTTGGAAACTTGTGCACGAACTTGAGTGTCAATGTTTGTGTATGTTTGAATGTCCACATATGCATAATAAGTGTACACATCTGTATGTATTTTAATAATGCATAAAATTGATGTGTGTATAACAGAGAGATAAGTACATTGTGGCAGCAATAGGTTAAGTTAGAGCTTAACTTCTTAGGGTTTTCACTTTTAGCTTTTTTGACAATGCCTCCAATGGCCAAGAAAAAATTCAGACATAGGTTGTATTGATTCTCTGATGCCTGAACCCTAGCGAGTTTTATCCAAACTAAATAAATCAGCTCACAAAGAAAAAAGCCATCTTTGCAGCCCATAAAAATTCAAGAAGAACACAAAACAATAATGTAGTCTAATTTAAAACTCTTAATTTTCCTTTGCAAGACCTAAGCTACACTCCTACCAAATGTTTGCTCGACTCTGTTTTCACCAATCTGCTGTACACAAGAAATGTTTTTTTCAAGTTTTCTTTCTGATTTCGTGACCTTATTTTATTGATGATGTGTTGTTTTTTTTTTTTTTGGGTTATGTATATTAAGCTTACTTTCCTGGTTTTTTTTTTTTTCTTTCTTGCTGTTTGGTTATGCCATTTCTTGTTTGTTTTCCTGGTTTGTTTTTTCAATTAATTTAAGGAAGTTGCTGATTTGATTCTTTTTTCTTTGTGTGTGTGTTCTTTGTATAATTGTTTTCTTGTTTGCCATTTCTTGTTTGCCGAGTTGTTTTTTTCAAGTTGGTTCAGGCATATTATCAAACACATGGGGTGTGTTTGGTAACGTTTACATTTTCAGTTTATATTTACAAAAAAATTATAAACTAGTTTTTGTTTATTTTTTGTTTATTTTTAGAAAAACATAAATTACAAACATGTTTGGTAATTGACAAAATGTTTAAAAAAATTTAAAAATATAAAAAGAGTGAGAAATAGCAAGTGGTGGCAAGTGGCGGTGGAAGACGATGGTGGAAAGTGGTGACGGTGGGTGGCTGGTGGTGGTGGGTGGGTGGGTGACGGTGGCGGGTGGTGGGTGGCAGTGAGTGGGTGGTGGTGGGTGGTGGGTAATGGTGGCAGGTGGGTGACGGATGGTGGGTAGTGGTGGGTGGTGGTGGTGGTGGGTAAGTGACGGGTGGTGGTGGTGGGTGGGTGGGTGACGGTGGCGGGTAGTGGGTGGTAGCGAGTGGGTGGTGGTAGAGGTGGTGCCGGGTAGTGGGTGGTGGTGGCAGGCGGATGGCGGGTGGTGGTGGTGGTAGGTAGTGGCAGGTGGGTGGTGCGTGGTGATAGCGGGTGGGTGGGTGACTGTGGCAGGTGGTAGCGAGTGGGTGGTGGTGGTGGTGGCTGGTGGGTGGCGGATGGCGAGTGGTGGTGGCGGGTAGGTGGCAGGTAGTGGTGGTGGTGGTGGTAGTGGTGGGTGGGTGGGTGACGGTGGCTGGTGGTAGGTGGTAGCAAGTGGGTGGTAATGGTGGTGGTAGCAGGTAGGTAGCGGGTGGGTAGTGGGTGATGGTGGTGGTGGTGGTGGTGGTGGTGGTGGTGGTAGTAGTAGTGGGTGGTGGGTGGTGGCGGTGGCAGGTGGTGGATGGTGGTGGCAGATGGTGGGAGCGGGCAGTGGATGGTAGTGGGGCGTAGGTGGTGGGTGGTGAGTGGTGGTGGCAGATGGTGGTGGGGGGTAGGTGGTGGGTGGTAGTAGCGGAAGACGGTGGTGGAAAATGGTGGTGGCTAGTGTTGGGTAGTAAAAAAAAAAAACTCAAAACTCAAAACGGAAACACATTTTTTGTGTTTTCATTTTTTGGCCAAATTTATAAACTGAGACCACTAATTTATAAATAAAAAATTTTACCAAATAAGTTTTTATTTGAGTTTTTTAAATTTTTGTAAATATAAACAGAAAACAGAAAACGTAGTATTATCAAACGGTACCATGGTGAACAATATATGGAATCCAAAACATCTCAATCACTTACTCAAAGATATTTGCAAACACAAGGTGGGCAAAGCATCTCATACCAAAAAAAAAAAAAAACCAAACAAAGCACCAATAAAATAAGGCTATGGAATCTCATAAAAAAACAACACATCATTAATAAAATAAGGCCATGAGTGTATAATAACATTAAATACAAGCAGGCGTAAGACAGGAACACCCACAGAGAGAGAGACAGAGAAGATGAACATACCAGTTAATTTGTTTGCTACAGATACAAATAGGACTGACATCAGCAGCAGCAGAAAGTATATATATAATCCTATTTCTCCTTATCAGTTCCTAGTAGGTTTGTTTTTGTTGTCTCTTGCTTTCCCAAGAGGTAGAATCAAGCAGGTGACTCATCAGTATCAAGCAGCTGAATCATTCTAAGTACCATCCTCAGCCAAAAACCAGCAGGCGAAATGGAGGACCCAAAAAAAAAAACAAACCAAACCGACTCACCGAAGCATCAATAATCGAGCCAAGACAAATGAGAGACTTCAAGGCATTAGATTCAAAAGGAGCTGCCTGCTTCCCTTCTTTTATATATGGGCAACAGAGGTGAGATTGCCATAATCTACTAGGATAAAGGGCAAAAAGAAGAATTTGATGCGCTAGATTCAACCTGCTTGCTTTCACTCTTCTATATATAGGTTATAGATAAAATAATAAAATAACATAGATATTTTTTTCATGTTATTTTAAGAGATATAACAATCATCTTCTTTGGTTTTAAAAAAAAAAAAAAAAAAATGAGTTTTTTATTTTTTATATTTTTTTATTTTCACTAATTTTTTTTTAATATTTTCAGTTTATTTATTTATTTTTTATTTTTTAGATACACCTAATCTAGATATATTTAAAAAATATAATATTTTGTGATTTTTTTAAATTCATCATATACAAAAATACAAAAATTCAATACATCATCGTATTTTGTTGTGTTCAATGGATTTTTTAAAAAAAATTATACAAATTTTATACCTTTTAAATATATCTAAATTAATTTGATATAATCTAAATATAATGGTAGAAATAAAAAAAAAATATTCATATATAAAAATTTATACAAAAAATATTATAAAAATATTGTGATATTGATAATGTTATAAATATAAATCATGTTTATAGGTGTTTTATTTTAAAGTGAAAGGTCACCATTAAACTATATCATTGTGTTTGAAAATTTTATATAAAATTTAGGGTGAATTACATTAACAATCCTTGTAGTTTGGGGTTCGTGTCACTTTAGTCCTTGATTTTTTAATTGTGACACATTTGACCTTAAATTTTGAATCTTGTTCCAAACAAGAACAATTGAATAAACCATTGTTTAATTTCAAGGGCAAAATTGTCAATTTGATAAAATATAAACTAATTTGATAAAAATAAATGTAAAAAAAAATATTTTTTAATTTTTCAAAATTATGTCTACCCACCAAAGATAAAATTATGTAAAATTGATAAATCTTTTTGACATTTATTTATTTATTTAGTTTATCAAATTAATTTTTATCATGTGTTTGGATGATGATCATTTAATGGGTGACAGTTAGGATTTTAATGTGTAATCGATATATTTAATATATGAAATGTTTTTAGTTTTGCATTTTTTAATTTAATGGATTAGTTTAAAATGATATTAAAGTTGTCGCCATATTTGACTTTTGAAAAAATAAAAACTAATTTAATAAAAATAAAAACTATCCATTACATGATTACTATCCAAACACATAATAAAAATTAATTTGATAAAAATAAATAAATATCTAAAAGATTTATCAATTTTACATAATTTTATCTTTAGTGGGTAGAAATAATTTTTAAAAATTCAAAAATATTTTTTTGACATTTATTTTTATCAATTTAGTTTGTATTTTATCAACTTGACGATTTTACCCTTGAATTAAGTAATGGTATCTTCAATTATCCTTATTTGGAATAAAATTCAAAATTCAGAGTCAAATGTGTCATAATTAAAAAGTCATGGATCAAGGTGATACAAACCCCAAACTATAGGGCTATTAGTGTAATTTATCCTAAAATTTATGTTTGTATATCATCACTCAATAAAAACATGTTCAGGTAATATTTAATGATGGACAGTCGTAGAACATAGTCATGATGATAAGATGAAAAAATTATAGGAAAAGGGGCAATATAGTCATTTAAAAAAATTTAGGACATAACATCAATAATTTAGAGGGACAATTTATAATGAGATTATAAATTTCAAAGAGAGAAATATAGGCTTTGTTTGTTTGTATTTTTAAATTAACTTTCAACACGTGAACTCCCGCTTCACGTTTGGATAGGACATTCAAAATACAATTCTGCGTGTTAATTCAAATTACAGTTTGAAAACCCATTTGGCAGCTTGTACTTCAGTTCTCTACTTTTAACGTTTCTGCCTTCTTCCTCTTTTGATCTGAAAAGCTTCCATGTCCTTCTTCATCGTCTCTGAAAATTTCATGTGAACCTCAACTTTCTTTCTCTTTTGATCTAAAAAGCTTCCATGTCCTTCTCCATCGTCTCTGAAAATTGAACGTGAACCTCATATATCTTCTATGTATCACGTGAACCTCATATTTCTTCTCTGAAAAGCTTCCACTGAGTGGGAATTGGTGTGAGATGGGATGACCGGCCGGTTGTCCCGGTTCGACTTCCTGGTGTTCGACTATCTGAAGCTACTCTGAAGGTTCTGAAGGTTCAGGTTGTTTTTTATTTTTATTTTTTGCTTTTTATTTCTTATCTATTTTTTTTATAATATTAATATTTTTTTAATAATATTACATCCGTATACTGAACAAATATTGAACAATCTGTTACGACTTTATTACTAAATTAATAACGTGTAATAAATGAGAAAAAAAATTTGATAATGTTTTATAAGGTTTACGTTATGATTTTTATTTTAAAATATTAAACTTAGTGTATTTATGTTAATTTTTATTAATATGTATTCTCAAAAGTTGTTGACTTTAACAAAATTTTAGAAAAAAATAAAAAACGTATTGTAGAAGATGTTTGTACAGGCGTAAAAAATGAATTGATAGAAAATTTAATTGACACAAAATAATTGACATATATTTATTTTAAAATTAAAAAATAATTTGAAAAAAAAAATTATTCAAAAAAAATTACTGAAAAAAAAATAATTGAAAAAAAAAATCAATATTTAATTTCAGTATTTTAAAAATAGTTTGGTTATTACTATTGATAAAAAATACGGATATCGATATATAAGTTGTGTTTTTGATTATAAATTATTGATTGAATTAAGTTTTGAAAACTATTTTCAAAACACATTACCAAACAATTTTTTTTATTTCACATGTCACATCAAACTTTCAAAACTTAATTCAAAATATATCTTCAAAACACATTTCAACACTCTATTTAAAAATCATAACCAAACAAATTTTCTACACTCAAATCATAATTTCACAACACACAAACTCAAAATACAACTCATACTCTCAAATCACATTTACAAAACTCTACCAAACGCTATCATAATTTTTTTAATATAAAATGCAAATATGTATTAAATAAAAATCTCACGGAGGCGTCAGTGTAATCTACACCAAAAACAATCTCTGTTCTGAGGCCAAAAAAAATGACAACCAATTGTTGTTTATTGGGTTGCTGAATAAAACATTCCTTGCCTATAATACTAATAATAATAATAATAAACTCCTATTTAAAGTCTCAACAAAATTAAAAAGCTCATTTGACAAGCTGGTTAAAGTCAAGTTTTGGCTTTTAACCCATTTTGAATCATATCATCTCTTATATTTTTTACTGATAAAAAGATAAAAATATCACACACAAAAAAAAGAAAAAGAAAAAAAAAAACACCAAAAATTCAACGTTTAACCAACTTTTTAAAACACCCCAAAACCATAATTGTCCAAATGTCCTCATAAAAGTGGTAAAACATATATTAATTACAGTTATGCAAAAGAAAATAACTATTAAATAACAAATTTTACGATGTACGATTAAATAAATATTATATGAATACAAATTTTATACTAATGAGATTTTGGCTAAGGAAATGAAGATTATTTTCAAAATATATACAACCAATTACCAAACAAGTTTTGAATTTTTAATATTTTAAAATATATACAATCAAATAAAATTTTAAATTTTATTAATTTTTTTTGGGTGAATTATATTAACAATCCTTATAGTTTGAGATTTGTGTCACTTTTGTAATATATTTAATCCTGAATTTTGAATCTTATTTCAAATAATGACAATTAAAGATATTTCCTCTGCAATCGGTCTATTTTAAGGGCAAAGATGTCATACAACTTATTTTGTGTTGGTTAATTTGAAATATATTTTTTTAATGAATAATGCAAGCACTTTCTACCCACCCCAAAAAAATGCTAGCACTTTCTTAGTTATAAAGTTCTGTTTGTTTTGATTTTCATAATCTATTTTTAGAAAAAAATTCTAAGAAATGAAAAATTAAATTGGTAAAAAAAAAAAGAAAAACATCATTTTTATATAATTTTATATTTTGGGAGGGTAGAAATAAAATTTTAAATAATTTTTTTATATTTATTTTCATCAAATTAGTTTCTATTTTTTCAAATGTCAAATATGATGACAACTTTGATATCATTATTAAACCAATCCATTAAATCAAAAAATGTAAAATTAAAAATATTTCATAAATTAAATATATCAATTACACTTTAAAAACCTAATAATCATCCATTAATGGCAAGAATTCGCACTTTTGCCGACTAAAAATTTGGTCGGCAAAAGTCCATCTCTCCTTGGATATGCTTAAACTGTTGTCAGTGCAATAAGGTAACTAGGCTTGCATTTTGATTAGGAGTGATCACGAATTGTAGCATATATGTTTTTATAATTTGGTCAAAAATTGATTTATGTGTATCCGCACCTTTTAGCTTGTTGAAGATCCATTTTGCCTTCTCTTCAACAGTATTTGAGAAGCTCTGCAAGTATAAGAAAAGTTCAGTAAAAAGGATGTTGGATCACTAATTGCAAGTAAAAGATAAAACTGAAAAGGAGAAGAAGAAATCAATGTAAGATTGCCCAATCCATGTACAATTATTTAGAAAGTGAGCAAAGGTACTCCTTTATCCAAGTAAGACTACCTGCCTTTTGCATATGCTCAAGATTATTTATCCATCACCATAAGCTAACACGTACGAGATTAAGCCCTTTTGGGGTCAGCCTAAGAGATCTACCATTGATAGCTGAGCAACGGCATCTCCAATCTGTAGATGGTGTAACTTCAGATTCTTTCTCATCCATAAGATAATTTTCAAGTAAATAGTTTCCTAATGTGTACAGGACACAAAACTTGCCTCTTGATTTAATTTGTTAATTCAGCAATGCAAAATCAAATGACCTGAAACTTGAGAGCATAGGATATCTTCACCAGCAACATTTGGTTTTGTATTTGATTGGCTCAATTCGGTCTTCAATTTTCAGTTTATGACATTCTTCATGTTCAAATTGGTTTCTAATATTAGTGCATACCTCCAAAACCCTTATATTCTCAAAAACCCATTAGACCCTTTTCTTTCTTTCTTTTTTCTTTTTTGAATAATATTTACTTATCTTGCATAAGAAGTTAACAAATGACCTGAAACTTGGAGCATTGGACATCATAACTTTCACCATTTTGTTTTCTATTTAATTGGCTCATTCTAGTCTTTAATTTTCAATTTATGTCATTCTTTATGTTCAATTTACTCTAGCTTGGTAGCAAAGTCACTTAGGCCAGGCTGCATTTGGGAAGATGATATTTTAGCCAAAAAGTCACTAAAAATGCCAAAGAGCAACCAAAAAAAAAAAAAAAAAGAGCCAAGATTCCTTCCCTTCTCTCCATTTTTTCCCAAACTCATTTTATACTTGCACCACATATTTTAGTGAAAAGCCACTACAAAAATCACTACAAAACAAGGCCTTAACTACAACAAAAGAGGTAGCTTACCCAAGAAAACAACAAACAGAGGATGGCTTTGTTAGCATCAGTTTTGCGCTCCATAACATTTAGAGCCGTCATGGCAACAGAATCTAACCTCACGTAGCTGTGAAGATTGTACTGTCAAATACTATAACTTCTATAATTGCTCTCATCAACAAGTAGTTGTACATAAGATAGCAAAGAACCCAAAGCCCCAAGTGCAAATTCAAACCCAAAAACATCCCTTAAGTGGTTCGGGGGCTGTTTCATTTACATACCATCTGTTCCCACAACTTCTTCATACAGTTTAAAATCCAAGTTCCATTTGAAGATAAAGGTAACAATGTCAACAGTTAATAGATGCTAGCATACAGTCAAATTCCAAATTATTTAGACTCATATTGTCAAAATCTAGATTATTGAACTCTATAGTGGCTGAATGTTACACAGTTACAATAAGCAAAACTGAGGGCTCTAAATGTTAGCATCAACTTTGTTACACAGTTTCATAGCAAACCCAACTTCATACAAATACAAGGCAATTAAATCAAAATGTTTAATCTCAGATCATGCTTTTTATACCACATTTAAAATAAATGCTTGGTGCTTTCAATTGTTTAGGAAATGAAGGTTTGAGGAGGGGTTTCAAGAACGGATTTCGCAGATATGGAGATAAAGATGGGAAGAGTGAAGGAAACCATTTGCCCACTATATGAATGGCAGTGGCTGGGTTGATTTAGGGGTAGGTTTGAGTAAAGAAGGTATGCGGATGAAATAAGAAAAAAACCCTAGAGACCAAAATTAGGGGAACAAAGATAGAGATATAGATATATATATATATATAGAGAAACCGAGAGGACATACCTTGGCTAGTGCCCCAATGATGGATCGTGACTACGAGATAAGATGATATAGGCTGTTGGTTTGCGATGGTCCTCATGTGCGACGGGCGTCGACGCCGATAGTGCTCCTGTACCAATGGCGATGGAGACAAAAGCGAGAGAGAGAGAGAGAGAGAGAGAGAGAGAGAGAGAGGAGGGCAGATGCGAGTCACAGAGTGAGAGAGAGACGGACATGTTTTTAAGCCCTAAGTCACAGAGTGAGGTGAGATGGGGTGAGGTTTGGTGGTGAAGGAGAATCTGTATGAGAGAGAGAACAATCTGATTGGTTTAAATAGAGAACAGGCAAGGGCAAGTAAATGGTTTCCCTCCAAAATTTTCACGCCTTTGGTGACAAAATTGATTTTTGGTTGCCAAATGTTATTATCTGTGACCAAAATATTTTAGTCGCTAAACATTTTTTCATTCCCACTTTTTTTTTTTTTTTTTTGTCTTCCCTCTTTGACTTTTGCGGACCAAATTTCAATTTGATCGTAGAAAATTATATTTTGGCAACTGAAAAATAATTAGTCAGCAAAACTCCAAACCTTTATCGGGCGCTACTAGTATAAATTAAATATAAGATGAAGATCACAGAAGCAAAGTTCAGTAAGGCAGCTTCAAGAATCTTTATCCGGCGCTACAAGTATAAATTAAGTATAAGATGAAACTCTAAGATAAAATTTAAGTGTTATGAATTTCAGGCTTTTACAACCCAAAAAAAGAAAAACAAGAAATTACATGTTCCTTGAATCATTTTATAGAAAGAGAGGGATATTTATACCTCAAATTGTTTTTAGGGAGAGTTGAAGATGCTCTAGAAAATGGAGATGGTGAAGGCCCTGGTGGGTGAGACATTGTAGAACAAAATTACTTTAGTCAAAGAGTAAACAAAGATAGAGAGAGTCATAGAGTGAGAGAGATAGATATTAGGGGAAGAGAGGCAGAGAGATGGACAGAAAGATGGCAAAATAGAGAGGACATATTGGGGTAATGCTCCAATAGTGGATCGACGGTGGTGCTCGATGGCAGTGATGCTCCTTACCCGATGGCGATGAAAACAAAGCGACATAGATTCAATATCAGGAGGAGGGCAATGGGTGTGAGAGAGAGAGAGAGAGAGAGAGAGACAGAGTAATGGAATGAGAGAGACAGAGGAGTAAGAGAATCGAAAGAGGGCAAATGCGAGAGAGAGAGAGAGAGAGAGAGAGAGAGAGAGAGAGAGAGAGAGAGAGAGAGAGAGAGATGTTTTAAGCCCTAACTCATTTTAGTGTGTTTGAAATCCCTCCAGAGTTCCTCACCGAATTAATTTAAAAATCCCTCAAAAATGATAATAAATAATAAATAAAATTATAATAATAAATAATAATGATAATAATGATAATAATAATAATAATATTAAATATGAACTCAAATTGGGCGGTATGTGTTCCCACAAAAAAAAATTGAGTTTTATTGCCGACTAAATGTGTTTTAGTCACCAAAAATGTATATTTGCGAACCAAACGAGGTAGTCACCAAAGATTAAAAATAAAATTATACTAGATATTTGGCGACAAAATTTCTTTTAGTCTGCAAAAGTTGGTATATGACGACTAAAATTTATTTAGTTGCTGAAAATAAATTTTTGGCGACCAAACTTTTAGTCGCCAAAAATAAAAGTAAATTTTTGTTTTCCATTCAGCGACTAAATAAATTTAGTAGCCAAATGTAACTATACAACGACTATAATATTTATTAGTCGCTGAAAATAAATTTTTGGCGACCAAACTTTTGGTCGAAAAAAGATAAAAAGTAAATTTTTATTTTTCATTCAACAACTATATTATTTTAGTTGCCAAAACTATCTATACAGCGACCAAAATAATTTTTAGTCGCTGAAATTAAATTTTCGCCGACCAAACTTTTGGTCGCCAAAGATAAAAAGTAAATTTTTATTTTTCATTCAGCGACTAAATTATTTTAGTTGCCAAAACTATCTATACAACGACTAAAATATGTTTTAGTCGCTGAAATTAAATTTTTGCCGACCAAACTTTTGGTCGCTAAAGATAAAAAGTAAATTTTTATTTTTCATTCAGCAACTAAATTATTTTAGTTGCCAAAACTATCTGTATAGCGACTAAAATATTTTTTAGTCGCTGAAATTAAATTTTTGTCAACCAAACTTTTGGTCACCAAAGATAAAAAGTAAATTTTTATTTTTCATTCAGCAACTATATTATTTTAGTTGCGAAAACTATCTATACAGCGACTAAAATATTTTTTAGTCGCTGAAATTAAATTTTTGCCGACCAAATTTTTGGTGGCCAAAGATAAAAAGTACATTTTATTTTTCATTCAGCGACTAAATTATTTTAGTTGCCAAAACTATCTATAAAGCGACTAAAATATTTTTTAGTCGTTGAAATTAAATTTTTGCCGACCAAACTTTTGGTCGCCAAAGATAAAAAGTAAATTTTTATTTTTAATTCGGCGACTAAATAATTTTAGTTGCCAAAACTATCTATACAGCGACTAAAATATTTTTTAGTCGCTAAAAATAAATATTTTGCGAACAAACTTTTGGTTGCAAAAAATAAAAAGTTAGATTTTATTTTTCATTCGGCAACTAAATAATTTTAGTAGCCAAAACTAACTATATAGAGACTAAAATATTTTTTTAGTCGCCAATTGTGGCAAATTTAGCAACTAAATTTTTTTTAGTGGCCAATTGTGACATTTTTAGCGACTAAATTTTTTTTAGTCGCCAATAATCAATAATACCCTGATTAAAAAAATTTAGTAGCTAAATATTGTACTTTTACCGACTAACATAATTTTTGGTCACCAATTCCAACACTTTTGGCAACCAAAATATTTTTAGTCAGCAAAAGTGGTCGCCAAAAGTATATTTTCTTGTAGTGATTACATGATAATCATCTAAAAATATCGGTTAACAACAATAACAACCATCTATTATATAATAACCATAAAAAAATAATAAAGCAATCACCCATTATATGATTATTATCCAAACAGATACTAAATATTAATTTGGTAAAAGATTTATCATTTTTATATAATTTTATCTTTGGTGAGTAGAAATAATTTTTAAAAATTCAAAAATAACTTTTTGACATTTATTTTTGTTAAACTAGTTTATATTTTATCAAATTGAAGACTTTGCTATTGAAATAGAGCATTTTCTGTTTGCAAAGAAAAAAATGTTTTCAATTCTCTTTATTTGGAACAAGATTCAAAATTTAGAATCAAATGTCTCACAATTGAAAAGTCAGATACCAAAATGACACAAACCCCAAATTACGGGGACCGTTAGTGCAATTCACCAATCTTTCTCAAAAAGTCATATTTTAAAATTGATTATGAAAATCAAACAAAACAAAACAATATCACCTTGTTTAGTTTTCAATTTTCAAAAATAATTTTTTGAGTTTTCAATTCATATTTATATATTTTTTATTATTTTTATTTTAATAATTTTTTTATTTTTTATTTTTTGATTCACTTAATTTTAATATACTTAAAAAATAAAAAAAATTTGGGCCCTTGATCCATAAATTCAAATTCAAATTTTATTTGGTCAAAGGTCCAAGCTCTCAATTACTTTGTCCAAAAGGACAAATTCAAACAAAATGACCAAAATATTCTTTCTTAAATATATCATATACACAATACAATTTACACTAACCCTAACATTTAAGTTTCGTTTGGTTTTAGATTTTTAGTTAAAAAAGCACAAAAAGACAAAATTAGTTACATAAGCCAATAAGACAAAATGTCATATTCAAATCATAATCATTATACTTTTTCTCTCATAAAAGTCAAAAAAACCAAACTAAACGAGGCTAAAAAAGTCAAGCTAAAAAAATTCAAACACAAAAAAATCAGTTAAAAAAGTCAATGCCAAACGAAAACTTTACACTTCCCTTATCTCGGATTAGGATCCTTTTCAGCCATAGTTTCCTCTAGCAGTGTCCTACACTTTGTACCAGATGAAGACACGTGGTGAAGAGTTGATCTAATGGACTGAAATGAGCCACATAGTGCAGATGGTGTGAACATATTGAAATGGTACCGTTTTCCGAAAAACAACATCGTTTTGACTATGGCAAACGGAGTGAAATTATTTTCTTTTTTTCTTTTTCTTTTACCTGGGTAAACAAGAATGACGTTCCATCTCCCTTTCAATTTCAGTCCAAAAAAATAAAAAAAAAAATGGGACCAAGAATACCCTAGAATAAGATCGATACATTATCAACTTGGAAAACAGTCGGCATGCATAAAGCAGCAGCAGCACCGACAACCGCCGGTGTGCATAGACCAGCAGTAGCATCGACAGAAAGAACCCTTCAAACATCAGCAGTAACACCAGCAAAAAGAACGTTCACACTGATGGAAGGGACATTCCATTGTGGTACATTATCAACTCTCTCTCTATATATATCCTTGGAAGAGATGTTGTGTTGATTTGCTTGAAGGTGTTGTGTTTATTTACATTATCAACTCTCTCTCTCTATATATATTATTGTTTATTTTGAAACAAAATTAACTCCTTTCTGTATATATATATTTTTGGTAATGCTTTTATCAAGATTTCCTGAGTTGTGGGTAATGCTTTGTTTTCTATATATGTTTGATGAAAATGTTTGATGCTCTGTTTTCTATATATCCCATAACTCGAGCAAGTCATTCTATGGTAATGCTTTTTATCTAATTACATTATAAAAATGTTTTATTGCTTTTGATGCTCTATTTTTTTAATTTCATTTGGTGCTCTGTTTGTGTTTTTTTTGTTATTTATTCTTAAACAAAATTAACTCTTCTCTCTCTCTCTCTCTCTCTCTCTCTCTCTATATATATATATATACTATTGTTTATTTTGAAACAAAATTAACTCCTTTCTGTCTCTATATATTTTTTGATTATTGTAACAAGTTTACTGATTTTTTTTATTGTTTTTGATTCCTATATCAAAGTAATGCTTTTTATCCAATTACATTATAAAAATGTTTTATTGCCTTTGATGCTCTGTTTTTTTTTTTTTTTTTTTTTCCTCTCTATTTTCTTTATTGCATTTGGTGCTCTGTTTGAATTTTTTTTTTTTTTTTTTGTTCTTTATGAAAGCGCTTTTTATTCAATGATAATAACATGTTAGTGTTATATATAATTTTTGTTGAACCTAATTTGTGAATCAACTTTTTTAAGTTAATAAAAAATTTAGTTTATGGAGGAAGAGTTGGATTTAGTATTAGAAGAGAATATGCTCACAAAAGTAAGACAGGTGAAATTACTTCAAGGACATTTGTTTGTTCTAAGGAGGGACATAGAAAAGCTGATAAAAGAGATTACATTGTGAAGAATGCAAGGGCTGAGACAAGGACTGGTTGTGGTGCTTCAATGAACATTAAATTAAATAGGAAAACTGGGAGGTATAATGTTACCAACTTCGTAGAAATGCACAACCATCCCCTTGTAGTAAGTGAATGTGCTCATATGCTTCCTTCTCAACAAAAAATTTCCACCTTTCAATCTATTGAAATTGATTTGGCTAATGACTCTGGGATGTCTCTTAGGTCATCATATGAGTTAATGGGTAGAGAGGAAGGAGAAAGGGAATGTGTTGGGTTTTTGAAACAAGACCAAAAGAATTATCTGAGAACAAAAAGACAGAAAATGTTGGCATTCGGAGAAGCAAAGAGCATATTAAAATATTTTCAAGATCAAACGGTAGAAAATCCTTCATTCTTTTATGCCATGCAGTTGGATAGTGAGGAGCAAATAACAAATATTTTTTGGGCAGATGATAATTGACTACGGTCAGTTTGGGGATGTTGTGACATTTGACAAAACGTACAAAATTAATAAAGAGAGTCGACCATTTGCTATTTTCATTGGCTTCAATTACCACCGAGAGACCATTATTTTTGGAGCTGCATTAATGTATGATGAAACGGCAAATTTGTTCATATGGTTGTTTCACACTTTTTTAGAGGCAACGTCAAATAAGCATCCAAAAACTTTCTTCACAGAGCAGGATGGGCAATGGCTAAGGCCATTTCATGTGTGATGCCTAACACATATCATAGACTATGCACATGGCATATGATGCAAAATGCTTTGAAATATATGAGTAGCATTTTTACTGGTCTTGGTGAGGTAAGAGGTGCATTGGGGAAGTTATATATGATTATGAAGAGGAAAATGAATTTCTTACAGCTTGGAATGCTCTGTTAGATGAGTATGATGTTCATCATAATACTTGGTTGCAAAGCATTTTTCACTTGAGGCAAAAATGGGCAAGAGCATATGTTAGATGGGCATGGTCAGCGGGGATGAAGACCACATAACTCAATGAAAGTTTGAATGCTGATTTGAAAGAGTACTTGAGATCGAATTACAATTTGGTACAATTTTTTGTACACTTTGAAAGGGTCTTAACGTGAAGCGGTATAAGAAACGTGAAGCTAAGTATGCATTATCATACAAGTTGCCCAAGATAAAAGTGGCAGTTGCAATGTTGATTCAAGCAGGAGGTATTTACACAAAGAATATATTTGAAGACTTTCAAGCTCAATATGAGGCGGCACCTGACTTATGCATAACAAATCGTGTTGAAGAGGGTGATTGTTTGGTTTATACTATGAGAGCATATCGACAGTCTAGAATGCGTCAAGTGATAAGGGACAAAGACGGTAATGTGTCATGTTCTTGTAGTTTGTTTGAAATGAAAGGTATCTTGTGCAGTTATATGATTAAAGTGCTTAAAGATGAAATGACCATAATGGAAATTCCAAGCCAATACAATCTAAAAAGGTGGAGAAAACTAGCTAGAGCTTAGGTCATTCAAGATTTCAAAGAACGTGACATTCAAGCTAACCCTAAGTTGGAACAAAGTAGAAGACATAAGACATTAAGCTCCCTTTTCAATAAGATATCGTGTAGGGCCTCCGAATTGGAAGAAACCTATTAATTGTCCATTGAGTAAGGGAAAAATTTGCTTCAACTTGTTGAAAGCAAGTTACAGTTACATGTTATTGATTAAACACTTCATATGAATGATGACAGCTCTAAAATGTTTATGAATGAGGGCAGCGAAAATTTCATTCAAGCAAAGGGGCTGAAGAAAAAGATTGACTCCCACTGTGGAAGGCAGCGGATTCAAAGTAGTTAGGAAAAGTCATTGGAAACATCAAGAAAGAAAAGAACATCTGTTGAGGTATTACTTAATTTTGGCCACAACAAGAAAGAAAAGAAAAGTAGTTATTACTTAATTTTTGTTCTTTTCTTCACATTATTTACTTTATTTAAGTTCATTTCATATAAATTCTCTTTTTTTAAGGATGTACAAGTACCTCCAAACATGCCCTCACATGTAGTGACACCATATGGTCAAGTACCTAATTCAATGCCTTGGTTATGAAATGGAGAGCCTCAATTCATTAGCTTCCAAGCCTTACTTCAAGGAACTAATGTGCTATACCAATCACAATGCTCAAATATCACACATTGTAGTCAGGTATATAATATGAATTATGATGGATATTCTTGATTTATATATTTTTTAACTTGTTCTAATTTTTAATTTTTTTTTTTCTCTTTCAAAGGTTGACAATCTGAACATTGGTCAGAACACCAATACACCTTCAAATCCTTCAAATTCAGAACATCTTAAAGACAAGTGAAAGATTGTTGTTGATGACCAACTATTGATGCTGTGATCTTTTGTTTTTGAACTTTGTTTAATTGATGTCAAAGCTGTCCCCGTACGGTTATTGGGAAGTTCATTGGTAGTGGTAAACATTTATTTGGAGATAAGTAAACTCTATTTTTTTGAACTTTTGTCCAGCCAAATTTATTGGAAGTTTAGAGAAGTTGTAATGGTCTAAAATGAAGTTGGTTTGTAGATTTTTCCATTACTTTATAGCTTTCCTAGAGTTCAAGGCTCAGCATCTTCTGTTTTAATTACTAATTTGTTGGTTGATATTTTGTTATATGCATTGTAGGTCCAAGGGTTGACTATGTTTTTTCTTGTCTTTGATAAAAGAAATTATCTTGTAACTCCAATGCAATCATTGATTGTGCTGTCATATTTCAGTCGGTTTTTGGTCATCATTTGGCATGCCATGACTCTGTTTTCAGCTGGTTTGGTAGCCTCTCACATGCTTCATATGCTTGAAGTGTAAATCATATTTACTAGCTTAGAATGAATGATGTTTTGGCTCTCTATTCTAGTATATTTTGGCCATGCTCCAACCTAGTTTTGTTTATATTTTGGGCTGCCTTAGCTCTATTTTGAGGCCTCTCGGTTGAAAGATGCTTGCCATGCATGCTTGTAGTGTAATAGCCTTGACTAGCTTTGAGTTTTGAAGTCCCTTGTATGCTTAACTTGAGGTATTTTCATGTTTTGGCATCATTGAGCATGATATTTCAGAGCATATAGGGTTGTCATACTTCCATGTTTTCCACTCTTTAAGTGCCCTTGAGATTTGTGCTTTTATACCCTACTTTGTGAGCCATTGCATGAGCTTCATTTTTGTGCCTTTCAAGCCATCATCCCAACTCATTTTGCTACTGTTTTGGGCCTGCATAGGGTCTGTTTGGAGTTGGTTTGGCCATTTGAGCATTGCCTTGCATGCCTATAGTGTAATACACTTCACTAGTTTCGATGCTTTAGCCATTCAACATGTATTACATGAGTTGTTTGCATAATTCGAAGTCATTTTGTATGCCATTTTAGAGCTGAAACATGTGTCATTGCACTCCATATTTCATCCTTTCAATGCGTTTGGAAAGTTGTGTTTTGTGCCTTAGACTTGGGGTCGTTGCATTGTGCATGATCGTATGTGTTTTGATGCCTTATTTCCATCATCTATTGGCCACTGATTTGGGTGTGGCTGAGGCCCATCCATTTTGGTTTAAGTCCATTTTGCATTGAGTATGCCATTGTAGTTCATAGCATTGAGTATGCCATGTTGTCGCATGATTGATCATTACATTGTGCATGCCTTGTTCGTCTCATTGTGTATGTTAGTTTCTACGTGCATTGAGTATGCCATTGTTAGTTCATAGCATTGTGTATGCTAGTTGCGTGTTTGCATGTTATCCCTTGCATGTTTTCATAACTTAGTTGCATTGCATTAAGATTGCATGCTAGAGTTGCATTGGTGCATGCCTTGTTTGTTGCATTGTGTTTAGAATAGGGGTTAGTCCAAACACGGGGAACGGGGGACGTTTCATGCTTGAAATGATGAAACGTGCCTCGATTCTTGGTCGCCGACACTCATGACTACCCATGACGGAGTTGTTGGCTTTAGGTGCTTGTATGTGCATTCATTTCACATTGAGTCGTGCAATTCGACTCTTCGGCCATCATGTATCGAGATGCGTGATTGGTGGCCCGAAGGTCAAGGACTACACTCTCTTGAGCTTATGCAATGATGGGGAGAGTGGTCGTGCACACATGTATTGTGAATACTTTGCCATCTCTCTCTCTTGCCTTCTGTTGCAGAAAACCAGAAACCAGGGACAGAAACTGGTCGGCCGACCAGATTTAGTGGCTGGCCAACCACTTTTTCTGGTTTTTCACCACAAAGTGGTCGGCAGCCTTCCCACAGGTTCCCTTGGTGGAGTTTCAGCCTTCTGGAGCTTTGTGCAATGTTCTAAGATCAATTGCAAACAAAGGCAAGTCGAGGCATCGTGATGGATTTCCAAGCAAGGCAATTCAAGCATGCATGCATCCTTCATCATCCAAGGCAGAGCTGAGGCAGCCCACTTCACATGGTTTGCATGCTTATTTAGTTGCTTACTTAGTTAATTTGTTGATTAATTAGAGTTGTGTAATAATTAGCTGTAGTTTGTTATTTATTTCATTGTGTAATAACTAGTTTAATTAGATTAGCTTAAATTAGCTAGTTGGTTCTGTATTATTCATTTGGACCCTCCATCGAGAGGGCAGAACTGTTGTAAATAAGTGTGCGTGTGTGTGATGCATGTCTTCCAACCCCCATTTCTTTCTCCTTGTTATTTATTAGCTTACGATAGTTAGTTTTAGGGCATGTTTCAATTAGCATCCTTATGCTCGCATGTTTGCATCCATTCATCTATCTTGCATGCACCGGGCTCAACGCATCATACTAACTGCATTGTATTTCAATTTTTGTTTGAATACATGTATCAAATTGCATTTCACATGACATTTTAGAATACCCGAGCCTATCTTAGTTGCATTTTGCATGTGTTGCATTAGGCATTCTTGACATAGCTAGGATCATGCATTGATTACTAACTAGCTTCTTTTTTGACTCGAAGTACACTGTAAGTGTTTATGCTTTAGCATCTTGCATGAGTGTGAGTGTTGCCATGATAGCATACTTGCCATGAGGCTATTTGCTTATGTGATATAACTGCCTGAATGCCTGTGGGTGAAGGTTAGGTTACTTGAATTGGGACAATTCATTGATTGCAAGTTTTAAGCCCACTTGAGAGTGACAAATCACCATGTTTTCTAAGCCCACTTGAGGGTGGCAAAATCCGTATTTTAGCCTACTTGCGAGTAGCAAACCGTTTTCAAAACGAATATGCAATGCTTTGTTCTAACTTAGGTAATCCAGTTTATACTTGTATGCTGTGCGCATCACATAGTAATTTTAGGTTAATAACCGGAATAAGAGCACATGTGTTTTCAAAAACAAGATATCATGTTAGTAAAGGTCAATCTTTGATCGAGCGAGCAGGGGTGCTCATTGCATGACCTTCCCCTCTCGTACCCAAGTTCCCGAGCCGAGGCAACTTTGGTGATGACGGACACGTGGCCTTAGGCACGAGTCAGGGTTTCCTAAATTTCCCCAAAAATAAAATATTTAGGTGGCGACTCTGTATCTGGCAAAGCAGTCCATGTTTGGCACTTCTTTCTAAAAATCAGTTTTTCAAAATGATTTGCCGGATTTGGACTCTTTGGTGATTTATCAATCTCGCATTGCGCTTTGCAAGATCAAATTAAGAACCCTGACATTGAGTTCGAACTGTAGTGAGCCCAATGAACAAAACGGGATTTTCCTGGGACGTTCAAGCGCATCTACAGTCTGCAACCCAGAAGCACGCTCGAGCGAAGAAACCCAAAACATACAGCTTGCTCGCTCGAGCGAAGGAAAACTCGCTCGAGCCAAGAAATGCAACCTTCAAGTAAAAAAGAGACGCTGACGCAAGCTCGAGCACAAGACTCTTCGCTTGAGCCACCAGACACACCACTCAACTCTCGCTTGAGCGAAGGAACCCTGGCTCGAGTGAAGGAACCAAAACACAGAGCTCGCTCGAGCGACAAAATCCTCGCTCGAGCGAAGACACAAAAATCTGGGCAGCAACCATTTATTTCAAAACACACCCAACCTGTTACAAACCTGCCCAACACATCCTAAAATTCATATACAAGGAATTGAAGGACGGAAATGAAACATATGCAACAATCGACATCCACGGAACCAAGTCCGGAACAAAACAACCAATTGAGGGAAAACCGGGATCGCTATAACATAACTATCCATGGTTATTTTGTGTCCCTTATACTCTTGGTACAATATTTCTCACTCTGCCCTGTGCTTATAGCTGTTTACCAATTTTCAGGAAACAATGCAATTCAGAAATAACTTTTGGGAAGTCTTAGATGCGGGGCTGCAGAATAGACACACACAACACTTTTATGGATATATTTATATGTAAATATTGGCCTTTTTGGTCAATAAATTTTGTAATAAAAATATAAACTCCAATGATTATTTTGGTACCCTTACTTAAATATTATTTCCGCTCGCATTTATTAATTTGTTCAAAAATTGGCCGGAAGTAATTTCAATTACTGGCCATCACAATACTTAACCCTTGGGTACGGGGAGCGGGTCATAGCAAATGGTATCAGAGCAATGGTTTATAAAAAAATAAATAAATCGTCATTGGAGCATAGGATACACGCACATTTAAGAAGTAGGATAGCGGGTAATTAGTACCTAATATTATATTTTGTTAGTCGATTTAATCATATTACAATTTTATATGATTACATATGTACATTAATTTGTTTATTTATTTTGTGCATAATTTGTAAAGGATATTAGATATAATTTTTATTTGTATAGCAAAAGAAAGAAAATATATAGAGGGTGTCGGATTCAAGCACCTACCAAAATTATAATATAATTAAATACCTATAATTTCCAGTTTAGTATTCAAAAAAATAATAATAATTCATTTCGAATTTTTATAAGTGGATTCAAATTTTAAAGATACTAATTTTGAAACTATTTCCCATCAATGGAAGATTTACAGATAAAAGGAATGGAAGTTCATCTCAAATTCCTTCAACTCCTGCATATGATTCTGTCATTTCACTTCCAATCACTTGTTTGATTGTGTTCTCATTTTATTTTTATTTTTATTTTTTCGGAAATAAAACTAATGAAAAGTTTTTAAAGTCATCGATTGTTTCTCATTTTGACCCAAAACAATTTTTGACAACTAGACAGTGAGTATTTTTGATAATTTTTTTTGAGGTAATATTTTATATTTGATTAATCATCAAATACATATTTATTAGAGTGCGCAGCGGTTAATTTACATATATGACAAATTTCGAGGACAAAATTTTTAAAAGGAGGGAAGATTGTAACAACCCGAAAATTTAAGTCGTCCTTTAAATTTTATATTAGTATTATTTAATTATAAATGAGAAAACCGTAAATGTTTAATTAAATATTCCGTAAGAGTAAAATAAAATATTAAATGTAACAGGTGTATGAGATAAAGTGTAATTAAATTAGGGATTATTATTTGGGGCCAAATTAATAAAAATATAGAATTATAATACTAGTTGGGCCAAATTAAAGTTAAAGATAGTAAATAAATAAATATAAAAGTAATAGTAAATAAATAATAATATAACAATAATAATGGTAATAATGGGTGTGATAGTAAAATAAATAATTAATTTTCTGTTGGTATACGATAGAGTGTAATTTAATTAGGGATTAATTTATTTATATAGTTATATTAGAAAATTAGACCAAAGTGTAATTATCTTAAATATTTATTAAAGATAAGTATAAATCTAATCGAATCTATGAGAAGGTTCGCGTCTGGCCACGTGTTGGCCGAATGAAGCTTTTACCTCCCTATTTATAGGGAGGAGTTGATCAACTCAGGGAAGAGAAAGGAAAAGAAAGAAAGAAAGAAAGGAAAGAAAAGGAAAAAAAAGAGAGGAAGGAGAAGGGAAAGAAAGGAAGAAAAGAAAGGGGAAAAAATAATGGAAGTCGAGAAGGTTTTGATAGTAGAAAGAAAGAGTGAGGTATTAAAACTAAGGTGAGTTATATTATACCTTGAGTTATCATAATATATTTTACGTATGTTTTGACTTACCGTAATTGATTTTATACAAGTTGTATTTTATTAGTTATATTAATATAAGTTATGTTTCATAAATATTTCAATTACGTGGATTAATTTTTGAACTCTATTTATTAAAATGAAACCCATGGATATGTTTGTTTATATTTTAAAGAATATTTGACTATAACCTTATAAACAATTATGTTTTGTAAGTACCACCATGGGAGTCCCACCCCTTGGGGGACTTAAATAATCATTGGCTTCTGTTTGATCACTTTGTGGCCCTCTGTTGTCATGGATCCATTGACTTCTGTTCTGTGTGGAGCAAAGTGCTGTGTAGAGATAAGTGCTACACTATTGTGGGAGTCACCTCTATAATCCGTACGAGCCACCTCTTGAATCCGTATTTCTGTTCTGACTATCGTTCCTGTGACCTCTGTTCTGTTCTGTTCGGTACCGTGGTTATGGTTATTTATTTACATAATCTCAATTTTGCCACTTAAAAAGTTATTTGTCCAGACTAAGTTATCTTAAATATTTTAGTTACATAACTATACATAGTTATTTTGTGTCCCTTATACTCTTGGTATAATATTTCTCACTCTGTCATGTGCTTATAGCTGTTTACCAATTTTCAAGAAACAATGCACTTCAAAAATAGCTTTTGAAAAGTCTTAGACGCGGGGCTGCAGAATAGACACATACAATACTTTTATGGATATATTTATATGTAAATATCGGCTTTTTGGTCAATAAATTTTGTTATAAAAATAGAAGCTCCAATGATTATTTTGGTACCCTCACTTAAATATTATTTCCGCACGCGTTTGTTAATTTGTTTAAGAATTGGCCGAAGATAACTTCAGTTACTAGCTATCACGATGCTTAACCCTTGGGTACGGGGAGCGGGTTGTGACAGCTTTTACAGTACCCTTTGGGCGTTATGAATGGAATGTTATGCCATTTGGATTAAAAAATGCCCCATCAGAATTTCAGCATATTATGAATGATATATTTACTCCTTACACAAAATTTGCTATCTGCTATATAGATGATGTTCTTATTTTCTCATCATCCATTGATCAGCATATAAAACATCTTAATATATTTAAGAATGTTATTATAAAAAATGGATTAGTTATATCTGCACCTAAAATGAAACTTTTCCAAACAACAATACGTTTCCTTGGACATAATATCCATAATGGGAGTATTATACCAATCAACAGAAGCATTGAGTTTGCATTCAAATTTCTTGATGAAATTAAGGATAAAACCCAATTATAAAGATTTCTTGGTAGTCTTAATTATATTAGAGATTACTATCATCAATTAGCCTAGGATGCTTCCATACCTAATAATCGACTCCAGAAAAATCCTCTACCTTGGTCCGAGGAACATACAACAGCAGTACAGAAAATTAAAGCTAAGGTTAAACAATTACCTTGTCTCCAACTTCCTAATCCCCAATGGAAAAAGATTGTTGAAACTGATACATCTATATAGGGATTTGGTGGGATTTTAAAACAAATTAATCCTACTACTTCAACAGCAGAACTTTTACGTTTTTCATTCTGGCAGTTGGAAAGGCGCAGCTTTAAACTATCCAACTATTAAACAGGAATGTTTAGCAATTGTTAAATGTGTTTTAAAATTCCAGGATGATCTTCTTAATTAACATTTTCTTATAAGAGTTGATTGTTCAGCAGGTAAATAGATTTTCAAAAAAGATGTTTTAAACTTAGCATCCAAACAGATATTTGCAGCATGGTAAAGTGTTTTATCAGTATTTGACTTCGATATTGAATATATCGAAGGTGAACAGAATTCTTTACCTAACTTTCTAACCCGTGAATATTTACAGGGTCAAGCCCATATTTTTGAATGACCAGCAAGGGCCGCAGAGGTCGCGGTAGGGGTTCTTACCCCTATCAAACAGAATTTCCTAGGCTCCATGCCTCTACTAGTAAAAGTGCAACTAGTCAATCGGTTAAGGATATTCTCCTTAAGCCTAAAGAACAGTATACCCCTAACAGTATTACTGAGAAAACAATCCTCTACATTGAACCAGCAGATGAGAAATGGATGACAAATCCATGGGAAATTAAGTGTTAGTAGCTTACCACACAACAATTTTCTCCTCACTTTGACCAATATAGATATGTATATGAACAAATATTCATTGAAACAGGATCTGCCGAGATCAAGCATACTTTGCATGATTCGTTTAAAACAGCTAGTCCAATCCAGTATAGCAAGATTATGATCAGAAATATTATGCCTATTACCACTTGGGGCATTCATCTGCATACAACGCGCCAGTTGGATATCCGAAATCGTGAAACTTGATATAGTTATTGGGACTATATTGATACTTTCACCCATGCATTTTACTACTAGAATCCAATCAACAACCATTCATGGTTTATCCGCATTTGCCCTGATGTTCTCAAAAATGATTTACCAAATTGGTTCCTCGTTTGGTAGGATAAATTTGGGCTCCAGTTTGAAATTTTACCAATACCAGTCCGGAAAGCATATAATGATTGGCTTGTTGCTTATTCCCATTTACCAGCAAATAAGGACATTTCTATCAGTAAATCATTAGTCCATAGCGGGTAATTAGTACCTAATATTATATTTTGTTAGTCGATTTAATCATATTACAATTTTATATGATTACATATGTACATTAATTTGTTTATTTATTTTGTGCATAATTTGTAAAGGATATTAGATATAATTTTTATTTGTATAGCAAAAGAAAGAAAATATATAGAGGGTGTCGGATTCAAGCACCTACCAAAATTATAATATAATTAAATACCTATAATTTCCAGTTTAGTATTCAAAAAAATAATAATAATTCATTTCGAATTTTTATAAGTGGATTCAAATTTTAAAGATACTAATTTTGAAACTATTTCCCATCAATGGAAGATTTACAGATAAAAGGAATGGAAGTTCATCTCAAATTCCTTCAACTCCTGCATATGATTCTGTCATTTCACTTCCAATCACTTGTTTGATTGTGTTCTCATTTTATTTTTATTTTTATTTTTTCGGAAATAAAACTAATGAAAAGTTTTTAAAGTCATCGATTGTTTCTCATTTTGACCCAAAACAATTTTTGACAACTAGACAGTGAGTATTTTTGATAATTTTTTTTGAGGTAATATTTTATATTTGATTAATCATCAAATACATATTTATTAGAGTGCGCAGCGGTTAATTTACATATATGACAAATTTCGAGGACAAAATTTTTAAAAGGAGGGAAGATTGTAACAACCCGAAAATTTAAGTCGTCCTTTAAATTTTATATTAGTATTATTTAATTATAAATGAGAAAACCGTAAATGTTTAATTAAATATTCCGTAAGAGTAAAATAAAATATTAAATGTAACAGGTGTATGAGATAAAGTGTAATTAAATTAGGGATTATTATTTGGGGCCAAATTAATAAAAATATAGAATTATAATACTAGTTGGGCCAAATTAAAGTTAAAGATAGTAAATAAATAAATATAAAAGTAATAGTAAATAAATAATAATATAACAATAATAATGGTAATAATGGGTGTGATAGTAAAATAAATAATTAATTTTCTGTTGGTATACGATAGAGTGTAATTTAATTAGGGATTAATTTATTTATATAGTTATATTAGAAAATTAGACCAAAGTGTAATTATCTTAAATATTTATTAAAGATAAGTATAAATCTAATCGAATCTATGAGAAGGTTCGCGTCTGGCCACGTGTTGGCCGAATGAAGCTTTTACCTCCCTATTTATAGGGAGGAGTTGATCAACTCAGGGAAGAGAAAGGAAAAGAAAGAAAGAAAGAAAGGAAAGAAAAGGAAAAAAAGAGAGGAAGGAGAAGGGAAAGAAAGGAAGAAAAGAAAGGGGAAAAAATAATGGAAGTCGAGAAGGTTTTTGATAGTAGAAAGAAAGAGTGAGGTATTAAAACTAAGGTGAGTTATATTATACCTTGAGTTATCATAATATATTTTACGTATGTTTTGACTTACCGTAATTGATTTTATACAAGTTGTATTTTATTAGTTATATTAATATAAGTTATGTTTCATAAATATTTCAATTACGTGGATTAATTTTTGAACTCTATTTATTAAAATGAAACCCATGGATATGTTTGTTTATATTTTAAAGAATATTTGACTATAACCTTATAAACAATTATGTTTTGTAAGTACCACCATGGGAGTCCCACCCCTTGGGGGACTTAAATAATCATTGGCTTCTGTTTGATCACTTTGTGGCCCTCTGTTGTCATGGATCCATTGACTTCTGTTCTGTGTGGAGCAAAGTGCTGTGTAGAGATAAGTGCTACACTATTGTGGGAGTCACCTCTATAATCCGTACGAGCCACCTCTTGAATCCGTATTTCTGTTCTGACTATCGTTCCTGTGACCTCTGTTCTGTTCTGTTCGGTACCGTGGTTATGGTTATTTATTTACATAATCTCAATTTTGCCACTTAAAAAGTTATTTGTCCAGACTAAGTTATCTTAAATATTTTAGTTACATAACTATACATAGTTATTTTGTGTCCCTTATACTCTTGGTATAATATTTCTCACTCTGTCATGTGCTTATAGCTGTTTACCAATTTTCAAGAAACAATGCACTTCAAAAATAGCTTTTGAAAAGTCTTAGACGCGGGGCTGCAGAATAGACACATACAATACTTTTATGGATATATTTATATGTAAATATCGGCTTTTTGGTCAATAAATTTTGTTATAAAAATAGAAGCTCCAATGATTATTTTGGTACCCTCACTTAAATATTATTTCCGCACGCGTTTGTTAATTTGTTTAAGAATTGGCCGAAGATAACTTCAGTTACTAGCTATCACGATGCTTAACCCTTGGGTACGGGGAGCGGGTTGTGACAGCTTTTACAGTACCCTTTGGGCGTTATGAATGGAATGTTATGCCATTTGGATTAAAAAATGCCCCATCAGAATTTCAGCATATTATGAATGATATATTTACTCCTTACACAAAATTTGCTATCTGCTATATAGATGATGTTCTTATTTTCTCATCATCCATTGATCAGCATATAAAACATCTTAATATATTTAAGAATGTTATTATAAAAAATGGATTAGTTATATCTGCACCTAAAATGAAACTTTTCCAAACAACAATACGTTTCCTTGGACATAATATCCATAATGGGAGTATTATACCAATCAACAGAAGCATTGAGTTTGCATTCAAATTTCTTGATGAAATTAAGGATAAAACCCAATTATAAAGATTTCTTGGTAGTCTTAATTATATTAGAGATTACTATCATCAATTAGCCTATGATGCTTCCATACCTAATAATCGACTCCAGAAAAATCCTCTACCTTGGTCCGAGGAACATACAACAGCAGTACAGAAAATTAAAGCTAAGGTTAAACAATTACCTTGTCTCCAACTTCCTAATCCCCAATGGAAAAAGATTGTTGAAACTGATACATCTATATAGGGATTTGGTGGGATTTTAAAACAAATTAATCCTACTACTTCAACAGCAGAACTTTTACGTTTTTCATTCTGGCAGTTGGAAAGGCGCAGCTTTAAACTATCCAACTATTAAACAGGAATGTTTAGCAATTGTTAAATGTGTTTTAAAATTCCAGGATGATCTTCTTAATTAACATTTTCTTATAAGAGTTGATTGTTCAGCAGGTAAATAGATTTTCAAAAAAGATGTTTTAAACTTAGCATCCAAACAGATATTTGCAGCATGGTAAAGTGTTTTATCAGTATTTGACTTCGATATTGAATATATCGAAGGTGAACAGAATTCTTTACCTAACTTTCTAACCCGTGAATATTTACAGGGTCAAGCCCATATTTTTGAATGACCAGCAAGGGCCGCAGAGGTCGCGGTAGGGGTTCTTACCCCTATCAAACAGAATTTCCTAGGCTCCATGCCTCTACTAGTAAAAGTGCAACTAGTCAATCGGTTAAGGATATTCTCCTTAAGCCTAAAGAACAGTATACCCCTAACAGTATTACTGAGAAAACAATCCTCTACATTGAACCAGCAGATGAGAAATGGATGACAAATCCATGGGAAATTAAGTGTTAGTAGCTTACCACACAACAATTTTCTCCTCACTTTGACCAATATAGATATGTATATGAACAAATATTCATTGAAACAGGATCTGCCGAGATCAAGCATACTTTGCATGATTCATTTAAAACAGCTAGTCCAATCCAGTATAGCAAGATTATGATCAGAAATATTATGCCTATTACCACTTGAGGCATTCATCTGCATACAACGCGCCAGTTGGATATCCGAAATCGTGAAACTTGATATAGTTATTGGGACTATATTGATACTTTCACCCATGCATTTTACTACTAGAATCCAATCAACAACCATTCATGGTTTATCCGCATTTGCCCTGATGTTCTCAAAAATGATTTACCAAATTGGTTCCTCGTTTGGTAGGATAAATTTGGGCTCCAGTTTGAAATTTTACCAATACCAGTCCGGAAAGCATATAATGATTGGCTTGTTGCTTATTCCCATTTACCAGCAAATAAGGACATTTCTATCAGTAAATCATTAGTCCATTTCGTTATCCGCTTTGGAATTCCATGGATATGGAAATGGGACTTTCAATGTGATTACCATAATAAAATCCCGTGTCTTAAAAGAGTTTTCTTTGTAAGATGGTGGGATAAGGGTATGAACCCTACCTTAACCAAAACTGTCTAGAAAATTAAGGCTCATACTTAGGCCTGCTGGGATGCTATTCCTAAAGCACTACCCAGCCAACCAACTACTTCAAATCTCTTTGTTCAAATTCAAACAGAATTAAGGCAAAAATTTCCCAATTTGTCTGAAGCAGAATTAATTATAAAAAGCATGGATTTCATAAAGGAGTAATTTCTTCAAACTCTCTCCAAAGATGGCTCCTTCATGAAATCTGTCACCAGCAATCACAAACAAGAAGATTCTGAAGATGAAGGTGCCAATGCATTTACTGTATTGGCTGGTGAATCACAAACACCTTATATGTACTGCTGCTGTATGTTCCTTAGACCAAAGTGGAGGATTTTTCTGGAGTCAATTATAAAGGATGGAAGCATCCTGGGCTAATTAATGATACTAATCTCTAATATTAAGACTACCACCAAATCCCTATTTAGATGCATTAGTTTCAACAATCTTTTTCGACTAGGGATTAGGAAGTTGGGGACAAGGTAATTGTTTAACCTGGTTTTAATTTTGTTAAGACTTTAAATAAGAATTTTATTATTATTATTATTATAGACAAGGAATGTTTTATTCGGCAACCCAATAAATAACAATTCCTTCTTATTTTTTTGGGCCTTTGAACAGAGATATTTTTTATAGGCCCAGACTGCATTATTCAACCCAATCTTCCCTTCTTTTGAAACAAGCTCAATGGGGCTAAAAGGCCCAAATCATTACTAAACTCAAAGCCCATAGATAAAATAACCCCAGACTGCATTATCCAACCCAAAGCTTGCATACTATTGGAACAAGTCCATTGGGTCTAAAAGGCGCAAATAATCAATTAAGGCTTATTTTGACAATTAAGAAAAAAATTTGACTTATAGATTTATCGACTTATTTTGGTCACATTATCTCTCTATTTTTTTTATATATATTTTATAAAAAAAAAACAACAAAAAATTAACGTTTTTCCTACTTCTCAAAATAGACATAAATCCGTTTAGATTCAACTCTATGCATTCAATATACTTTGGTGGGATTAACTTAAAACATCATGTCTATACTTTATCAACGCTAAGGGTCAGAATTTTTGACATGATAACATGACTCAAATTGTACGTGAAAGTAGCAGCTTAGAGTTGACTATTTTTTGACATGAATATATATATTGCTACGACTCAATTAAATAAGTCAAATTAGTGTCAAATTTGCATAATTTAAAGTTGACACAGATAACTCTTTCAATAAAAATTTAGTTACACTTTTTAATATAATTTTCTCATTAGAGGGTGCCATGGCATTTTTTAATGGGTTTGGTCCATTGTAAGATCGATTTCAGTAATTCGATCATCTTTATTTTTTATATGGATATTTTACTTAATAAGTTTTAAAAATTGAACGGTTTGGATTATTTAAATCGGTCTCAAAATTGGCATATCAAATCCAAACATTCTCTCAAATTGAAATAACCACCTTAAAAGAAGCCAAACCCTTTTTTAATCCCTTATATAAATTGATCTACCTTATTAAAAAATATACATAAAGTAAGATTTTAAGCTAATAAATATATTTTTAATTCAAGATAATGTGTTTTGTCAACCATTATATAGTTAATTTAGTAAAAAGAATAATAATAATAGGATATAATGTAAATTAAGAAAATAAGGTTGAATTGATATAAAATATTCTTATGAATAATTTTTATTCAATGGAGAATAACTTCATTAACTTTATTTTGTGAGTAAAATTTTTATTCTTCTCATACACTTAAATTTTTAATTAAGCATAGTAACAGGATGCGAATAAGACATGCACTAAAAATAACACAATATGATAACATGAAATAATAAACGAGTTGAATTAATATTAAGATAATTATTATATCAACTTGACACGACAAGATATGAATACGACCTAATACAATAGGTTGCCGACCTGTAATCAAAGCTATGTATTGGCTTATTTGTAGGGACAGAACTAGGATTTCCTTATTGGAGGGGCCAAAAAACATAATTTTTTTCACCATATACACAAAACACACATGTATGTATATATGATATATAAAATATATATATATATATATAATTTAATTCCATAGAAGCAATTTCTAATAGGATGAATAAGTGTTTTTTTTTTTTTTTTTTTTATATGTAAGATAGAAAGAGAATTCAACATGAAAGAAGAATGACATTTATTTTTGTTATTGTTGGCTTTTGGCTTTCGAAGGGTATTTTTGTAAATGCGAGCGTGCCAGCAAGGATCAATCAGTCCTTATAGAAATGTTAATTGCCAACCAATTATCAGACGATTGTGTTGTAGTTCTTTCAGCCTCAATGAAGAAGACTTTTACTGGTGGCTTGACTTAGGAGAAATTAAACAAAATAACAGTTAAATGAAGAGCAATTGAAGTATTTCATTAGCATGAAAACTTACAATGATCCAAACTCAGCCTCGTAGAGGTTTACAGCGATAATCTACTTGAAACTACTCCTATGAATGAAGTGCAGTGTAGGAATTTAAAGTGCAGGAATGTAAAGAGCAGGAATTTAAAGAACAGGAAATGTAAAACTGGAAAAAAAAAATGTAAAGTAAGATTGGTTTGTATGATCTGAGTCTGGGGTTTTTTTTTGGGGTCTTCCCCGCTATTTATACATCTCAAGGATGACCATCAAACTGCACTTCAAACCGTCGAACTGCTCCTCCATGATCGTTGATCATGCTGCCTTATAAGTAGTTCAACTACGCCATCACTTGTAGTTAGGCTTCCCTCCTATATTTGAATTTGAATCTGAGTAACTGTTGAAGCCACGTCACCTTGCACTCCTCTATTGATCCAATGCTACTCAGATCACGTGAGAACCAATACTAATTGCCACGTGTACGATCAGGATTGAAGACTTGAATAATCTTCCTATATTACCCTTATTCTGCCACGTGTTAAATTGTGATTGGCTTGTACAAAATATGAAGCCAACATTACCCCCCACACTAATATACCCAATACTTGGTGATATTAGTGGATCAAAGCCCTTTTCTCCGCGTTTTTTAGAACGTGCATGGGGTCTATATTCTGGAAACGCAACCGTCATTTATTGATGATCATTTGCATTAATTCTTTTTCAATCTTTTGAACACCCCAATACCTTAGCAGTCGCACAGACTGATACTTCTTCTATGGCCGAATCAACTTTCTCCTCCACTGATCGAGCACACGAAGAGTCATATGATGATGTTGTTCCTTCACGAAAGAATTTTCATGCATTAATTAGCCACCTTTATCCACCTTTCCATATTCAGGTCATGGATGCCTTTGCCAATTATCGACCTTTGGATTACGAACACATTGCCCTTAATCTTTCGATTCAGAAACTTGCGAATATAAATACAAGAAGTTCTTCCTCTGAATCACCCTTGTGCCTCGAACAAACTACTCCCAAATCTTTGATTCTGAAAGTTGCAAATATGGACTTGGGAAACTCTTCTTCACAAATCTCTGCATGGGATAAAGCTGCAACTTCTTCATCTTCTGGGGTTTCTAACTGGACAAGCTGGTCAACACTTGAGACTTGTGATTTGAGGGAACGAATCAACCATCATTTTGTTGAGTTCACTGACCCTTTAGAGTTTCCTTCATACGCTCGAAGTTCAGTGGTCTACCCCTACATGCCCATTGACCATCGACGTAGTTTGGAGGAGAATCTGCTTGTGGTATGGTATACATCTTCCATGCCTACAAAGACAGTGCATGTTGCCCGATGTCCAGAAGAGGCACAAGGATACAATCCATCATTCCTAGCTCAGAAGGCGAAGATTTGCTCTTCTGACTGGCTTGATTATATTAATGCCCTTGTTCCTTCTGCCCTTGCTCCACCTCCTGAAATAGAAGCATCCACACCTTCTCCTCCACCAAATCCTTGCTGGATAGAGAAACTGAGGCATGCCCTCTCTGCGGATAAGGTCTTTCCACCTTGCAAACCTTCACCTTCCCCTACTCTGGCTGAGCGAAAACAAGCTCAACTTCTGCTTGCGGCTTTTTCTCACTTGCCCTTCAATGTTCTTGAAGATGAAGTCCCTCTTAAGAATTTTCGATGGGCTTGTGATATTCTAACTCGGGGTCACATTCTCAATCCCTTCGCCCAAGCAGAGTTTCGCATGTTTTTGGACCAACTTACATTGCTTCTCCACTAGCATCGGACCTCTATGAACACCACACAATCTTTAGACCAACTTTCGTCCCTTCGAATTCATGCCCAATACAAAGCAGAAAACTTTATTGAAGAATTCGATGATTTCAAGAATAAAGATTCTACATACTGGGATGATTTAGATATAGACGAATTGGAACAAGGATTGAGAGAAACAGCTTTCGAAATAAAGGCTGAAGAGCTCTACTACGAAGTGAGAGCACATCAACTCATGCAGCCAATGTTGGAAGAAATAGAGGATAGAATAAAGAAAGAACAGAAATTCATTGATCATTGTTGGACTAAATTTTATGATCTTGTTATTTATTTCATTCCCTATTTTTATGAGCTTGAGTTTGTACCCAAAAATGGCCACTCGATGTAGCTGTTTTTGCTTTAATACCACTAAGACTTCTCTTTATGGTTTGATCTTGTCTCCATTTGTCTTTAAAAGCGGTTTCAGAGCTTTGAACTGAACAATCTTTTCCTTCGAACTTGGATTCAATCGTTTTAAATGAATATTAACCAAAACGACCATGAACTTTTCCAACTTATGGAATGCAGTTGATAGTTTTTTGATGTTTTCAAGATCCATGCTTCGAATTTAACAACCTTACTCTTCAAAACTTGTTTCAATCACAACCAATATATGGTCTATGATTTATTATGATCAGTCAGTTTTAAATTGATCTTTTTGTCTTGAACAACAGTCCATACTTTCAAAAATATGGAAGCTTCTTTTGATAGCTGCACTGTTTTAGTTCGAAAAGACAACTTTTCTAAATATATATATAAACCAACTATTGGTTTTGATGTTTTGAATGCCAATTTCCATTCCTAAGGGATTTCTAGTTTTACTTCGAAGAACATCACTTTCAATGAAAAACCTAAAACATGTCTTTAATCCCTTTGAAGTAAATGAACACTTGGCATTCTTGCATCCATTGGATAGGGAATATGCTTCGAAGCCGGCTTCTTGGTTTCGAAGCTGTTGTTAATGGACTTCCAATGCCAAAAACTGGTGTGTTATGTTTTGAACACCAATTCCCATCCTCACAGAGTCTCAAGTTTTACTTCGAAAGACATTACTTTCACTAAGAAACCTAAGATAGGTCTTTTAATCCCCTTCGAAGTAAATCAAATACTTGAGTATTCTTACATTTTTTAAGTACGAAAATGTGCTTCGAAGCCGACTTCCTTGTTTCAAAGCCATTGTTTTTTGGCTTTTGGCGCCAAAACCTGGTTTCGAAGCCAAATATTTTACTTCGAAGCTAGCCTCAGCATCTGGCTGTGTTTTTCCCTCCAAATACTATCAATATTTGAAGGAAACTCTTCATATTCGTACTTTTAGTGTTTAACGAACCAAGCATTTATATATTCCCCAAACACAAAGGCTTTTGAAACCCTTTTACTTCGTGTTCTGAAATAATTTGCTCGCTCAACACACAAGCCTTTCTTTCCACTGATTTTCCACTTCTCTCAGCTCCCTTGCTGCTAATGGATCCTTCTTCTCTAAAAGTACTTGCGGGTGACCGTATCAGCCCAACTATGGCTTTGAAGAAATGTATCGACGAAGAAATCGCCAAACTAACATCTGGTGAGTCGAGCACCATATATGGACGTCTTTTCATTTCTCGTCACAGTAACAAACAGGAGTACGTCCTAGGTCCTATTTTCCGGGAAGCTCCTACTCAGCTTCCGGCTCTATACCCTCGTTTGGAGGACCATTTTCTTTTTTATGAAGGAGGGCTTGATTGGGGGAATTGGAGGATGACCCGGCCTCATCGTTGTTGGCCGACATTGAGGACTGAATGGGAAGAATGGTATGACAGAGTTGTGCTTGCGAGAGAAGATGACTTGCAGGAGCTCTGTATCCTCGATGCTCTTTGTCTTTCCAGGTTCCTCATTCCTGAGGACCCCTTTTTGATTCCTGCTGCTTTATGCTTTTGGAATATGGCCTTTAATTTCTTCCAATTTCGATGCAGTATGATGGCCCCCACCGTTCTTGATATTTGCCATCTCTTAGGGCTTTCACCTCTTGGCTCTCCTTTTACTCCCAATTACCCAGACCTCCCTGTCAAATTTTCCCTTCCAACCCTAAACTCCTCTTACAGCGACTTCGTAAAGGCTGAAAATAAAAGGGAAGGCCTCATGAGAGACAGAGAACTATTTTCCTTCATTTTGTACTGGTTATGCAAATTTCTCTTTTGCACCTCATCTCAAAGGATTATGCTTGAGTTCGCTCCTCTTGCGAAGGCACTTGTCTTGAAAAAACACATAGCTCTTGCTCCTCATCTTTTAGGTCATGTCTACAGAGCTTGCTCCCAATTTTGCAAAAAACCTCTTGATGTTAACCAAGGAGGTCCCCTCTGGGTGCTCCAACTCTGGCTCTTCGCCTATTTCACTGACTTGCACCCCAAATGTCTAAGATTCCTTATTCAGGATCCTAGTACTTATGGGGAAAAGTATGCTAGGATTGCTCTCTATCCTGCCTCCTTTGCTTATTATCTTACTTTCTTTCACCAACTCCCTATTTCTCCATCTGCCACCTTCTTTTGTCCTTTTTATGCCATTAAAGGTCCTGTTTGGCTGCAAACCTTTTTGGCTGATAAGGAGTGCTTCACCTCACCACACGAAAATATATGGGCTTCAATTTTGCTACCGAGGGAGTTGTTTATTGGCACTTTAAACCCTCGAGCTTATAAATGCATATCTGAGGTGTACTGCTGTAGACACCCCATTTTTGACCGCCCTCGAGACTTGGGCGCTACTGATGGTTTACTTGTTGGAGAAAGGTGTGCAGTGCACAGGTTCAGTTTCTTCGGCAAGGAGAGAGGCAAATCTCAACTTCATACCCCATTGTGGACCAAAATTATTTTTGATGGTTTTTATACCTTAAAACCCACTCTTTCAAAACATTTTTGAAATAAAATTCCCACGATGTTCCGACGCTCGCATTTCGGTAAATGTTGCGCTTTTCGGTAAACCGAGCAAGGACAAAAGGGGAGATGAATGAAAGAGAGATGAAATCTTTGAAAAATCTTTCAAAACACCTTACTTAGGGGCTTGAAGTTGAAGAAAAGAGGAGAAGAGGGGAGAAAACTAGTTTGGGAGTGGTTCAGCATGAATCCGGGAAGGAGAAAAGTCTACGCGGCTTCCCCGAAATGGGCGTAACTCTTTGTACAAGAGGAATTAAAATATGGGGCCACCACCATTGGAAACCTTACTTCCGGGGCTTCATTTTGCACTCAAGAATCTCCTAAGTCCAAATCCGGGGGGAGGAGATATGGTTGGTTGAAGTCCGGTTGGACCGAATCTGCGCGGCTTTACAGAAAAGGGCATAACTTTTTCCACAGGAGGAATTTTAATGCAAGGTTTATGCCATTGGAAAGCTAACTTCCGGGGCTTCAATCTGGACATCCACCAGCACTTTTTGACCTTACCGGCTGCCTACCGGCCATCCATTTATCCGACAGGCACAAAATATTGCCGGCCGGCCAAAAGTGCCCAGAACTCAGATTTTTGACAGATATTTATCAATGCACTGTGGCAGATATTTTCAATTGGGATATTTCGACCAAAAGCTCTTATTTTGACATATATAGGGCCTTATATCTCATATGCTTGGGGTTAGAACAAAAAAAGCAAGTTTTTGGGAGCCTCTCACTCTAAGAAATCCCTCTCTCTCTACACTTCCAACTTCCAAACCTCTCAAATCCTTGGCCATTTCTTCACCAATCCATAGCACCACCACCACTACTCCATCACAGTAGCTTGGAGCAGTTTTTCAGAGGCAAAAGGTGTTGCAACTCAAGCCAAGAAGCAACAAAAAGGGTAGTCTTCAAGGGTAAGATCATTTTCCCTCTTTTGTAGCACATTCTTGTCACATTTTTCTACCCTATTTGCTTACTGTTTTGAGCTCCGACCAGAACTGAAAAGGTCATTATTTTGAGCCATATTTCATGTTTGTTTAAGGGCTCAACCCTGTTTGGGCCCCCTATCTTGCACTTACATCATAATCTCTCTTATTTATCGTAAATTTGCATGATTTGTTTGGCCTACATGTAGTCTGTTTTGGAGCATGTCATGAACTGTGAGTAAGCTTATTTTGTGTCCCTCTACAACATTGTAGAAGGGATCAACCTTGTTGGGGGTCTCCATGTTATACTTGCCATTATACCCCTCTTTGACCCCCATTTTTGCATGCTTTTTTAAGCTTATCTAGCTTCTGTTTTCGGCCATCATCAGAGCTGGAAAGAGTCATATTTTGATCTTCTTGACATATTTCATTAAGGGTCTTTGCTGGTTTGATGAATTTTTGGGGTACCTCATGTTATAGCCTTATGTATCCTAGTTCTTGCATGACATTTTTAGCATGTTTTCATACTGATTTGGGAGATGTCATCTATTGTAAATGTTCATATTTTTAGTCCCTCTTCAGTGTTGTCGAAGGGTATTTTGCTGTTCGGGCATTGTATGTATCACTTGCTTCATAGCCTCCCTTGTGGAGCCATTTTTGTATGCCATTGTTGCCCTATCTATGATTGCTGTTTGGCCATGTTTTAAACTGGAAAATTCTTGTTTTGGGGCTGCCTTGCTACTGTATTTTCATTCCATGTCCATATTGTGCATGCATTGCATAGCTATAGGCCATTTCGGGTGCCTAAATTCGCATTTCGGGACCACTCCTTGCATTTGGTGTCATTTCGCCGTCTTTCGGGACTGTTTCCCCCCATATTTTAGTGCTGAAATTCCATTGGCATGTTTGCATATCATTTTCTATGCCATTTCATGCTTTAGGGCCGTTGCCTCGGTTTGCGTGTCCGTGTGCACGCATTTCGAGGCACTTCATTTTCATCCATCGGCCTCTTATGTGAGGGTGGCTAAGGCCCTCTCATGTTAGTGTAAGCCCAATTTGCATTGTGTATGCCATTTCATGCCTTTATGCCATTGCCTCGGTTTGCGTGCCCGCGTGCACGCATTTCGAGGCATCTCATTTTCATCTATTGGCCTCTTATATGAGTGTGGCTGAGGCTCACTCATGTTAGTATAAGTCCATTTTGCATTCTGTATGTCATTTTAGCCTCATTGAATTGTGTATGCCATCGCCTCGGTTTGCGTGCCCGTGTACACGCATTTTGAGATATCTCATTTTAGTCTCATCGCATCGTGTATGCCATCGCCTCAGTTTGCGTGCCTGTGTGCACGCATTTCGAGGCACTTCACTTTTATCCGATGGCCTCCTATGTGAGTGTGGCAGAGGCCCACTTGTGTTGGTGTAAGTCCATGTTGCATTGTGTATGCCATGTTTCAATGCGTTGTGCATGTTATGTTGTTAGCGTTGTGAATGCCATGTAATTGCATTGCATGTTTGTATGTTAGCTTGCATGCTTAGGTTGCATGTGCATTGTTGTGCATTGCCTTGCCTCTTGATCAACCATGATTGAGGTTGGGTCCCTTGTATGTTTGGTGTGCATTACATTTGATATTAAAATGCACACTTGACTCTTTGGCCATCATGCATGGAAATGCGCGATTGGTGGCCCGAGAATCGAGGCACATCCTCCTTTGAGTCACAAACATGATAAGGAATGTGTTTGGTGCATACATTGCTTGAATTGAGCTGCCATGCAAGTTTTGCCCTCTGCTGCTGTGAGTTGCAGGTTCTGCAGGAATTCATTGCCGGCCGGCAGTATTTAGTGCCGACCGGTAGTCAATCAATGGCCGGTGGATATATTTTGTGCCGATGGCTACATCCTAGTGCCGGTGGTCATTTCCTCCAGCCGGTGGGATTCTCCAGTGTCCAGAGAGGCATCCTTGAGACTTTGGCAGATTTCAGAGGAACAAAGCAGGGAAAACAGAGGCAGGCTAGGCATGGCAGTGCAATTCCGAGCGGAATCCGAGTGTGCATGCATTGGGCCCTCGCCCCGAGGCGGTTTACTGTTTTTCTTAGATTAATTATTTTGTTAATTTAATTAATTTGTAATATTTAATTAGCTTGCGTAGTTAATTAATTTGTATTATTCTTTTGGTCCCTCCGAGCGAGGGCAAATCTGTAATAAGTGTGCGTGGGTGTGTGCATGTCTTCCAACCCCCACTTCTTTCTTCCCTTTTATTTACCTACTTATGATGGTAGGTTAGGGCACGTTTATTTTAGCATACCTTATGCCATGCATGCGTGCATCCATACATTTGTTGACATGCACCGGGCTCGGTACATCATACAAACTGCATTGTATTCTAAATTCCAACTTGAATACGTGCATCAAATGATTGCATTTCACGTGCCATTTTAGGGTTAGCCGAGCCTACTCTAAATTGCATCATTGCCTGTGTTGCATTAGCCACTTAACATGACCTAGGGACATGCATGTCTGCTAACTAGTTTCTTGTTTTGGCACGGAGTACGATGTAAGTATTTCACGCTTTAGCATACCACATGCGTGTGAATGTTGCCATAACAGTATGCTTACCATGCGGCTAAGTGCTTATATGAGATAAACTGTTTGAATGCCTGTGGGTGGAGGTTGGATTGCTTGAGTTGGGAAAACTCATTGAAATCCGTGTTTTAGCCTACTTGCGAGTAGCAAATTCCAAAGCATTTTCAAAACGAACGGATATGCAATGTTTGTTTCCAAATTAGGCGATCTAGTCTATACTTGTTTGCTGTGTGCATAACATAGTAATTCTAGGCTAATAATTGGAATAAGAGCATGTAATGTTTTCAAAAACGGATATCACGGTTAGTAGAGGCCGGTCTTCGGACCGGGCGAAAGGGGGTGCTCATAGCTGACCTTCCCCAATCGTACCCAAGCTCCCGAGCCAAGACACTTTGGTGATGACGGACACGTGGCCTTCGGCACCGAGTCAGGGTTTCCTAAATTTCCCATTTTAAAATATTTAGGTGGCGACTCTGTAATCTGGCAAAACAGTCCATGTTTGGCACTTCTTTTCAAAATCTGTTTTTCTTCAAAACAATTTGCCAGAGTTGGACTCTTTGGTTCAGATTTAGAACCACAACAAACGAAAAGGGAGTCCGAACTGTAGCGAGGTCCCTCCACGGACGTGTTACAGTTTCTGGCGACTCTGCTGGGGAGTTAGAGAGCTTGACTCGAACTTGTGATATCCTGTTTTGACTACACTTATGTGTTTCTTTGCATTGCATGTGCATTGGTGTGCCTAGGACACCGTGTTGGCCATCTGCTATTCCTGAGCGGTTTGCCGGAGGCTTGTCTTGTCAAGGCATGACCATAAGGCTGACCGGTTGTGGGCTCTGCCAGTATGGGAACACAAACCCCGGTTTTTACCGGGGCACCCTTTTTGACCATTCGACCTAGTGCATATTCGGAATCCATAGTGACCATTCCAAGCTAGGACAGGTTGCTCACCCGATCATAGGTTCTTTGAAACCGCTGCGTGCGTAGTGAAACCCTAGCTCCTGACAAAATAGGACAGGGAAACCCTACCCCAACATAGGGGTGTTTTGGCTCTCTTTACTTGCTATGTGCTTTGAAAGTGTATCTCTACAGGGAGTGCATATACCAGTTTGCAAGTCTGGGTATCAGACCTGAGGGCACCAGTATCAGTTTTTGAGAATCAGTTATATTTGCGAGTATCAGATTCAGTTTTGGGGCAGTGATTTGGGGAACAGTGACCAGTAATGAGTACAGTCGTTCTGCTATGCTTATATCCGTTCCAGTGAAATTGAGCTAAGATGCTGTCGGTTTTCTCTTTTGCTAGGTAGTCTTGGAACTATAGCTTCAGAAGGCTCCACTATCCCCGAGGTTCATCGGACTTGTGCTGATAGACTTTGTTAGGTCAGAAATTCAGTTCAAGGGCAACTAGTGTTCTTTCGCTGAGGCAAGGCAAAGAAAGGCCAGTTAGGGCTCACCGGTTCATCTGATCCGACAGTCACCAGTCACATCATCAGCAGACCCGCGATGGCACTGGGTTCAGAAGAATTTGTGGCCGTGATAGCGGCGTTAAATCAAGGAACTGCCATGCAGGCTGAGACCGGTATTGAAACGCAGCGCCCATCTGGGGGATCTGCCTCACATCCAGCTTCGGGACCCCCGCCAAACTTTGATCCACTTCTGCCAGTTGAAGATTTACAGTGTCCGAATCCTCGGGAAAGGTTGACTCAAGCTCAGGTGCTCGAACCCCTGGTGCAGCCTACTGAGAGGTTTCAACCCTTTCATGTTGATGAGTTCAATCCGACTGCAGCGAAAATTGCGAGCCTTGAGAAGCAATTCAAAAAGGCACAAGGCCTTAACTCCATCCCCGACATTGAGGATGGGCACACTGAGTCTGCCGTGCGGCTCCCAGACAGATTCAAAATGCCATATATTGACCGTTTCGATGGGTCTGGAGATCCAATGGTACATATCCGACTTTTCTTGGATATCCTGAAGCCGATGGATCTGACTAAGTCACAGAAACTCTCTCTGTATGGAAGAACCCTGTCGGGTGTTGCAGCCACTTGGTACGCTAAGTTGGAAGATAAAGTGAAGCAAAACTGGGAAGAACTGGCTGAGGCCTTTGTCGATCAGTATTCGTACAACACCCAAGTTGAAATGACCATCCAAGAGCTTGAAGCAACCCGCCAGAACCCAAAAGAGCCTTTTGTGGAATTTGTTGCCAGGTGGAGAGCAAAGGCAGCACAGATGACGGATCGTCGCCCTTCGGAGAGGGATCAAGTACAGATGATGGTGCGAAACCTCGAGCATGATATGTTGCAAAAGTTGATAGTCGCTCCGCTATTCACTTTCAAGAGTTTGCATGAACTGGGGGTTCAGGTCGAGAACGCGTTCAACAGTAGGATCATTCCCAGAACAAGTGAACCGACAAGGAGGGTGGTTTCAGGGAATACCAATGCTCGTAGTAGCGCTATTCCCAAACCCACCGAAATCAATACAGTTGCCACAACCGACCCTTTTGCCAAGCCAAGCCTAGAACCAGCCGGCCTAGCCCGAGCTCAGGGCAGAACTTTCACCCCCCTCTATATGAGCCTGACTATCGCACTAAAAGCCTTGATGGAAAGAGGGCATCTCAAACCCCTCGATCCTCAACCTCTTCCTGACCCACTCCCAGCCAGACATAACCCTTCCAAGTACTGTATGTACCATCAGCAGCGCGGTCATGGCACCGACCGTTGCTACCGCCTTCGTCATGAGATCCAAAATCTCATTGACAACCAAACGATAGCTCCACCTTCAGACCCCAATGACCAAATACCTCATCCACATCTCAATCTAATCCACACATTGGCCGTCCCTTACGACCCCAGCATATACATCACCCCAGCCCATCTGCCCAAGCCTGCGGTGTTCATTCCAGAGAGCCTGGACTTATGTATGATGGATGTATCTGAACCCCAATCATCTCAAACCCATGAACCCACTACTTTTGAGCTGATGAGGATGATCGAAGATCTTCAGAGAACTGTGGCAGATCTGGCCTTTGGGGTTTTGGCCCCATCATCAACCATATCACGTACCAGGGAGTTCACGTCTAAAGGCTCCCCAACCTTGGGACGGGTTGCATTGGAAGAAGGCCAATCCCTTGACAAAGTGGAAGCAAGTGGAAAGAACAAGGCAGGGGCAGGCATCGGTCCCCATGAACACCTTCGGTGGGATATCGAGGCTTTGAAAGCTGAAGGACTAAACAAAGAGCAAGTCCTTGCGGTCGTTGCAGAGGCTGTGGATGACACTTTCGCCAATCAAGTTGGGGGCAGTTTGAATCAAGGGGCAAGTCGGGAGAAGCGCCTTTGTACCAGGAATATTCCTTTCAACTCTAGTCCCGTTCTCGGAAGAGACCAGCAAACCCAGTCAGCACATGTCAATCCCTTTGCCGGTGCATCCAGCAAAAAGCCACAAACCTCAAAATACCCACCTCGAGGCCAGAGGGTGTTCGCACCACTGTACATGTCTCTATCAGCGGCCTTGAGGGTCCTGATTAAAAAGGGGTACTTGAAACCCCTGGAGCCGCGACCACTGCCAGATAAACTTCCTCCCTCCCATGATCCGGCCAAGTATTGTGCCTTTCATCAGCAGGTCGGCCATGTCACTGATAAGTGTTTCCGTTTTCGCCACGAAATACAAGATCTGATTAACAATAAGGTCATCGTCGCACCAACTCAGCAAAGTCTATGGGCACCTGATCAATGAACTTGTGGGGGATAATGTGATGTGATCAGGAGGTGAACCACCTGCGGGCGGCGTTCAGTTTACTTCAGATGTGGTGGACGGCATGCACTGTTTTGAGCGATGTACAAATGCTGTTAATTTTGCTTTCTGACTTGGGTATTGGGTCAGTTTTGTTGTGTTGCTTTGAGTCTGTCTCTTTATTTTGAGTCAGTCTTTTTATTTCAGGTCTGTCTTGTTGTATCGAGTCAATCCTGTTTTGTTGAAGTCAGGTGATTCCGGGAATGTTACCTCGGACATCACTATCTTGTTTTGTGTTTGTCTTTTTGCTTTCTTTTCAGACTGTTTCTGCCAGGGAGCCAGTTGTGCCAACAGATCTTGAATGAAACAACAGTGATTTTTTTTTTTACGCTCTCGCGTTTGCTTCTGCCGTGTGCCAGTTATGCCAGAAATTCTGAATGAGATAGCAGTATTTGACTGGGAACCCTGCCTTTTCTGTGCCTTGAATTCATTGCATCGACCTAAGTTTTTCAAAACTTTTTTGAACACTGTGGTAAAAACAAAGAGGAAGGAATTCCTTGGGTTTTGCAAAAATTGATCAACTTGAAAGAAAGAAAGGCGTGCTAAGCCCTTAATGAATGAAATCATGCTTGTCGGCGTGAGTACTGAGAAGGATCCTGGTTCGATCCAGACTGGTTCCACACTATCTTCTGCGCGAGCGATTTGTCGCTTTCTTAAAAACTATCAAAAAATGTTTTGCGCGGTCCTGCGAAGACCTGTGTGGAATCGCTCTTGAGATTGTGCAGCTTAGGATCGCTCTCGGCCTCGAGACTCGACCCCTCATTTTCAAACCGTGAACTTTGACTCAGAAGGTTCAACGGTCAACTACAACATGAGGTCTGTGTGGCCAGATCAGAAGCAGCCCATGAACTAGGGGCGAGAATATCAGATGTGATCAAAGGAAGCTTGTAAAGCTAAATCGAAAGCACCCCTCCGAACTAGGGGTGAAAATGTCAGATGCGCTCGAAGAGTCAAAGATGAGTCACCAAGTTCCTATCCACAACCCTAGGGGCAAATTCGGCCCCCATTGGATGGACTCCTACACCGTCAGCAAACATCAGTCATTCTCCTGGATTCGGATGACTTCAGGATCTCAAAACCATTTGGCATGGACTTGTTATACTTTTACCCTTTGAGAGGCTCGCTGGGCCGAAAACCCGGAAGGGCGACCCAGGCAAAAGTTAGAGCAAGAGAAAAATGCAAAGAAGAAGGAAAGAAAAAACAAAAATACAAAAAAGAAAAAAAAGAAAAGATACAAAAAATGCAAAAAAAAAAAAAAAAAAGAAAAAAAATGAAAAAATGAAAAAATTGAAAAGAAAGAAGAACAAAGCTCGCAAGGTCGAAAACCTGCAACAGGCGCCTTGGCAAAAGTTAGAGCATAAAAAGGAGAGGTTAATACCCGAGTGTACCTTAACCCCGAACTACGGAAGGCTTGATTCCCATGTTTGGGATACGTAGGCAACTTCACTCTGAAGTCTAGCCGTAAAACAATTCAAATTCGACTATGTCCATGTGATGGTTTTGATCATCTTTGCCTTCTCTGTATCCGAGAGTCTGGTCGTGTTCATTGCTCAGAGGACTGACTACAATGTGCTGCGACATCATCCAAACAAGGGGCAACTTTCCGTTGCCATTCAAAACGCCGCAGTGTCATTTCAAACAAGGGGCAACTTTTTGTTGCCATGCAGCTCTCTTCAAACAAGGGGCAATTTTCCATTGTTATGGGTCCGAGGTTGTGCATCTCAAGAGCTGGTTCCGTGCTTGTTTAGCATTGGCCGTTTGCAAAATAGTTTTCGAGAATTTTTACTGAGGTTGACTAATTTTCTCAAAAATTGTTCCATCTTTTCCAAAAACTGGACCTTTTCTTGGACCTAAAAAAGGAAAATTTTCAGTGCTTACAACCTGACTTGCATGATTTCAAATCGAAAATCGAACAAGCAAGTTAATCTAACTCTCATGTTGGTCGAAATGGTTTTAGTAGAAAACCAAAACAAAAAATGGTCAAAATAATGAACTAGGGGCACAATTGAGTCAGGCTTCCTGTCTTTCCCCCATTTTCAACATACTCGCCAAGAAGGGCAATCTACCTGCCAGAAGAGGGCACAATTGAAGCTAACAACGAAGGGCTAAAAGCTCTCTCATCCTCCAAGCAACGAGGTATCAAGCCAAGTGCGAAGCACAAACCGGAATGGATCAAGATCTTTCACTTCCTCATCTGGACAGATCTAACCACGTCCAAACTCCCCAGCAGGGCATCATCAACCAATGTCAGCCACAGATTTGCTACACACCCAATCGTAGCGTAGCCCCTCTGTGGAAGAATCTCACTGTTGTGAACAAACGAAGAATCTAGCTGAATGCTAGGGGCAAGAGTCCACAACCTGCAGTTTATCCATCAACCACACCCAGGGGAGGGATGAAAAATGAGAGATTGAAGAATAGAGAGATGTGTGATGAGAGAAAAGGTGAGCAAAAGGGTTTTTGAGAGAAAAACCGAGCCTGAGTGCCAGAGTGATGTGAGAATCACAAATGAGAAAGGGTGGGAAATAATACCTAGAGAAACTGGCTCCTTGCGAACTAAGAAGTCTCTTGTCTTTACAACACGTCTGTGCGTCGCGTCAGTCGTTTTGTTTGTCTCAATTCTTGTTTTGAGTCATTTCAAGTGTCTGTGTTTGTGCTTAGGTTGTTACCTTTTGTTTTCCGTTATTGAGTCTTTTTCGCTGTGTTCAGTTGTAGGCTCAATACCCGGTCGAAAACTCATTTTCTCAAATTTCAAAAATGATTTGTGGTGTGCTCAGAGTGTTGTGCCATTCCCTACATTTGTGCAAAACAGTATTTGTTCTTTCATAAAACCGCAGGGTTCAACCCAGGTCATGTGAGAACAGTAAAACCCGGACCTATCTGAAGCAATATGGGTTCCAGACTACAAAGCAAAAGAAAAGAGGGAAAATTGAAGCATCTGAGTGTGTTTCACCTTCAGCAAATTCCGTGATTGTACTCCGGATGTACCTCTTCAGGCCTTGTCAATGCTATCGAAGTATGAGTGCGCCTCTACCTCAAGTGTAAGCCTGCTTCAAGTCAGAACGGCAATTAAAGCAGCAACAGATGTTATCTCTTGCCAATATGAACAGGGTGTACCCTTTTCGAACTGAGTGTGTTGCAAAACCCTCTGAGAGGTAAATCGGAAACACCAGAGTACATATTTGATGCTCCTCTATTGCATAGAATATGAACTTTCATATACACTGTTGTTGCATGTGTGCCGCGCATCGTTATGAACTGTGAGTAAGCTTATTTTGTGTCCCTCTACAACATTGTAGAAGGGATCAACCTTGTTGGGGGTCTCCATGTTATACTTGCCATTATACCCCTCTTTGACCCCCATTTTTGCATGCTTTTTTAAGCTTATCTAGCTTCTGTTTTCGGCCATCATCAGAGCTGGAAAGAGTCATATTTTGATCTTCTTGACATATTTCATTAAGGGTCTTTGCTGGTTTGATGAATTTTTGGGGTACCTCATGTTATAGCCTTATGTATCGTAGTTCTTGCATGACATTTTTAGCATTTTTGCATACTGATTTGGGGGATTTCATCTATTGTAAATGTTCATATTTTTAGTCCCTCTTCAGTGTTGTCGAAGGGTATTTTGCTGTTCGGGCATTGCATGTATCACTTGCTTCATAGCCTCCCTTGTGGAGCCATTTTTGTATGCCATTGTTGCCCTATCTATGATTGCTGTTTGGCCATGTTTTAAACTGGAAAATGCTTGTTTTGGGGCTGCCTTGCTACTGTATTTTCATTCCATGTCCATATTGTGCATGCATTGCATAGCTATAGGCCATTTCGGGTGCCTAAATTCGCATTTCGGGACCACTCCTTGCATTTGGTGTCATTTCGCCGTCTTTCGGGACTGTTTCCCCCCATATTTCAGTGCTGAAATTCAATTGGCATGTTTGCATATTATTTTCTATGCCATTTCATGCTTTAGGACCGTTGCCTCGGTTTGCGTGTCCGTGTGCACGCATTTCGAGGCACTTCATTTTCATCCATCGGCCTCTTATGTGAGGGTGGCTGAGGCCCTCTCATGTTAGTGTAAGCCCAATTTGCATTGTGTATGCCATTTCATGCCTTTATGCCATTGCCTCGGTTTACGTGCCCGCGTGCACACATTTCGAGGCATCTCATTTTCATCTATTGGCCTCTTATATGAGTGTGGCTGAGGCTCACTCATGTTAGTATAAGTCCATTTTGCATTCTGTATGTCATTTTAGCCTCGTTGCATTGTGTATGCCATCGCCTCGGTTTGCGTGCCCGTGTACACGTATTTCGAGACATCTCATTTTAGTCTCATCGCATCGTGTATGCCATCGCCTCGGTTTGCGTGCCCGTGTGCACGCATTTCGAGGCACCTCATTTTAGCATCATTGCATTTTGAGGCACTTCACTTTTATCCGATGGCCTCCTATGTGAGTGTGGCAGAGGCCCACTTGTGTTGGTGTAAGTCCATGTTGCATTGTGTATGCCATGTTTCAATGCGTTGTGCATGTTATGTTGTTAGCGTTGTGAATGCCATGTAATTGCATTGCATGTTTGTATGTTAGCTTGCATGCTTAGGTTGCATGTGCATTGTTATGCATTGCCTTGCCTCTTGATCAACCATGATTGAGATTGGGTCCCTTGTATATTTGGTGTGCATTACATTTGATATTAAAATGCACACTTGACTCTTTGGCCATCATGCATGGAAATGCGCGATTGGTGGCCCGAGAATCGAGGCACATCCTCCTTTGAGTCACAAACATGATAAGGAATGTGTTTGGTGCATACATTGCTTGAATTGAGCTGCCATGCAAGTTTTGCCCTCTGCTGCTGTGAGTTGCAGGTTCTGCAGGAATTCATTGCCGGCCGGCAGTATTTAGTGCCGACCGGCAGTCAATCAATGGCCGGTGGATATATTTTGTGCCGATGGCTACATCCTAGTGCCGGTGGTCATTTCCTCCAGCCGGTGGGATTCTCCAGTGTCCAGAGAGGCATCCTTGAGACTTTGGCAGATTTCAGAGGAACAAAGCAGGGAAAACAGAGGCAGGCTAGGCATGGCAGTGCAATTCTGAGCGGAATCCGAGTGTGCATGCATTGGGCCCTCGCCCCGAGGCGGTTTACTATTTTTCTTAGATTAATTATTTTGTTAATTTAATTAATTTGTAATATTTAATTAGCTTGCGTAGTTAATTAATTTGTATTATTCTTTTGGTCCCTCCGAGCGAGGGCAAATCTGTAATAAGTGTGCGTGGGTGTGTGCATGTCTTCCAACCCCCACTTCTTTCTTCCCTTTTATTTACCTGCTTATGATGGTAGGTTAGGGCACGTTTATTTTAGCATACCTTATGCCATGCATGCGTGCATCCATACATTTGTTGACATGCACCGGGCTCGGTACATCATACAAACTGCATTGTATTCTAAATTCCAACTTGAATACATGCATCAAATGATTGCATTTCACGTGCCATTTTAGGGTTAGCCGAGCCTACTCTAAATTGCATCATTGCCTGTGTTGCATTAGCCACTTAACATAGCCTAGGGACATGCATGTCTGCTAACTAGTTTCTTGTTTTGGCACGGAGTACGATGTAAATATTTCACGCTTTAGCATACCACATGCGTGTGAATGTTGCCATAACAGTATGCTTACCATGCGGCTAAGTGCTTATATGAGATAAACTATTTGAATGCCTGTGGGTGGAGGTTGGATTGCTTGAGTTAGGAAAACTCATTGAAATCCGTGTTTTAGCCTACTTGCGAGTAGCAAATTCCAAAGCATTTTCAAAACGAACGGATATGCAATGTTTGTTTCCAAATTAGGCGATCTAGTCTATACTTGTTTACTGTGCGCATAACATAGTAATTCTAGGCTAATAATTGGAATAAGAGCATGTAATGTTTTCAAAAACGGATATCACGGTTAGTAGAGGCCGGTCTTCGGACCGGGCGAAAGGGGGTGCTCATAGCTGACCTTCCCCAATCGTACCCAAGCTCCCGAGCCAAGACACTTTGGTGATGACGGACACGTGGCCTTCGGCACCGAGTCAGGGTTTCCTAAATTTCCCATTTTAAAATATTTAGGTGGCGACTCTGTAATCTGGCAAAGCAGTCCATGTTTGGCACTTCTTTTCAAAATCTGTTTTTCTTCAAAACAATTTGCCAGAGTTGGATTCTTTGGTTCAGATTTAGAACCGCAACAAACGAAAAGGGAGTCCGAACTGTAGCGAGGTCCCTCCGCAGACGTGTTACAACTGCCCTTCTCAGTTTGCTAGACAATTTGGGCTCACTCAAGGGATACCTGTTCCACTTTGCAGTCTCTCGAATGTCCACCTCACGGCTAGAGACCTAAGAATATCCAAATCAAAACTAGAGGCAGTAACATTCAAACTGCTGAAGGAATTGAGTGAATTCAAATTTGTCCCCTTTCTTCCTTCTGGCTTAGTCTTGCAAAGATTCCAGAATTGGTGGTCAATCAACATGGAAGTGCTCCTATCTGTACACCCTCATGATTTACTGATAGGATTATGAGTGCCTTCGAAGACTAAATTAGCAACAGTTGAGAACATTTCTCATCTTTCTACAGCCACCATAACTTTTCCTGCAGCCTTACCTTCTCCAGCTAGAGTTACCAGAGCTGCTTCGAAGAAGGGTAATCATTTCTAAGTTCCTCTTTCCTTGAAGTCTTTTGTTTGTCTCCTCTTATATTCACACATTTTGGTGCAAGGTCTCCACAAGAAGAATCTCTTAAAAGAGCTGAAACTCTAGCTGCTCTCAAGGCCAGACAACAGCAAAAAAAGAAAAGAAAACTGGTACTCACTCCTGAAGAATCTAAATCTCAAAATGAAGAGAGAGAGAGAGAGATTGAGCAAGAGCAAGAAACACCATTACAAAGAAAAAAGAGAACAAGGGTGGTTGCCCCCTCTTCTGATTTGGTCGAAGTTCCTAGTTCCGAGACAGTTGACAAAGCAATGGAAAAGGAGCTTACTTCTTAAGAACATGATCTCCAAATTGAAGAGAGAGAGGTTGAGAAGGAGTCAGTAATATCATTGCCAAGAAGGAAGAGAAATAAAGTGACTGTTCCTGCTACTGACTTGGTTGAAGATCCTATCCATGAAGCTGCCGCCAAGGTAGTAGAACAAGAACATTCCAAAACAATGATTGTCTTTGAGAGGGCTGAGAAGAAACGGCAGCAACAATTTCTAAGAGATGAAGCTGCTGCTGTTGATGCACTACAAAGGGAAACTGCACGAAGGCAACAAACTGCCACACATTACCCCCTTCGTAGCTCCCCCATCATTGCCAATACTTCTGGAACAAGTAATTCCTCTCCTGCTTCTGCTGTTTTTCCTTATCGAATTTTGACATTAAAGCTTGACATTACGTTTCTTCCTTTTTGCAGCAACAACTACTGAGGCTATACTTCTAATGAAGACTCCCTCAATTTCAGTTGAGGTTGATTAGATACAAAATGTGAAGGCCATTCATATAATACTTCAACTTCCTAGGCCCACATTCCATGTACCCCCTTTGAGTCCCAGCATTCCTGCAACTCTTTCGTCTGGTCTGACTCCATATCTTGCCTATCTGTCCTTCGACCTGTCTCAATTTACCTTTCATTCGGGCCCTACTCTTCCCTCCCCTTCTAAGGAAATTCCAACCATTACTTCTTCTTCGAAGGTATCTGATTCCCTGATTGAGGGTGCTGGTAATTCTCCAACCCATAGTTCATTACCTTTGCCTACTTCCAGCCCCTCTTCACTTGATTCATTGGTGGCTAAGACCATAGAAACTGCCAAAGATGCTCCATCCATTTCTCTCATCCCTATGCAGTCCTTTATGTCTTCCACCACAACTCTCTCTGCACCTCTCATGTCTACGGATGAGGTAGACATCTTCGAAGCCAGGCTAGCCAGTCTTTTCGATGTGCCCTCTACCTCTCCAATAGCCAATTTTGAAGCTGAGCCATTAGTTTTGGCCGACTTCTTGCTACAAATTCTTGAAAGCTCTCATTCCTCCAACAACAAGCCTTCTGCACCTTTGATAAGCTTAGACACCTGCCTGGAACTGTTAATCTCCTTTTCGAGGCTCCCCTTCGAGGCTTTGCAAAGGCCTATAATAAAAGATGGGTTCCTCCAGTGCTGCAAAGTTGCTGAACAGTCAAGCATAGATGTCTTAAGTCACTTATCCCAGGCAGCAGCTACTATCGACTTCTACATCAACATTTGCCATGCTGCCAAAGCTGCGGAGGAGAAATTGGCTAGAGACCAGAGTTTTGTTTCCCAAGTACATACTGAAGTCTCAGAGCTCAAGGAACAACACTCCTCTGCCTCTCCCTTTCGAGTTCAGCTGCTGGAGAAGAAAGCTCAACTTGAAGAGGAGCTATCTGCAGTGAACCAGGCCTTAGTCCGAACTGATACCAAACTGCAAATCACCAACCAAGGATTGGCCGATCGGAAAGAAGAAATGGCTACAGCTATTCAGTTGTTTTCATCACTTAGCAATAGGAAATCTGTTGTAAAAGAACAATTAAGACATTGTAATGATTTTTGGGCCAATTCGTGGCAGAATGTACTTAACTCTTTATGAAAAACAAATTCTTGTCTATCATCTAAGTAGTCTTGTGTTCTTTTGCTTGACATTTATTCTACTCCTTGTGTTTCCCAAATAGTTGGAAAATAAGGCTTCAAATATCTGCCATTGATCTTTTTGGGATGTATGTATCCATTCAAATTTCTTAAATGGTATGCCCCAAAAGGCAGGACTCTATGAATTTGATATGGTCCTTCCCAGTTAGGTGACCATTTACCAAACTTATGGCTTTTAATTCCTATTGGGAGTATTGTCTTCTATACCAAATCACCTTCATCAAAGCCAATGTATTTGACTTTCTTATTGTAATTTTTGGCTGCTTTCTTCTTTTGCAAGAGAATGCTATTTAATGCCAGAATTCTGGCTTCCTCTATGCCTTCTAATTCCAAGCACATACTCTGATGGTATTGCTCAGGATTTAGCTGGTCTTGGCATCTTACCCTCAAAGATTTGACATTAATTTCCACAGGTAACACTGCATCATGCCCATACACTAAGGCATAAGGAGTAACTCCTGTGCTTGACCTTGGGGAAGTTCTGTAAGTCCACAACACATCCAACAATAAGTTATGCCAATCCTTGGGATTGTCCTCCATAACCTTTTGTATTCCCTTTGTCAAGGATTTATTGGATGATTCAGCTTGACCATTGGCTTGTGCATAATATGGGGTGGAATTAACGAGACTAATTTCAAATTCTGCCACAAAGGACTTCACCATCTTCCCATCGAACACAGTCCCATTATCCACAGTTATAGTTTGTGGGATGCCAAATCTATGGATTAGATCCTTAATAAATCCAATAACCTCAGTCTGGTCTACAGCCTTGTATGGCTTAGCTTCGACCCACTTAGTGAAATAATCAGTGGCCACTAGAATGAAGCAATGATGCTTCGAAGAAAGTGGGTGCATTTTTCCCATCATATCCATAGCCCATCCTCTGAATGGCCAGGGTTTCACTACTGCATGTAGGTTAGTTATGGGCACATGCCTTATTGTGCCATGCTTTTGGCATGCCTGGCAACCCTTTGCATACTCTATGCAGTCTTTAAGGATAGTTGGCGAATAGTAGGAATGCCTTCGAAGCAACCATCTCATCTTCACACCAGGCTGATAAGCACCACAGATGCCTTCATGAACCTTAGCCATAGCTGTTAATGCTTCTTTTGGGCCTAAACATTCCAACAATAAGCCATCTCCCCCCCTTTTGTAGAGAGCATTGCCATATATCATGTATTGCATAGACTGCAATTTAATTTTCCTGCTAGCCTTTGAAGATGGACCAGCCAAGTACTGCATTATTGGATGCCTCCAATCTTGTTCTTGCAAGTCATTATGATTGACTTCCAAGACCACATTCCTTTTATTCAAAGGTGGTATCAATTTCTGATATGTTGTTTGGCTTATGTTCCTTTGGGCATCATCCCTTCTCTTGAAGTTCTAAGCTTTCTGAGCCACATCATTAGCTCTATTATTCAAGAATCTTGGAACATGAGTTACATTTGCTATTTGAAATTGAGAAAGCAAATGTAATGCAACAACATAGTATGATAAAATGCTTATGCTTTGACACTTGAAAATCCCTTTCACTTGGTTAACCACCAATTGAGAGTCTCCAAATATGTCAACTGCATGAACTTGTAATCCAATAAGAATTTCTAGTCCCACTATTAAGGCTTCATATTCAGCTTGGTTATTGGAACAGGTAACTTCATCCACTCTGAAACCATGTGTGGTCTCCACCCCTTGTGGAGACCTAATCACAATACCAATTCCAGTTAAGCCATTGGCTTTTGACCCATCGAACCATATCTACCATGGCTCAACACTAGCCATACCAAGTTCTATTATTTCTTGGCTTTCTGTTTGAGATGGATGGTCCGCCAGAAAATTGACTAAAACTTGCCCTTTTACTGCCCTTTGAGGGACATATTCTAGATGAAATTCTGATAAGGCTAGTATCCACTTGCCAATTCTTCCCCTCAACATAGGTCCAGATAACATGTACTTAACCAGATCTGTGGTTGCAATTACCAAGACAGTTGTAGGTAAAAGATAGTATCTTAATTTCATTGCAGCAAAATACAAAGCAAGACACAACTTTTCAACCGCTGAATATTTACATTCACAAGAATTTAAAAATCTACTAAGGTAATAAACAGCTTGCTCCTTGCCTTCTTCATTATCTTGGGCCAAGAAAGCTCTCAATGAATCTTCTGCTGCAGCTATGTACAACTTCAAGGGCTTATCACCCTTTGGTGGCATCAGCACTGGAGGGTTGGCCAAGTAGGCTTTGATACCTTCGAAAGCAATTTGATGCTCTGCTGTCCACACAAATTCCTCTTCATCTTTCAGCCTTAACAAAGAAGAAAATACTTTAGTTTTCCCTGCAGTGTTAGAAATGAACCTTCGAAGAAAGTTAACCTGTCCAAGAAAGCTTTGTAATTCTTTTTTACTTGATGGAAGTCTGGCTTCAATGATGGTTTTGGCTTTATTCTGGTCAATCTGTATTCTTTTCTTGTGTACCACATAGCCCAAGAAGTTTCTAGATGATACGCCAAAAGCACACTTAAGAGGATTGAGCTTCAATTTGAACTTTCTCATTCTTTCAAAGGCTGCTTCTAAGTGAAACAGATACTCCTCCATGGATTGGGATTTAACTACAATGTCATCAATATAACACTCTAAATACCCTCCAATGAGGTCATGAAAGATAGTGTTCATAGCCCTCTGATATGTAGCTCCAGCATTCTTCAAGCCAAATGGCATTTTAACCCATTCGAAGGTGCCAATATTTCCAGGACATCTGAATGCTGTCTTGTGGACATCCTCTTCTGCAATGCAGATCTGGTTATAACCAAAATGTCCATCCATCATTGATAAAACTTGATGCCCTGCTGAACTGTCTACCAACAGATCCACTATAGACATGAGGTACTCATCTTTTGGAGTTGCTAAATTCAAGTTTCTGAAATCAATGCATACCCTCATTTTACCGTTATTCTTAACCACAGGCACAATATTAGATAGCCATTCCACATACTTGGCTGTCCTAATAAAGCCTGCTTTGAGTAGTCTAAGAATCTCTTCCTTGACTTTCTGAATTACTTCTGGACTCATTCTTCTTGGTTTTTGCTTGTATGGCTTGAAGTTAAGTTTCATATGGAGCCTACGTTCCACTAATGACCTATCCAATCCTGATAGTTCATTATAAAACCAAGCAAAGCAATCTTTATATTTCTTTAGAACAACCAACAATTGGTCCCTGTCCAAAACATTCAGACAAGCACTTATGTAGGTGGGCTGCTGTATAGAACCTTCCCCTAAATTTACTTCTTCTAAGGGGTCTTGTGTCTGAGAACTTACTGAAGCTTCTTCTTTGATTTCTTCTATCTTCGAAGCACTCTCCTTACTTTGTTCTGCTCCCAGGTTCTTTAATCCAACATCTTTACCCTCCTCCTCATAGACAAAGTCTGTCCACAAGGCTTCCTCTTCCTGTATCTCTTGAACTTTTGTTTCAATGTCCAATGCACAGTATTTATCAAGGGCCAAAACTTTGGCCTGTTACTGCTTCTGCTTGCAGCCAATTATCATGGCTTCTCTCTCTTGCTCCTGTACTTTCTAGACTATTGATTTTATATCCAATGTTGAGAATTTAATTAGAGCCAAAGACTTGGCTTCTTGTGTTTCATTTCTTTGCCTACAACCAGGCATCATTGTCATCCTTAACGACAACCTCCTCATCAGCACTCTCCTAGACTAAGTGCTTCAGGTGTGTCACTTCATCATCAGCCGTCACTTCGGCTGAGCCATCGGGTTTCTTCAGTATACTGAGTGGTATCACCCCCTTAATATACAGTTTGGCCTTTGCGAAGTCTACACAGGCTATGAAAGGTTGAGGATCTGCATCAATTTCCTCTGTCTCTCCATTGCCTAAGGCCATCATAATTTTCTGATGCAAAGAGGAAGGCACACATTTGTTAGTGTGAATCCAATCTCTCCCAAGTAAAGCATTGTATTTAGCATTACTATCGATTACGAAGAATGCTATCATGCAGTCCCTGGTTCCCACACTCAGGTTGATGGGTAGAATTCCCTAAGCCATTTGTTTGTCTCCAGCAAAGCCAGCGATGGTTGTGCTAGTTGGGATTAACCTAGGATTCTTTTTCCCTAGTTTCTTCAAAGAAGATTTCGGTAGTAAATTCACCGCTGCCCCATTGTCTATCAGGACTCGGTTCAGTTGTATCCCATCGAAGAAAGCCTTGATGTACAAAGGTTTGACATGTTGTGTCATAGAATTCGAGGGATACTCAAAAGGATACGAGAGGTTAATGCTCACCTCTTCTTCACTCTCATATTCAGTTTCCATTGGGGTAGCCATTCCAGAATCATCTTGTACCATACTCACTTGTGAGTCTTCACTAGAGACAGGAATAGGATCAATGTCTTGGTCATCTTGGTCATCTTGGTCCTCATCTCCAGCCTGGAACTCATGAGGCAGTATGTGTACCATATTGACTGATACTGGAGGAAATGAGCCAAATTGGATGGCTGGCTGTACCTGCTTCCCCCCTTGGCCACCTTATTTAGTTACTTCAGTAGCATCCTCCATGCTGCACTCTGGTACTTCATTGTTAACTGATTCCTTCGAAGGATCTTTCTCAACTGGTTTTTCAACCAAAAATGTTTGCTCAGCCATGAAGGCTTCAAACATTTCTTCCTCCACCATTTCTTTCTTTTGGCTTATGCCAATTTCTTCTTCTGTCTCGCTATCACTCTCCATCAGCGCTTTCTCCAATCTTGCTAAACTAGACTCCTCTCTGGCTTTTAGTTCAGAATGAACCTTGGCCAACTGTTCCCTGCTGCAACCCACTTTGCTTTGTCGAGTTGTCTTTGGAGTGTGGTCTGATTTTGGAGTCTTCTTTCCTTCTATCTGGACCAATGAAGAGCTCTCTCTATTTTCTTTCATATCTTTCTGGTATTGAGTGTACCTACGCTGAATCTTTCTCCTTTGTGATCTCGAAATGACTGGGACCATATCTGGTTCCTTCGTCTTTGGGTGTTTAAGCAATACCCAATTGTTCGGAGCCACCAAAGGAGGTTTAACCATCCTTCCTTGATTTCCAACATCTCTCTGAGTGGGCACTTCCCTAGGTTTGTTCTGCATCACAAACCAATTTGGAACTCCAGGTACCCACGAACTTACTGACTTAGATGTTGAATTGCTTCTTTCTACCTTCGAAGCCATCTTCGAAGCTGGCTGTGAAAGCACTTGCTTGGTCCTAACCTCATGTTTCGAGCATAATTCAGGCCTTCGATGAAGGTGACCACTTTCTGTCCTGTGTGAGGTTGGTCTAGGAGGCCAATCTCTAGCTTTGATCCCATAACCTGAACTCTTCTCCAGTCTTCTTTCAGAATGACTGCTCTCCATTCTGTAGTAGTTGGGTGGCCTAGACTCATACAAGGGCCTCTTGCCTTTAGCATGCATTCTATCAACTGCTGGTTCAACTACCAATGGCTGCTGCCTAACACTAGCCGGATACGGCCTTTTGTTGTAAGCATTGGTTGGTTTAGGGCGTCTCTAAACATCCCTGTAGTATTGCTTCCCATCAATGGGAAGCCCCTTCAACCATTTATAAGTCAGTCTGCACCTGGGACACATCCTTTGCATTACTGCTGCCTCTAAGGAATCATCATCCAGTGATTCTTCATCAAAGTGTTCCCTCTGGTGTGAGAAACCTTGTCCAATAACTGGCAGATTTCTGGTGTCCTTTTTGATGGTGGCCTGGTTAGCAACATGCATCTGCACATTGACTTCTTCCAATTCTGTCAAGGACAAGTTCTGGAAGTTCGACATAATGACATTGGCTGTCGCCTCTTCAACTTCTGGAAATGGATTACTGTCGATCCCCATGTCCTTTTCTGTTTTGGTTGGGAACTTCAAACTTCATTTCTGAATTTGTTCTTGGATCCTGTCTCGAAAAACAATGCAGTTTTTAGTCGAGTGAGACCAAGAGTTATGCCATTTACAATATAGTTTTCCCTTAAGTTCATCTGGAGATGGCAACTTTACTCCTTTAGGTAATTTAAGGAAGTTGGCCGCAAGCAAATGATCAAAAATGTCATCTGCCTTTGTTAAATTAAAAGAGTACTTTCAGTGAAATTCTTTCCTTTTAAACTGTTGGTCAATTGTTGTATCCTTATGAATCAATGCCTCACAGATCACAGGTTCTTTGCCCACAATCTCTGCTGCATCGATCTCATAATTAGGATCTCTATAATATTTCTTGTACGATGCATTATCTCGATCTTGTTCCTCCTCTAGTAATGCTTCATACCTAGACACTTTATAGGTTAGTTCCACCAAATCTCTGAATTCAGTTGAGTCAAACTTCTTTCGAAGCCTGAACTCTAAGCCATTTTGAGCCAATCTTACGAATTCTGGCTCTGGCAGAATGACTCTACATTTATTTTGAGCCCTTTTAAATCTAGCAATAAATTGAGTAGCCTTTTCTTCAGGCCTTTGACTCAATCTTGCCAAGTCTGCCATGGAAACCTCTGGCTCCAATTGGAAGAATTGGGCATGAAATGCCTCTTCCATTTGTTGCAAAGTTTGAATGGAGCCAGGTGTAAGGTTGATGTACCATACAAATGCTCCCCCAGTTAGAGAATTTAGGAATAATCTTAATTTCATATAGTCATGATTAGTAAATTCACCGCATTGAGCAGCAAACCTAGCAATATACTCTATTATTTATTGGTTTCCACTCCCATAGAAAAGGGTAAAATCTGGTATCTTGAACCCCCTTGGGTATTCATGTACCCTATCTACCCATTTTGGGTATGGTTTTCTATATACAAGAGTCTGGACCCCCCGAGCCATCGGTCCACACATCTCTCTAACAATATCAGTAATTTGGTCCCTAGGGACCATGTTTTGTGCCTGTTGAACTACTACTGGAGGGACAAACACAGGATTTGGTGGACAAACTTGTGCTTGTGGTCCTCTTGGTCCATAAGGTGGTACATTTGGGACCGGTTGTCCTTGTGGTATAGGTTGCTGTTGGGGGTGTGGGTAACCCCTTTGAGGTTGTCCTGCGAAAGGACCTCCGAAAGGTGCTGGAACAGGTGTTGTGTCCTTTCCATTTGCAAGCCAACCTTCCAACCCCCCGGGTATAAATTCGAATAAGGGATTAGTAAACCCCCTTGTACCAAGTATGGCTTCGAACATGGGATTTGTGACCATTCTTATGCCAGTTTCTTGTACTGGGCCAGATCCACCAATTTGTATGGCTTCATTGTTAAGTACTGAGGCATTTTGACCTACTATAGGCCTTGAAATGGGTTCATACCAAGACTGAGGTGATGGTCTTTCATAGTTCTGACTACTAGTTTGACCATTACAATGTCCATTAACTTGCATAGGCTGTTTATCTCTAGCCAATCCTTGTTGAGGGACATTCAAAACTTCCTCGATGTGTCTTGTGTTTGTTGGTTGGTGGTTATTCATTCGATCCAAAAAGGATGTTGCCCACCTTTCCATTGTGTTCATTAATTGTTGTACCATGGCATCTACTAGGCCATCCCATGGATTTATTGGATGAGTAGATGGAACAGTGAATGGTCCAATTCCTTGGTTTCATCCAATACTATGAACATGTGGTTCTTGTCCCGAAGTACTAGTCTGTTCGACCATAGGTTCTGATAATATGGGAGTTTCCACAGGATGTGTTACCACATTATCCTCTGGATTAGGTATTTCTACCTCTCCTTCTACGCCTTCTTCCAAGTGTTCATTTTCTTCTTGTCTTCTTCGTCTAGCCATTTCAATTAGTCCCACCGGGCATGCCAAAAATATATGTTGGCTTTTGGCTTTCAAAGGGTATTTTTGTAAATGCGAGCGTGCCAGCAAGGATCAATCAATCCTTACAGAAATGTTAATTGCCAACCAATTATCAGACGATTGTGTTGTAGTTCTTTTAGCCTCAATGAAGAAGACTTTTACTGGTGGCTTGACTTAGGAGAAATTAAACAAAATAACAGTTAAATGAAGAGCAATTGAAGTATTTCATTAGAATGAAAACTTACAATGATCCGAACTCAGCATCGTAGAGGTTTACAGCAATAATCTACTTGAAACTACTCCTATGAATGAAGTACAGTGCAGGAATTTAAAGTGCAGGAATGTAAAGAGTAGGAATTTAAAGAACAGGAAATGTAAAATTAGAATATATATATATATGTAAAGTAAGACTGGTTTGTATGATCTGAGTCTGGGGGTTTTTTTTGGGGTCTTCCCCACTATTTATACTTCTCAAGGATGACCATCGAACTGCACTTCAAACCGTCGAACTGCTCCTCCATGATCGTTGATCATGCTGCCTTATAAGTAATTCCACTACACCATCACTTGCAGTTAGGCTTCGCTCCTATATTTGAATTTGAATCTGAGTAACCGTTGAAGTCACGTCACCTTGCACTTCTCTATTGATCCAATGCTACTCAGATCACGTGAGAACCAATACTAACTGCCACGTGTACGATCAGGATTGAAGACTTGAATAATCTTCCTATATTACCCTTATTTTGCCACGTGTTAAATTGTGATTGGCTTGTACAAAATATGAAGCCAACAGTTATACTGGAGGCCCATTTTATATATAAAACGATATATATATTTTTAAAGTTCTATGGAAAACAATCTGTATGTTTGGTTTGAGTTTTTTAGATTAAGTATTTTGAAAATTGAGTTTTTTATTTTTCGTATTTTTTTTTTGTTTTTAGTGTATATTTTTAAAATTTTAAGCAGTTTTTTTTTACTTTTTTAGATGCACCTTACTTAGATGCATCTAAAAGGTAAAAAAATTGTGAAAAAATATTTTAAAAAATAAATAAATACATAAAAAAAAGAAAAATATATTGAATTCTCGTTTTTTTTTTTTTTTTTTTTTTGATATTTAGTGAATTTTAAAAGATTTTTTTACAAAAAATATACTTTTTATGTGTATTTATGTTAGGTTTGTCTAAAAATTAAAAAAGTTGCTTAAAATATTTAAAAAATTCAGTAAAAACAAAAAATATAGAAAATAAGAAAGTAGAATTTTCTGAAAAGTGTTTTTGAAAAATAAAAAATAAGCAAAGTGAATAATGTTCACAAAAACAAGGTGGCCATGGCCCCCCATAGGCCCTGTTTGGTGTAGCTGTTAAAACAGATTATAAATTATAGCTTAACAGATTATAGATTATGGCTTTAATCAGAAGCTGTTAATCTGTTTGATATAACTATTGGATTATAGATTTAAGTTGCTGAGTAGTGTTTGCTAAATAAGCTGTGAAGTTATTTTTTTAATTAACTTTTATTTTTTGTTATTCACTACTTATCAACATTTCTCATAAAAAATAATAATAATATTCTATAGTCCATTTGGGCCTTTTTCTAATTTTAAAAAAATAAAAAATAAAAAATAAAAAAATCTAAGAGTATAACCGTAAATTAACATGTCCACATTAGAAGCTGATAATCAGAAGCAATGGGTGAACAGCTTCTCAGAATCAACTTTTTTGACTTAAAATAAATTGTTAGAATCATAAGCTGTTTGAAATTAGTTTAACCAAACAGCCTAAAATAACTTTTCAAAAGCCAGAAGCTATAAGTTGGCTTAGAAAAACCCAAACAAACACCTTATAGTCTTCTCCTAATTCCGCCCCTACTTATTTGGGTCCTAGAAGGCCCATACAAACGGTTGGGGAGCCCTAAACAAAACACTACTAATTGGACACATTCGGCCTTTTTGGGATTATTCTATGGTACAAAAAGAGTAGTGTTATACAAATAAAAAATTTATACATAAAATTATTATAAAATATTATGATAATTTTTTATTTTAGCACTTAAAAAAGACGTATGAAGATGATTTATATTTTTAATAAATTTTTTGTGTCATACTAAAAAAATATATTCTCAAACGTTAAATTTGGACAAAAGAAAATTTTAGCATTGATTGGTAATGAGCAAAAATAGATATACAAAAGATGCCGAGTCAAAGAGTTTGGTGCCCTCACACAACAAAAAATGAGATATTTGTAAATTGTAAGAACATCTCTAACCATTCATTAAATTCTCATCTAATTTTATTTTAAATTTAAGTAAAAATTTGAACTGATATGAACTACTCAAACCATTTTATTAAAATTTTATCAAAATCTTTTTTAAATTTTCCTCTTATCTCAAAATTATCGTTTCATCAAATTTGGTAAATAAAAAAAATCATCTCCAATGTTTCATCTTTTTAAATTATCATCAAATTCTAATTTCATGAAATATTTGATGAATTCTTAATTTGATGGAAAAAAGATCTCCTTTAATTAGATGAACATTAGATGAATAAATTAGAAATAATTTCTGAACACTTTTTGATTAAATAATTTAAATTTGATAAAAGAAATTAAGAACTAAAAATAAACAATGGGATAAGAGTAGCACGGATGTGGGCCCTATTCACGGCTTGTTTGGTTGTGAAATAAACAATGGGATTGATACTTGAATGGGTTTAGCAATCCCATTGAGCAAATGAATTAGCTTGGCAAGTGAGATTGAAAAAATAGCCTACGAGATTAATAGTGGAAAGAGTGTTTTGCCCCTCTCCCTTATATCAATCAGCTTTTTTATTCGCTTCTCCATTTCATTTGAAAAGATTGGCGAAATATTAGTGCCATTTATAATATTTTATATATTAAATCCATTTAAAATAGTAAAAATAAATAAATTATTGCTATAGTATTATTAATCTGGTAGTATATAAACAAATATTTTTATCTTACATTTTAAAACTAATCTCACTTTATTACTAATTTTTTCATTCAATCTCACTATACTCGTAATTTCATCCAACTTAATCCATCAAAAAAATGAGGGGCCTAAGGACTTAAAAGCAATTTGACCTCATGCATTTTGCCCCTTTAATATTTGACTTTTTTTTCACTTTAGTCTTAAATTTTTTTTTTCATTTACCTTAATCCTTCATGTTTTAATTTTTTTTCAATTTATTCTAGAAGTTATTCAAAATTATACAAAAATTGACACATTGATAGACAGATTGCATAAATATTTTATTATATATAACTTACATTTTTGACACAAATCTAAATTCTAATATAATAATATAATTTTTATACCATGTGAAACTAACGTGACATTTTTAGTTTAATTTTAAATAGAAGTTAGTTTTATGATTTAATTAGGAAAAAAAAAACTTAAAATATGAAAGGTTAAAGTGAGAAAAAATATATTTAAAGAATCAAAATAAGAAAATGACAAAATGTAATTTATCCCTTGAATCCCAATAGATTAATTGCAGTTGCCGATGTCCTTGTAGCCTTGAGGTGTGGGTGCAATATTTAGGTGCTTTATAAAGGGTGAAGTTGGAAGTTCAACTCACTCAAAGTGTTAAGTTAATAATTAATAAATAACAATTGACTTCCATTGATAAATAAATAATAATGATGATAAAAAAAGGGTCACGGCAAGTCTTATTATTGCGCATGTGACTCATGCGTATTAGGGATTTGCTTTTTAAAGTAATTTTTGTTGACTTATTTTTATTTTTAGTGAATTTTATATATAAAAAAATGTTAGGTTTTTAAATTTAACTTGACGAGACACAATAAAAAAAATAAAAATAAAATAAAATAAAATTTTGAAAAAAAGTATAAAAAAAAACTAAAAATACATCCAACCCATAATGAGCCACAAAAGACAAAATAGCAATTTTGAGCCACAAAAGACAAAAAAAATTACATCCAACCCATAATCATTACACTATTCTCTCACAAAAAAAGTCAAAAAAGCAAAAAAATCAAAAAGCCCTTCCCAAACCAAGCTTTTAAGCCCATGCTCATATAGCCAAAAGAGCCAAAAAGCCAAAGAGCCAACCCACTTCCCAAACAGAGTGCATGTGACTCATGCGTATTAGGGATTTGCTTTTTTAAGTAATTTTTGTTGACTTATTTTTATTTTTAGTGAATTTTATATATATAAAAAATGTTAGGTTTTTAGATTCGACTTGACGAGACACAATAAAAAAACTAAAAATAAAATAAAATTTTGAAAAAAAATATATAAAAAAAAAACTAAAAACAAAAACTTTTTTGGGGCTTATTTTGATTTTGTTTAATTATGTTTTATTTTTTAAAAATATTTTTTAAATTTAGGGCAAACTTCACTTAACCCCTTGTGGTTTGGGTCGGATGCGGATTACTTCCCTAACATTCGAAAATCACTACATAATCCCCACGTGGTTTATGGACTAAAATGCACCGTTAGTTTTTTTTGTCTAAGATAATGGACTATAAGAGTCACACACTTATATAGAGAGTATGTCTACTTTTAGGACGAAAATACCGTTTATACATTTTCAAATTTACCAAAGAATGTCATTATTGTTTCCTCTCTCTGTACTCCATTTCTTTTCCACCAACACCTCCTATTCATGTTGGTATATTTCTAATAAATTAAATCCCATAAAAATATCCACATGGGCCTCCAGTAACAATAACCATAGAGTTTTGATTACCACCATGAACCCATCACCCTTTCATTATATCTCCAAAGCCATTTTCTTTATTTTCTTTCTTTTTTGCTTGCTTATCCTCAACAAAACCAAAGCTGCCCCAACTTATCAATAAAATAATATACATGCCCAAACACAACAACTTACACTCCCAACAGCACATACCAAACCAACCTCAACATTTTCCTTTATGTTCTCTTCTCCAACCTGCTGCTATTAAATAAGTAATACAAAAATGTCCCAATTCGAAGGTTGTTACAATCTGGTACATAATAAAACCAAATATTAATCCAAATAATTCTAATTTTATAACTTAATTTCTAATTTGTAACCTAGTTCCTGTCTCTAGTTTAATTACATTTATAATATACATACACATATACACATATATTTGAAAGTTTGAGGAAAAATAATTTATTTTGAAAAACACTTTTTCAAAGAAATACCACATGATTACACAATCTAAAATACCTTCTCCAGTTGTGTTGTTGATAATACCTCACCAAGTGATCCAAGTGTGTCGCCTCCAAAGTGATTCACCTTGCACCCTCTTTGATTTATTTTTGTGTATATATTTTCTACAGACCTTAAAAATTTTGATGGCTAATTTTTGTATCAAATACATCTAATAGATATACACAACACATGATAGAGTTTACATGTAGGTGGGATCCTTAGGGATCTCTATTTTTTAGTTGTGGGGATAAAATAAAAGATGTATCTTTTATCTTAAATATACAGGATACATCTTATCCAATTTTTCATTAATTATCTTTTAAACAGATAATATAGAACTTCTACTAATTACAATAATGTCCATCAACACATTACAATTAAACCCCTAAAAGTGGAGAATTACAAGTGAGGCCCTTTCTTACAATTAATCACAAATTTCCTTCGACCAAACTATATTCCACATGAGCTATTAGGTATGGACAAATTTATCACTATCAAAAGCCCTAACTCATGTAACCGAATTCTAAATTTTTCCTTCTTCTAATTGGATCCCAAAAGCATTTTTCAAAAATAGTACTTTTGTAATTATATATGTATAAAATATTTTTTTGTGAAAAAAGTTACCGGCCGGTTTTCTTTTGGTCCAACATTAATAGGAAAAAGTGCTTGAACATACTTTCTCACTTTAAGAATAGTGGATTCCATGTTAAGCAGCTATATAAATCAATTACCACTCACATAACCCAACATGTCCGTGTATAGCTTTGGTTCGGCGTCACCAATTGACAATATCAAAGTTAAATGAATAGTTAATTTATACAAGTCTCTCAGGTCAAAGGAAAATAAGTGCATTGTAATAAAACTACCTTTTAAACTGACAGTGATCATTCCATAGATGTTCTCAAAACTGATCATGTTCAGTGCATGTACTTATTGCATAGCACCCACCTATTTACCTAAGGTCACTACCTCAATGATAGAGTTAATCATTCTATCATATAGCAGCAAAATAGGTGTAGACCTTAGTAGTGTGATGCCTAATCAACACCCATAGCCTAGAACATTAATTGGGTCTACAATATACCGAAAAATCATAACTCCCAGCTTTTGGTTCATGTCACGACCCAAACCAGCCCCTATAGGTTTAGCATCGTAACTGGCCAGTAATCCTGAGATTACCGAAGGCCTCTAAGACAGATTAACATAATATTAGGGGCTAACGGAAGCAAATAACAATATACAACGTCCATTGAGCTATGCAGACTTATATGAGACAGAAAAATTTTAAACTTTTCATGTACATATAAACACATCATCCTCACGTCATAATATATATACAGATTAGGCAGAAAGGGACATAGTCCCTTTTTCAAAATACACATGACTTGCTGAACCAGACAAGAGAATATAACTTTCTTTAAATCACATAACATAACACTTAACATATCCGAAACCTCCACGGGAGGCACATAGGTTGGCTGACAAAACAGATTCTAGATAGATGCCTCTAAGCCTGGTCACGTGCCTGATCACCTACATACATAAATAATACAGTAAGCTAAAGCCCAGTGAATAATAACAGAGTAAAGGGTTTTAATGAATGAGTCCATACATATTCAGAAATCATAATTCAGTTTTATCAAATTCATACTTGTTCAGATCATATACACACAGAAATCATAAGTCATGATTAAGTTTACGTGATACATCCACTAGCGTAACAGAACAGGACGCATAAGCGTAAGGTTATGAATAACCTAGTTCCAAGAAGAAACCTTCGGATCCGGGTAACAGAACAGGACAGCTAAGCCCCCATGGCAGGCCTCTGGTACAGGTAACAGTGAACAAACAGGACGCATAAGCGTAACAGAACAGGACGCATAAGCGTAAGGTTATGAATAACCTAGTTCCAAGAAGGAACCTCTGATACCGAGTAACGGCTGTAGATATCACATGATACTAAGGATGTCACGAATACATGTCAGAAATTGGACAATCATTCATTGTACAGAACATATCATTTCAGAAAACAGATCTCATTTTGTCACACAGAAAATAAGTACAGTTGAACATATTTCTACTAAGTTATTACTCACAGATGGCTGCAGAAGCAAATCAGACAGATTGGAGATATCGGGAAAATCAGGCAAACAATGGTGCATGACCTACACAAGCACATAACATATGCACATTGAAATACAATATTACTCCTTTGATTAAACTTGTCCTTTCTAATCCGAAGTTCTACTACATTTATTCTTTCTCAATTAAATAAACCGGGTTCTTATTTCACATATTCTATCATTACTAAGTCCCTATTTTCCAAATAGATTGATCCTTTACTTGGCTCCTTAAATAATTGCCACAAGATCAATGATTCATTCTTTAGCTAAATAATCTATGTTGATTGGTAACTCATTAATCTTTATTGAGTCAAAAATCATGTCTAGAATGCCTTGGAAAGAGATGAGAATAACAAAAGTGAACTAAATGCAACTTTCCAAAATATGCTGAAAATGGGTCTCCGCTTGAGCGCCACTTAGGTCGCTCGAGCGGACTGCAAAATTTGAAAAACTACTGGGAGCTCGATTTTCACGCTCAAGCGAGACTTCCCTCGCTCGAGCGGACAACAAAAATTCTGAAATTCCAAAATTGCAATTAAAGTTCAAATTTGGTATTCAAAGCTTCAAAACATGTACTTTGGTATACAAACATGGAGAACCATTTATTAAAGTCATAAATTGCTTAATCATTTATTCAAAAATCATTTATTCAAAATTATTTATTCAAAATTATGCCCCAATTGCCAAATTTAGTTTTAACTCATCTTCTCTATATCAAACCCAATTTCAAGCCCACAAATTTTAAAACACGAATTAAACTTTCAAAACTCTTGAAAAATTCATAATGCACATACAATTGGAACTTAATTTCATGTTAGGACAAATAAATTTCACCCGAAGTAATTAATTTCTAAATTAATTTTCATACATTTGATCATAGCTTCAATTTCTCATTTTCTCTTTAATTGCATAAAATTGGCCTCAAGTTCTTTCTATTTTTCTTGAAACCATGAAATTGGAGTCATGAAACTTCTTATAAATTTTCCAACTAATTTCCATAATCTTAAACTCAACTTAATTTGTAACCAAAATGTGTTTAATTTAAATAAAATCTTAAATCACACTACATGCATGGATTAAAGAAAATCTAATTATAAAATCAAAGCTTTAACTAGCATTAAGATTAATTCTAATTTTCCATAAACTTGATGTTCATAAAACATTTTCTTTTTCTCTTCAAAATATGAGATTGAATTAATCCAAATCCTTCAAAATCCATGATGTATGCAATACAAATAGGTCCAATTTGATTATTAATAACAAAATCAACTTACCTATGAATTACACAAATCAATTTCTTAGAAATGCAACTTAACTCAATTTCTAACCAAAAACTTAATTTATAATCATAGATTGTAAAATGTGCTTAAATTGAACAAACCTTTTAAATTAAATCACATGCATGGATTAAACAAATTCCTAGTTTTCATAATAAAATCAAAACTTCCTTTAATTCCAAAATCAATTCTTAAATTTCATGAACTCATGATTTTTATAACTTTTTCTCTAAAGTCAATTATATATTCCATTGCATGGGTCCAATCTTCAAATATTTATTGTTGCATGTAATTTATAGAACCCAATTTATGAATGGTTCTCAAAATTAAACTCAAACATAACAAATTTAAAGAACTATAACTCATATTTTCAACCTAACTTGATTAAACATGCAAGACCCAATTTCTATGGATTTATATAATTAATCCTCAACTTTCTATTTTAATTCTCTCAAATCCACCCTCAATCAATTTATAATTTGAGTTCTTAATTTATATCACAACTTAATCTCAAGCTCATAACTCTCAAAATATGAAATAAATTCTAAAATCTTGAAATTCACAATGCATGTAAGGACAAACTAAAAATATGTGAAGGATGAAGAAAATCAAACCCAAATATTAAATCACAACATCAAACCCAAAATAATTAATTTCTTATTTATTCCCTAACGATGAACCTAATTTAATTCCATCATCTTCTTGCTAATTTCTTTCTAATTACATGAAATTGAACCAAAATCCTTTTTGATTTCAAGTATTAGGTGTAGAAGAAATAAACAAGAAATTACCTCAACTTGTTGAATTTTTGAACTCTCTCTCAATCTTTTATTTTTCCTTAAGCTTCCTTTTAGCTTTCCTACTCAATTTCCAGCAAATAAGTTCCAAGAATTTTACATACTCTCCCTCTCTCTCGGCTGTCCCTCTCTCTCTCTCTGCCGTGCACTCTCTCTTTTGGCTCTTCTCTTTTCTTAAGTTCAACACACATGCATCTCCTTTCCTTTTTGATTTCATTTCTTAGTCAACAACACAACACACGTGCACTCTTATTTTGATTTCCAGCACAACACTCTCACATGCACACACAAACAGATTCCTTTGCACACACACACTTGGGTTTCTCAGCACACCCACACTTCATATACACCCATAATTACATTAAATTTATAATAACCACAATTCTCAATCCTCATGACTTAATCAACTCCAATTAGGACCTACCTAATCAAATCTTAATTTTACTAAACTGAACCAAATATTTAATTAAACTCCCAAATGGGTCCATAATTAAGATTAAATTGATTCGACTTCTTAACTTCACTTACTTAAGCTATTTGGACCCTTAATTTCTAATTCCAAAATAAACCTTCAATAAAATCATATACGAGTCAGATTTCACAATTCTCATAAATTCCAAATAAATTATAATACTCGGCAATTAAATCCCAAATCCTCTTAATTAATCAAGTACTAATCATTATACGCCCTCAAAAATAAATCCATAATATATACAATATTGACATGCATTGATAAAAGAAAACAAAACATTATTCCATTCATCAGAGTATTCTTATTAAAAGACATTACATGTAACATCGAAAATAAATGCCTTACGGGCTTACAGCTTTCCAAGCCAACACTTGGACACAAAAGTCTGAGTACTAACTCAATTACACATTAAGCTCTTGGCTTGAGTTTACATGTAATATCAAAACAAAACAAAATAACAACTAATCTAAACAGAGTCTTCAACTCCAAATCCTTCCAAGCTAATTCTTTGGAGGTAGCATATCACCTGAACCTGAAAATGATGTTCCCGTATAGGGTGAGCCACAGCCCAACAGAAATATACTAAACCAAATATAAGAATTGACTAAAGCAATAGCATTCGATAGATGGTTAACACAGTTAAATCCATTATATCACTTTACAGTTTCATGACAATAATGTCCATGACATGTTTCGCTTTACGTTATTAATCACTTTCCAATTATACAGACATGGCTCAGAACCTGGCCAGACAATAATAATGAGATTTACATCTCATATCAACATTACTTCCAATATCAACAAATCAATTGAGACTAAGGCTCATACTAAAACACTTCCATAAATCAATAAGTACACATATTTGATGTACTAATGGAGTCCATCCCCTTTCTCCTCCTAAACAGGTTTGAGAGTCCATCCCCTATCTTCCCTCAAACCATGGAGTACATCCCATATCTCCTCCCAAACAATATGCATATACAATGTATTAAACATTTGTCATACACAACATTCAATCAATACACAGATTCGCTGTATTAATTCAACTGTCATATTCAATGACTCGTTCAATGTGATTAGTTTCAATTTTCCCTAATCAACATGCAATGTCTACAACAATCACGACTATCCTCCACCGATAGCCCAAAACAGTTATTTCTAAACAGGAAATAAATGTATCAACAAATGTAAACTCAACATTTTCATAGGTGAGTGATTAAACTATTCAACTACACCATTTATCTCATAATTTCCCCAATTTCATGAATTAAACTCAATTCCACATTTTTCCCAAAATTAATTATACAAATTAATTTATTATAACAATTAGGGCTTTCGCCCTTCTCTCAAAATTTACCCTAAGGTTCAATTTTGTCATCTTGACACTACCTATGTCATTTTTCATGACTCACAATCACATGGAATTTAATATATAAACAATTCCCTATTTCTCAAATTATGATACAAACCCTAGTTTTTCCAAAATTACCAAACGACACCAACATATCAAAAATACCAAAACTTAGGACAAAACCTATAATATGGAGTAGGAAATCCCTACCTCGCAGCGAAGAACTCAAATGGAGAAGATGGCGAAAACCCAAGGTGCTCCAAATCCACTATTGCTCAGATTAAAATGAAGCCCAAGTCACCCTCGATCTTTTATACAAAGAGCTTAGGATAGAAACACACTAAAAGGAGATGAAAACCTAGAGAGAAGGTGTGTAGGGAGAGAGAGAAGACGGTTCTAGGGTTTTAAAATCAAAAGGAGATGAAAAGTGATCCAGAAAGTCGGTTCTCGGTTTTATATAAGAGTCGCCCCGCTCGAGCGTAGAAACCCCCGCTCGAGCGTCACTCATAGACTCCCGCTCGAGCGTCAAAAATCAAGCTCGAGTGGTAGATACACACTCCCAGAACTTTTTCTGAACCAGGTCCCCGCTCGAGCGTCACACACACAAACTCACGCTCGAGCATCAAAACGTCCGCTCGAGCGTCCAACGCTGCAGAAGAAATACTAAAAGATGGAAAATCACGCTTGAGCGTCAAAACTCCCGCTCGAGTAGAGAAGCAACAACAAAGGGCCTGCTCGAGCGTGAAGGCAAAAATCTGGGCAACTACCCTTGGTTTCTAAGTTCAACCAACCTGTAACAAATCTTCCCAACGTATCTTATAACTCAAAAATAAGGAATTAAAGGACGACAACAGTAAATATATAGTAACGGGATCCACGGAACTTAAGTCCGGATACAACAACCAAATGGGAAAAGATCGAGGTCGCTATAACCTTCCCCTCTTAAAGAATTTCGTCCCCGAAATTAAGCATAAGTTTTCAAAAAAAGGTTTTTCTCAATTTCTAACAATATGACATTTCAATATTTAATCTTGACCCAATACCGGTCATTCCATCTCTTACCAAGAGGCATCTCACAATATATAAAACAACATATATTTCAACTTGCATCATCAACATGCATTTCTTTCCAATTCAACAATTATCAATCTATAAGATTCACCATTTCGTATCATATTCAATGTTCATGATACATTTCCAATTATACAATATATTTGACATATGCAATGTCCCATTAAACTTCTATTTTGAGGCAAGTTTCAAAATTCTTCCATTAAACCAAAACATTAATCAATGTTTTACAACTTAAGACACACATAATGTTCTTAAAGTTCGATAATATTATAAAGTCTCGATACATGATTACACATCAACAAACATGTCCGGATATTTCTCGCGGACTTCCAATTCACGTTCCCAAGTGGCTTCCTCCACTCCGTGATGTTTCCACAGAGCTTTTACCAAGGGAATGGTCTTGCCTTGCAAAACTTGATCCCGCCTATCCAAGACCTGAACCGGCCTCTCCTCATACGAGGCATCCTCATCTACCTCTAAGTCGGTCCAATCCAATACATGCGATGGATCCGGCTCATACTTTCGAAGCATACTCACATGAAACACGTCATGAACTTCGGATAACTGCGGTGGCAAAGCTAAACGATAGGCAGCCTCACCAATCCTCTCAACAATCTCAAAAGGGCCAATAAACCGAGGGGACAACTTCCCACTCTTCCCAAATCTCATCAATCCCCGCTTAGGTGATATCTTTAAAAAGACATGATCACTCACCTCAAATACCAAAAGTCTCCTCCTACGGTCGGCATATGATTTCTGACGACTCTAGGCTGTAACAAGCCTCCTACGGATAAGTTCAACCTTCTCCGTCGTTTCCCTTACCAACTCTGGACCCAACAAAGGTGCATCACCCACCTCGGCCCAACAAACTGGAGACCTACACGGTCGGCCATACAAGGCCTCAAACGGTGCCATACTGATACTAACGGCAAGTGCCTCTCCCACGACCCACTGAAATCGAGAACACAACCTCGAAACATATCCTCAAGGATCTGAATAGTACGCTCGGACTGCCCGTCAGTCTAAGAATGATAAGCCGTGCTAAAGGTCAACTTAGTGCCTAAGGCACTCTGCAAACTCTGCCACAACCTAGCAGTAAAACGAGGGTCTCTATCTGAGACGATCGTCACTGGGACCCCGTGCAATCTCACTATGTCCCGAATATACAAGTCGGCAAGATGATCTACCGAATCTCTCACGCGCATAGGAATGAAGTGCGCCGACTTAGTCAACCGGTCTACAACCACCCAAATGGCATCACTACCCTGCTGAGTCCTCGGAAGACCTACAACAAAGTCCATAGTAACATGCTCCCACTTCCACTCGGCAATAGGCAAGGGTTGCAACAAACTCGCTGGCCTCTGATGCTCGGCCTTCACTTGCTGACAAGTAAGGCACTTAGACACGAAAGCTGCCACATCTCTCTTCATACCCCGCCACCAAAACTGGCGACCCAAATCCCGATACATCTTAGTGCCTCCCGGATGCACCGCAAGGCGTGAATGATGAAACTCTCGGAGTACCTCCTCTCGGCAAGACTCCGGCACAAACAATCGGTCTCGGTATCTCACACTCAAGTCGGGATACACCGTCAAACCCTTCTCAACCTTCCCACTGGAAATTTTCTCTCGGAGGGATCCTACCTCAAGGTCACCTCTCTGTGCCTCTAACACTCGAGTCACAAGTGTAGGCTGCGCAACAACAAAAAACAAGGTCGCAGCCTCAACGGATTCGCCTAGAAGCAAATCAAACTCCCCAAGTGTACCCAACATCTCCCATTCCCGGATAGCTATACTAGCTACGTCACCAACAGATTTCCTGCTAAGGGCATCGGCCACCACATTGGCCTTCCCCGGATGATAGTGCAACTCGAAGTCATAATCCTCAATGAACTCGATCCACCTCATCTGCCTCAAGTTCAAGTCTTTCTGTGTAAACAGATATTTCAGATTCTTATGATCCGAGAATACCTCTAACCTCTCACCATAAAGGTAATGCCTCCAAATCTTCAAGGCAAAGATTACAGCTGCTAACTCTAGGTCATGTGTAGGGTAATTCTTCTTGTGTATTTTCAACTGACGCGAGCTATAAGCTACCACTTTCCCCTCTTGCATCAACACACAACCCAAACCCTCTCGTGAGGCATCACAATAGACTGCATAACCCTACCCTCTCTTCGGAATAATCAAGACTGGAGCGGTGGTCAATTTGACTTTTAGTTCTTGGAACGACTTTTCACAAGTCTCCATACAAATTTGACTCCCTTCCGAGTAAGTCTAGTCAACGGCGAAGCTAACTTTGAGAAATCCTTCACAAATCGTCAGTAGTACCCAGCTAATCCCAAAAAACTGCGAATCTCAAACACACTCTTAGACTGTGGCCAATCTTACACTGCCTCAATCTTGGATGTATCAACAGACACCCCTTTTCCAGAAACCACATGGCCTAAGAACTTGACTTCTCCTAGCCAGAACTCAGACTTCCCAAACTTGGCATAAAGCTTATGGACTCTAAGTAACTCAAGCACCACTCTCAAGTGTTCCTCGTGCTCTTCCTCAAAAGGTGAATAGATAAGGATATCGTCCACGAAAACGACCACAAAACGATCCAAGAATTCCCAGAATATTCGGTTCATCAAGCCCATAAAGACTGCCGGTGCATTGGTGAGCCCAAATGGCATCACCAGAAACTCATAGTGGCCATACCGCGTACGAAATGCCGTCTTCGGAATATCCTCCTCCCTGACTCTCAACTGGTGGTAACCCGATCTCAAGTCTATCTTAGAGAAACAACGAGAACCCTTCAACTGATCGAACAGATCATCTATACGGGGCATAGGGTACTTATTCTTGACCGTAGCCCGATTCAATTTCCGGTAATCAATACAGAGTCTCAATGCACCTCCTTTCTTTTTAGCAAAGAGGGCCGGTGCTCCCCACGGCGAAACACTTGGGCGAATATAGCTTTTATCTAGCAACTCCTGGAGTTGAATCTTCAACTCAACCAACTCGGCCGGGGCAAAACGATATGGTGCCATAGAAATCGGTGCCGTGCCGGGCACTAAGTCAATAGAGAACTCAATCTCTCTGTGAGGTGGTAAACTAACAAGATCCTCGAGAAAGACGTCCGAGTACTCACAAACCACTCTCGGCAACACAGTTTGGGTCTCATCGCACTCACTACTCAAAAGGCTAGCAAGAAGACCACTCAGTTCACTCTGCCCTCGCGGATCATACACCGGTGGCAAAACACTACCAACCCGATCTCCCAAGAAATGGAAACAATCCCCGCTCAATGTACATACTGTGACCCTCTGGCGGTAACAATCAATAATTGCCCGGTATGACGATAACCAGTCCATACCCAAAATAACATCAAATCCCGACATGGGCATAACTACAAAAGGAAATAGGAGTCGGCGGTCGGCGACCTCTATATCACAGCCCCGACATCCTTGTTTCAAAATCAATTCACCCCCAACAAGTGATACAACACAAATAGGAGATGCTAACTATGCCAACTCCAATCCCAAAACAGATGCAAATGCAACAGATATAAATGAATGTAATGCTCCCGTATCAATCAATACACTAGCAATCGAGTTGCAAAACAAGAAGGTACCTCTCACGAAAGATGGAGCAGGCACAAGATCCTGCGCGGTAACAGCATGCACGCGCCCAGACGGTCTCTGATCAACCTACTCACCCCTAGGAGCATAAGGCTGCTATACAGACTGGAACGATGAAGTCCCCTGATTGGCTCTCGAGGCCTGAACTGACTGAACTGGCTGAGAATTCTGCCTCTGCCCAGATGCACTAGATGTGCCACTCAACTACGGGCAAAATCTCTTCATGTGCCCTGCCTAACCACACTGATAACACGAGAGCGGCTGACCTCTACCCTGACTCTGGCTCTAAGATCGAGCCGAAGATGATGCTGCTCTCTGTACTCCTCCCTTCTGCGGGCAAACTGGAGACTTGTGGCCCAGCTGACCACATTTGAAACAGGTAATGTCTCCCTGGCTGCCTTTCCCAGAACTTGCACTCGGCATTGGAAAAGTCGATCTAGTAAAGCTACTCTGAGACTGCTGAGGGGTAAAACCTCTCTGTCTCCTGCCATCACTCTGGCCATCCTGATTCCTCTTGGAACCCCTCTGCCTCTCCTTCTCCTCCTGCATCATGATCTCCATGTGGGCTGCAGCATCTACTAGACGCCCATACTCTCGGGTCATAGAACCCCCAACTCTCATCTTGAGGCCATGCCTCAACTTCTTCTCGAACTCTAAACAACGGCGCTCCTCAGACGCCACCAACTCAGGTGCAAACCTGGACAAACTGGTAAATGTGGCCTCAAACTCTGCCACTGAAGAGCTCAGCTGCTTAAGCTGGCAAAACTGCTCCCTCAACCTCTCCCTGACAGTTGGAGACAGGAACTTCTCCTGGAAAGCAGCTACAAAAGCCTCTCAAGTCCCTCCTATACGGCCCCTCGTGAATTTCCACCACTGACCCGCATCTCCCTTTAGCTGGAAAGATGCCAAGGTCACCTTCAGAACCCCGTCCTCGATGCCAGGCATCTCAAACGTCTTTGTTATCTGTTCGAGCCATTCATCGGCCTTAAGCGGCTCTTTTGGATCGCCCAAAAACTCGTCCGAGTTAGATCGGAAGAATTCCCTCTTCAGAAATGTAGGCCCTGCATCTGCAACATGAACCTGGGTTTGATTCTCAGCCCTGAGAATGCCCACAGACTCCCTGAATGCCCCTACTATCTCTCAGGCCAAAGCGCCCATAGCCTGCTGGCCTACTGGCTCGGCCACATTAGCTTGGCCAACTCCTTCCTGCTGCTCCGGAATCTCCTCCGGCATAGGTACCTCCTGCCTACCGTGCCTACCACGCCTACCACGTCCTCGTCCTCGTCCTCGTCCTGACATCCTAATAAAGGTAACAAAATGATTAATACGTTTGCACATTAATAAATGTGCCGAAGCTATAACACTCACATCCTAATGCATTGGACAATAGTAATTCACTCCACAAAAGCACATAATCACATAAGCACCTACGAATTTCATTCTTGGATAATGACAGTCCCGAGGAGTTGCTAGAGTTCTGGTTGGAAACAGCATTGATCAAGTGCTTTTCCAACAAGACTCATAGGAACTCAAGGATCCAATCAACATCCTAGAAATTAAATCCCATACCCAAATAGTCATATAAGCATGTTATCAAATAAACACACACTATCATACATAAGTCTCTAACAAACGAGACAAACCCATTGTGATACTAATCACTTCCCACGTACCCAAAGTATTCAAACCCGGTACCCTCTGATACCAAGTTGTAACGCCCTAAAAAATAAACCCATAATATATACAATATTGACATGCATTGATAAAAGAAAACAAAACATTATTCCATTCATCAGAGTATTCTTATTAAAAGACATTACATGTAACATCGAAAATAAATGCCTTACGGGCTTACAGCTTTCCAAGCCAACACTTGGACACAAAAGTCTGAGTACTAACTCAATTACACATTAAGCCCTTGGCTTGAGTTTACATGTAATATCAAAACAAAACAAAATAACAACTAATCTAAACAGAGTCTTCAACTCCAAATCCTTCCAAGCTAATTCTTTGGAGGTAGCATATCACCTGAACCTGAAAATGATGTTCCCGTATAGGGTGAGCCACAGCCCAATAGAAATATACTAAACCAAATATAAGAATTGACTAAAGCAATAGCATTCGATAGATGGTTAACACAGTTAAATCCATTATATCACTTTACAGTTTCATGACAATAATGTCCATGACATGTTTCGCTTTACGTTATTAATCACTTTCCAATTATACAGACATGGCTCAGAACCTGGCCAGACAATAATAATGAGATTTACATCTCATATCAACATTACTTCCAATATCAACAAATCAATTGAGACTTAAGGCTCATACTAAAACACTTCCATAAATCAATAAGTACACATATTTGCTGTACTAATGGAGTCCATCCCCTTTCTCCTCCTAAACAGGTTTGAGAGTCCATCCCCTATCTCCTCCCAAACAATATGCATGTACAATGTATTAAACATTTGTCATACACAACATTCAATCAATACACAGATTCGCTGTATTAATTCAACTGTCATATTCAATGACTCGTTCAAAGTGATTAGTTTCAGTTTTCCCTAATCAACATGCAATGTCTACAACAATCACGACTATCCTCCACTGATAGCCCAAAACAGTTATTTCTAAACAAGAAATAAATGTATCAACAAATGTAAACTCAACATTTTCATAGGTGAGTGATTAAACTATTCAACTACACCATTTATCTCATAATTTCCCCAATTTCATGAATTAAACTCAATTCCACATTTTTCCCAAAATTAATTATACAAATTAATTTATTACAACAATTAGGGCTTTCCCCCTTCTCTCAAAATTTACCCTAAGGTTCAATTTTATCATCTTGACACTACCTATGTCATTTTTCATGACTCACAATCACATGGAATTTAATATATAAACAATTCCCTATTTCTCAAATTATGATACAAACCCTAGTTTTTCCAAAATTACCAAACGACACCAACATATCAAAAATACCAAAACTTAGGACAAAACCTATAATATGGAGTAGGAAATCCCTACCTCGCAGCGAAGAACTCAAATGGAGAAGATGGCGAAAACCCAAGGTGCTCCAAATCCACTATTGCTCAGATTAAAATGAAGCCCAAGTCACCCTCGATCTTTTATACAAAGAGCTTAGGATAGAAACACACTAAAAGGAGATGAAAACCTAGAGAGAAGGTGTGTAGGGAGAGAGAGAAGACGGTTCTAGGGTTTTAAAATCAAAAGGAGATGAAAAGTGATCCAGAAAGTCGATTCTCGATTTTATATAAGAGTCGCCCCGCTCGAGCGTGGAAACCCCCGCTCGAGCGTCACTCACAGACTCCCGCTCGAGCGTCAAAAATCCCGCTCGAGCGGCGGATACACACTCCCAGAACTTTTGCTAAACCAGGTCCCCGCTCGAGCATAAAACTCCCCGCTCGAGCGTCAAATGCCCGCTCGAGCATCCAACATTGCAAAGGAAATACTAGAAGATGAAAAATCACGCTCGAGCATCAAAACTCCCGCTCAAGCGAAGAAGCAACAACAGAGGGCCCGCTCGAGCGTCAAAAGCTCCGCTCGAGCGTAAAGGCAAAAATCTGGGCAACTACCCTTGGTTTCTAAGTTCAACCAACCTGTAATAAACCTGCCCAATGCATCTTATAACTCAAAAATAAGGAATTAAAGGACGACAACAGTAAATATATAGTAATGGGATCCACGAAACTTAAGTCCGGATACAACAACCAAATGGGGAAAGACCGGGGTCGCTATAAGTTACACGTGGCTTGTCTTTAGTAGAGGATAAATGTGAGTTTTTGCTAATGTTGTAATTACCAAAATGCCCAAAAGCATGTTATAGCATTTTTACGTTTTCCCTCCATCCCGAACAAGACAGTCAAGATGTAATGGAAAATTTTGGGTTTCCATCCCAATGTTAGTGATTGGGATTCTCATCCTGTGTGATTAAATATTCACATTTGGTAACGTTGATCATTCAATATACAATCCCAATGTTGTGACCCAACCCACAAAAACCCTACAAAATCAAAAAAATCCCTTGTTCAACGCTAACATTTGCAGAGGTGATTCACCATTCTTGACCTGTGATTGTTATTGATCCTATAACATTAGCAAGCTAACATCATCAGTGAGTCAGCATCGGCATGGGTGCTGCTGTGCGATGACAATAGGTATGTGAATTACTTTGATATTAATTTGAATGTTTGTGGGTTAGAACATCATGGGGTTGATGTTCGACACCAATGATATTTTGGGTTTCGAAGTCATATTGTGGGTTGGAGGGTCGAATTGTTCTAATTTTTGAAGATGTTATTTTGTTCCGAAATCGACTATAATGAACGAATCACCCAAGACATGAACATCATGAGAAGACGATGTTACGAACCCCTATTTGTCGGACAATCGTAAATACGTTCCAAACACAACATCATACACCCATTGATCCAACAAACACCACAAATCGTGATTCGCTATGAGAAATGAAAGTCCTTGACCTGTGATTGTCATCGATCCCATAACATCAGTGAGCTAACATCATCATCGGCGATCTAACATCATTGGTGAGAAAATTAGCAATGCATGCCTGTCACTATTTCTGATGCTCAAACTCTCTCTCTCCCCAATTTTTGTGATAGATAATTCAAAGGGAAACCCCCTATTATGCAGATTTGGTGAACTCTCCCAAAACCTATAGCTCGATTCGTTGTTTGTAGTAGTTGTTGTTGTTGTTCTTCTTCTTCTTTTTCTTCTTCTTCTTCTTTTTCTTCTTCTTCTTCACACCGTGAAAGTAACCCAGAGAGATTCTGAGAAGGTGGTTTGGGATCAGATGAGAAACCCATCATCAATGACACACATTAATGTTATGGGTTTATCAAATCGAAGCATGCCCAAGTTCATGACCTGGCTCATCCTCTTCATCTCTGTCACTTGTATCATCTACACTCTGAAACTTGTCTCTTCTAATTTACACAGTTTTGTGATGTTCCAGTATTGTGTTTGTTGCTGATGTTGTTTTGTGATGTTCCAGTACTGTGGTCATGTTGTTTTGTGATGTCCCAAAATACAACATTATAAACCAAACACCAAATTGGAAATAATGAAACAACTTCCAAAAGAGTCCACGAAATCCCCTCCTACAAAATAGTAATGTTACAACATCCCTTAAACACACACACAATGACAAAATCAAAATGAAATCACAATATGGGCAAAAATGTAAACTCTATACACAATATATCAAAAACATATATCATACCAAAAATAAAAAGAACTAAATGATTTAAGAAAAAACACTCAAGACTAATTCGAGCAACATTTACCATACTGAAATTTATGAGTAATTTTTCCTTTATTTTTCAAGGAGTTTATAAATTAAAAAATATTGAACTATACTTTTCACTAAAAAGGAGACAAATGGTTTGGATAAACCCCCCCCCCCCCCCCCCAAAAAAAAAAAAAAAAAAAAAAAACTCTAGGATAATCCCAAAAGGGACAAATGTGTCCAATTAGCAGTGTTTTGGGGGAAATTCTATTTCCACACACCTAAATAACTCAGAGCAAATCTTTTCTCAATACACACACCTGTTAATTTATTTATTGATTATTTTTCTCAATCCACACTGAAAATTACAATTATATCCTTCACTCAAATATTATTGTACACACACTTACCCCTCATTTTCACACACTATTTGAAAACTTGAAGACCAAAAAACTTCCACCCACGTGAAGCTTAAACACCAATCTGAAAACCACATTCTTGAGCTACCCATGAACTTGAAGACCTCCATTGAAGTAAAAACCTCCAATGTCTGAAGTGAGCCCATTGAAGCCATCCATGGAAGACCGCCATGAAAACCTCCAAAATAAAACACTGGGCCCTTTAACCTCAGTTTCTTCAGTGCATGTAATCTGGAAATGGGTGGGAAAATTTTTAATTCGGCACTACAGAGTCGAATGAAATTATATATTTCGGCATTTGGTAACCAAAAAAATTAAAACTATTCGGCTTTAAAAAGATCAAAACTAAAATACTGAATTTATTAATAATTTTCAAAGTATAGATGTCAAAGAAGTAAATATATTTCGGCAGTTGATATCCGAATTTAATACATAAATTCAACACTGGTTCTTCGAATAAAAAGCCAAAAAAAAAAAAAAAAATACTGCTCTGTTAAGTTGTTTGATAAGAATAATTAGAATTGTAACATTTTTTACATAATAATATAATATAATTGCAAGTATAAATATAAGAATAATTTTCTAATACTTTGTTAAGTTCTTCGATAAGAAGAGTATAGTGAATTAAATAGTAAAATTTATCAAATTGATATATCCTAATTATTTCATGCATATCCCCTATAACTACATAGAAAGTAAAAATTAACAAGAGAATATAACAATGGTAAAATTAAATATCAATAAATAAATAAGAAAGTAAACTTGAGTACAATATTTTTCACTAGTGTCAAAGAAAAAAGTATTGGGACAAGTTGTGAATTGTTCTATTATTGTAATATAAATATATTAAACTTGATATTGAAATGAAATATTTGCAAGACCTATTAAAAATTTAAAAAGTAAACAAGCTACTAGCTTAAATTAATACAAAATTCTTAAAGATTAGTATTTTGCATTATAAAATTACATTGTGGCTTCTTAACGTTCTTTAGCTTATGTGTAACTCACTATTAATAATTTTTAAAAAATATATTTTTTACAAACGTATCTTAACTGTACCGATATCCTAGTTTTTTAGGTTTTGTCGTATCGTCATATCCGTATCGTGTCGTATCCGTATCTATACTTCCTAGTCAAGCAAAAACCAATTGGTAAAAGATTAGTCAATTACAAATATAAAAACCAAAATTAAAAGTTATTATAGTATTGATTTGTAGTTTTCTAGCGCAAATCGTTTCCAACATTGAGCTAAAAATTTTAATGTGCATGGGCCAAATGTAAAACCCAATTGTCTAACTTTGCTCTTGACAGTGGCATAGTTTAACATTTTATTTAGTATGATATTTTACATTTTTTGGACTATAATGTAATTTGATATATTTCTAATAATATCAACTAAAGTAAGCTTGTCAAATCACATTCAGGAAAAAAATTAGGGACAATAACATTATTGGCGTGAACTAGAAACAAACATATAGATACAATACAACTTTTACAATTATCCACAATGAATTTTTAGTTTTCTGAAAGTATTGCAAAATAATATTATTACTTATGCCATCAAACTTATCTTTTATATATATATATATATATGTATATACAATCAACTAGTCATTCATATGTTGGTCACTCGTTTGGTTACACAATCAATTCTTAGTCTCCAAAAGTTTATACAAGTAGATTTTTGTTTGGAGAAAAATTTAACATACTGATAGAAAAAACAATAAAATAAATTAATACTTTGAACTCTCTTACTTTTTTGTAGAAGAACCTATCGTGTCCCACGTTCGTTACTTTTCAGGAAGGGATAAGCACGATTTCACTAAATGTGGACTTACCTTTGACCTAGTCCACCCACTGCTCAAACTTGGTAGTTCGACCTAGTTGCCCTATTCAGACATCTTATCACTATCATGCTTGGCTATCGTACTACTTGCATAACCATATAGCGTCATTATCTAAATTTTACCTCCAACAATTTTTCCCTTTTGTCATTGGGTTCAAATCTATAAAATTTCAAAAAGGCCAAATTTATATAATTTCAAAAAATGTAGCATAAGTTGTCACAAAATTTCTATACCGGTTAAAAAATAATGTAAATTTTAGTAGTGCCAATTTATGCCACTATAATGATGGATATTTTGATATGAAATGAAAAGATCACAAAAGACAGCATTATTTTTGTATAAGTTTTCATATAAAAATTATATTTGTTTAATTAATTAAACAAATAATGTAAGGTAATGAAGTCGAAAGCTGACCATGAGTTCCAAAGTAAGAACAATACAATTTTAAAATAAAAGTTGGACCTCCACTCTATATGAAAAAAAAAAAGAGGCTATTTTAAATAGGCAAATTTTGTAGATCAACCATAATCCACTAGTGGAGAGATTATTTGGTGGTCTTGAAATAATGTTTTACACTATTTATTACTTGATATGTGTCAAATTATTTTTTAAAAATTTAATAAAAAATATTAAATTTTACTATTTTAAGTACATATCAAATTAAGACATGAACTTATCATCGCAAGACAATCAAACAATTTTTTTCCACCAGTGAATGAATGTAACCACTCCTAATTGTCTTCCCAATGTCCTCAATAGCCATTAGTTATATAATCAGATTTTGCCTAAGGCCTGAAGGTATATTGGGCCGGTCTTGGTTTGACTGTCACATAAAAGATCTTAGGTCTCATTTGATCGTCTAGATTGGATATACAAGTTTGATGAAAATATATAATAATTAAGGATAAAAATGGAATATAATATATTATAGGATATGAGATGAATTATATATATTGTGGGGTCACTTATATTATATTTGGTTAAGATAGGATATATGATGGGATAAGAGAAGAATAATTTGACCTTTGGATGAAAGATTTTCTATATCAGACTCTAGGGGATATACTTTATAATGAGATTTTGCCTATGGCTCCCAAGTGTATTGGGCCGGTTGGTTCGACTACAATTGGAAACACCATATATCGTATGTTATTGTGCTTGTTCGGACCCCTCTTATATTGTGCAAGTTTTCTAGCACAAATCGTCTCCAACATTGAGCTAAAATTTTTAATGTGCATGGGCCAAATGTAAAACCCAATTGTCTAACTTTGTTCTTGACAGTGGCATAGTTTAACATTTTCTTTAGTATGATATTTTACATTTTTGGGACTATAATGCAATTTCATATATTCCTAATAATATCAACTAAAGTAAGCTTGTCAAATCACATAGAGGAAAAAAATTAGGGACAATAACATTATTTGCTTGAACTAGAAACAAACATATAGATACATTACAACTTTTACAATTGTCCACAATGAATTTTTAGTTTTCTGAAAGTATTGCAAAATAATATTATTACTTATGCCATCAAACGTATCTTATATATATATATATATGTGTGTATATATACAATCAACTAGTCATTCATATGTTGGTCACTTGTTTGGTTACACAATCAATTCTTAGTCTCCAAAAGTTTATACAAGTTGATTTTTGTTTGGAGAAAAATTTAACATACTGGTAGAAATGACAATAAAATGAATTAATACTTTGAACTCTCTTGCTTTTTTGCAGAAGAACCTACCGTGTCTCACATTCGTTACTTTTCAAGAAGGGATAAGCACGATTTCACTAAATGTGGAGTTACCCTTGACCTAGTTCACCCACTGCTCGAGCTTGGTAGTTCGACCTAGTTGCTCTATTTGGACATCTTATCACTATCATGCTTAGCTGTCATACTACTTGCACAACCATATAGCGTCATTATCTAAATTTTACCTCCAACAATTTTCCCCTTTTGTCATTGGGTTCAAATCTATAAAATTTCAAAAAGGTCAAATTTATATAATTTCTAAAAATGTAGCATAAGTTGTCACAAAATTTCTATACCGGTTAAAAAATAATGTAAATTTTAGTAGTGCCAATTTATGCCACTCTAATGATGGATATTTTGATATGAAATGAAAAGATCACAAAAGACAGCATTATTTTTGTTAATTTTTTATATAAAAATTATGTTTGTTTAATTAATTAAAAAATAATGTAAAGTAATGAAGTCGAAAGCTGACCATGAGTTCCAAAGTAAGAACAATACAATTTTAAAATAAAAGTTGAACCTCCACTCTATATGAAAAAATAAATAAATAAATAAATTTGTAGATCAACCATAATCCACTAGTGGAGAGATTATTTCGTGGTCTTCGAATAATATTTTATACTATTTATTACTTGATATGTGTCAAATTATTTTTTAACAATTTAATAAAAATATTAAATTTTACTATTTTAAGTACATATCAAATTAAGACATGAACTTATACAACCAAACAATTTTTTCCACTAGTGAATGAATGTAAGCACTCCTAATTGTCTTCCCAATGTCCTCAATAGCCATTAGTTATTAGCCATAGGTGGTGGTGGTGATGATTAAGCTTTGTCCATTTAATTGGATAGAAATTAATAAATAAACAAAGAAGAGGTGGAAAGAAATATTCTTTTACCAATTACTTTTCACATCATTCATTCCTTAACTTTGTTTATCATAGCATAGTATATGCTCCATTACAAGCATCACTGCATATTTCCTTGTTATGGGAAAGGAGCAATGACCATTAGCTACCCAAATTTAGACCCCGTTTGATAATTATATGTTTTAATTAAAAAGTTAAATGATTATTATAAATTGTCACATTACTCTTTTTATTTTTCTGCATATCTTTTTATAAAAAGTTAAAAAATTACTAAGGCTTTGTTTGGCATAGTTTTTGGGCTAAAATAGTCACAAAAAAACAAAATAGGCTAAAAAGTCAATAAGACAAAACATTACACCAAAACCATAACCGTTTAATTTTTTTTCTTACAAAGGTCAAAAAAATGAAAAAATTTATTCAAAACAAGATTTTTTAACCCTAAATTAAAATAGTTAAATAGCTAAAAAAACTAACATATTTTCTAAACAAAGGCTAAAATAGCTTATTTTCAAACGAGGCATTAGTTATAAACGGAAAAAGCGTCAGACCCCCACTGGAGGTGACCCCAGGCCCCCCAGTGTGGTGTGATTGGTCCATTTTTTTTTTTTTTTAGATTCAATGACCAACCCCACGTGTGTGTGGGATTGACGGGGGTGCTTGGAGACTGGGAGTCTCCAGCACGACTGAGTTATAAACAAATGGGTGATCATATGTCGTCATGGTTGGATTCTCAATGAACAAGTGTTCCAATTTATTTATTAATTTATTTATCTAAAAAAATATATATATATCAGTGGTGCTTTCGAATAATATTTATACATTTATAGAAAAATTTATGGCTTAATGTTTAAATGTTTATAAAGTTTATCATTCATATATAATTATTTTTGAAAATTTGTACTGAATTGATATTTTCCCTTTATTTTTTCACTCAAAAAAATGTTAGTAAATTGATAATTACATTAACACAATTTACACATTTATGGAGAAGTTTATAACTTTTGTCACCAATATATAATTATTTTTCAAAATTTGCACAGAAATGACATTTCCCCTTTATTTTTTTACTCAAAAAAATGTTAGTAAATGAATAAGTTACATTAACACAACTAAACACTCAGTATTTTTTCATAAGTTCAAATTCCAAATTTTAAATTAAAAATCTAAGAAAATAATCATTTAGCTCAAATTTTCTACCATTCATGCACTGGAAGTCACCTCTCTCTCTCCACCAAACAATTAATTAATATATACAATAGCCCAATAAATACAGACATGTAATTAAGTTATATTTTTTTTATCCTTAAATTTTATTTTAATATTTTATCTTCTAATTATAATAATTACGTTTTCAAATTTTAACATGTATTTCAATATGGTTCTTCGAACACACATCGTTTTAAATTTGAGTGGAAATTGAAATATAAGGGATCAAAGTAAAATTGAGTACAAGTTCAAAGATTAAAAGGATAATTTGTCATGCAAATTTTTTTCCTCTAATGTTTCTAAAATTTGCTCATGTAAGTACTTTTTTCAACAATTTTTTAAAGATAAGTGATCTAAGGATCATTTAAAAACATAGATTTATGAGAATTAATTGTTATAATTAAAAAAATATGTGATCAAAGTAAAAATCAAGTTAAAGTTCGACAAGGAAAAATATTCAATTCTCTCTCCCTCTATAACTACCACTCATATACACTTCAAGAAATATATATATATATATATATAAATTCATGTATGAACAAAGGCAAAGAAAGATTTCAGATAATATTTTGTTGATGATTGATGAAGTGTGAGAGAGATCGATGAAGTCGAGAAATTTCACTATCTCACAAGCTTAAAAGTAAGGAAATTTCATTAATCAAAATCACCAAAGTCAGTGGCATTTCACTGATCATGATGGTTCATTTCAATTGATTTTCAATTTGTCAATTTTTTGTCTTTGTTTTAATTTTTGGGACTTATGTGTAGATTTTAATAAGTGAACTTATTATCCAATAGATCTTATGATAATTAATAAAATACTATTAAAAAAGTCGTTAATTGTTAATTTTCAGCGATAGGTTAAAAATTTTGTCACAAATATGTCCCTAATTATAAATTTTGGCGACAGTTACAAAAAAAAAAAAAGTCTCTAATTTTTAACTTTCAGCGATAGTTTGAAAATTTTGTCACAAAAAAAAAATCACTAATTATAAGTTTTAGCTACAATTTATAAAAATCATAACAAAAAAAAGTTAATTAATTGTCAATTTTTAACAACATATGCAAAAAAAGTCATCACAAAAATTTATTTTTAACAACAATTTTAGTAGGAATTATTTTTAATAGAATTTAATGAAAACTACGTCTAACTAATAAGACTTATTAATAATTTACCTTTTTTTATTTTATATATTTTAAAACGGTGAAATTTCACTGTATTAGCTTGATAAAAATCCCTAAATTTTTATTTATTTAATTCAAAGCGCGTAAATTAAAGTCAAAAGAAGAAGTTGAGAAATTGGACAAGAAATGATAAGGACCACCATGAGGCAAGGCAACCATTCCATTCTCCTTCACATATTAATATTAATAATATGTCAAGAAGAAGTGTAAACAATTAAAGTCCACCATTGTAAAGCCCACATGATTGCTTGGGCGCCACTTCAATATCATAAAAATGGTTCAAAAGTGAAACAAATTGGCCAAAAACCTAAGATTTTTAAAATTTTAGACTATGTATTTAAAATTAGAGCATTCCACAATAATTTTTTTTTTGATAAATTTTTAATGAGAACTTTTTTACCTTTATTAGAAACATAAATTTTAAATTTTGTTTTACCCTATTAGAAAAAATTTAACTTTTAACTTTATTTGTGTAAAAAAATTATGAAGTAAAAAAAATCATATTTCATTCTTTTTTTCTTTCCACTCTTATCATTTTTATTTTTTTTTAATAATTCTACCTTGTATATGTCAAAGCTGGAAGCATTAACCTCATATGAGATGTGAAAGTTTTGATTAAGCATGTAAGAAAAATTAATGGAATTGAGTCGATCATTCAAGAATGATCAAAATTTGAATTTTTTGTTTGATTTTTTATAAACTATGATTTGTCTCAATTTGAAATTTTTTACACTTGAATTGACCAAATTATTATATTTAAATACTTTTATGTTTTAGTAATTCTTTGTGTATTAGATAATAAGTGATTAATAAGGCACATTTTGTAATAAAAGTTAGGGAGGGTGCCATATATAGGGAAAATGATTTGTCCCCCGAAATTCTTCCTCCTGAATCCCCCTAATGGCCAAAACGACGTCGTTTTGGCCTTTTTTTTTTTTTTTTTTTTTTTCCGACCTACAACGCAGAAAAGGGAGAGGGAGAGAAAGAGAGAAGAAGAGGGGAAGAGAGAAAGAGAGAAGAAGAAAAGGGGAAGAGATCGTCGCCTAGCCCGTCGCCGCCGTCACCCAAGTCCGATCGTCGCAGCAACAGCAACAGCTCCGCCGTTGCCTCCAGCCCGCCTCCGCCTCCTCTCACTGTTATGGCCCCCTCCAGTTCACTCCTCCTCCTCCCTCCTTCCTTCTCTTCTCCTTCTCTTCTCCGTCTCTGCTTCTGAAAAAAAAAATAGAAATTAGGGGGATTCGGGGGAGCTCGTTTTCGAGCTCCCTAGCACGGTCCCATATATAGTGCAATTTTTACTTTTTTTACTTTTTGTTTTTTTTCATTTTCTCAATGTGGAATTCAACAAGTTTTAGCTTTTAAAATATCATGTGAATCTTTCATTTATACTAAATCGATAAAATCGAATCGTAGCATACGATCTGTTTTGGTTTCTCAACCAACTAAACTGAAAGATTTGATTCGATACTAAACTTTCTCTCAATCCGGACCAAGAATTCAAATTTTTGCTTCCTAGAAACAGTGTCTCTCCGATCACCTCTCTTCAAATTCCGATCACGCTTGTTCGAAGGGTTGTCTGCCCATTCGAACAGACACCTCTTGGCTTATAAATATAGGTCCCTCAAACAGATTTAATTCATTCCAAATTTCTTTTCCGTTTTCTTCTTGTGTTGCATTATTCTTCATATTAGTTCATAGAGTTTTTTTTTTTTTTTTTTTTTTTTTTTTTTGTCCAGAGTTACAGAACTGAGGTTTGATTTGCCTGATAGATTGTTTGTAGTGCTGCTACAATCTGTGTAAGGATCATTGTATCCTGGAAAATAGACGATAATAATCCTTAAACACCTGTACGGTGGCGAATTTGTTTTATCGACAGAGTGTCACATACTCAACTTGGTTATAATCTTACTGTTTTTATTTTCCAAAACAAGAACTTTTTGTAAGTTAAATATTTTATTTGTTTCTTTTATTTTTTATACAAAACATTGTTCCAACATACATAACATGCATCGCATCTACCTACTTGTAATTTTTTTTATATAAAATTTGTTTATTTATATAACATTGGAAAATTCATACATATATGTACATAGGCTTGTTAACAAATATGTCTAACAAATAAAAAATATAATAAAGTACGAAAATGGATTTGAATGTTAGCCCGTCTGATTAAGGTTGGAGCCTAAGATTTTTAGTTTTAGGCTGTTGGACCTAGTTCATCAAGAAAAGCCTGCAAGGCTTAGCTCACCAACAATTGTGGGCACCATTTTCTCAAAGAAAGGTTGAAAATGGATTAGTAGCTAAGCATGTCCTTGGCCTTAGGCCCAGGCTGGTGCAGCCATATTTGAAATAATGGAACTGTATCCTCGAAGTCTCCTTTTTTAAAATTTATTTATTTATTTTAAATATTTATGAGCATCCTTAAAGTCAACCTAACAAATGATAATGTGGTTAATTGTTCATCAATTATAATATGTGAATTGTAGTGGCAACACAGAATTTTGATGACGCCATACTTATTTTCTAAAATAAATAAAAAAATAAATAAATACTATTAACAATGTGAATTCAGTTTTTTTTTTTTTCAATAAATTAATGGATAAACATATAAAAATCACCTAATTCAGTTAACAAAAGAGTGAACATGTAAGGGTTGTTTCATATAAATTTAAATATGAATTTGAGAGAACGTAAGGGGGCTCATAGAACTTACTGTGAGTTTCGTTTTGATTATTCAAATTATTTATTTTCTAAGGTCCTCAATATATATTTGTTATCCAAATTTTACAATTAAACAAGATAAACAGATTCATGATTTATTAAATTAAATAATAGAACATCAAATCCATATTTCATAAATTACATTCTAGAGCATGTAACATGATTAACAAAAATATATATTTAATCAAAATATTGAAAACAAGAAATCAAACCAAATTCTGTGTGATACCACAGTATCCTTAAAACAGAAAGCCGTATCACTATGGGTGTTGAAGGAACGTCGACTTCTGTCTCCCAAGATAAGATGATTTAGACGGGCTAATGTAGAAACACCTTCTGTTAGCTTTGGCAAACTAGCAATGGCAGCACTCTCTCATATATGTATTCTGAAAGCAAAAAATATGTACCAAAACTAAGGGAGATGGGTCTCATTTTATACACCATGGGGGAGAGAGAGGAGTAGCCTCCAGCCATGAAGACTAGAAACCAATGCCCATGAAGGCTGGCAACTAATGGCCATTACTCCTGTAAAAATTGCTAGAGTAATGGACCAAAACTGATGTATAGCGATCCCGGTTTCCCTTTTTTATTTGTTGTATCCGGACTTAGGTTCCGTGGAGTTGGTTGTTGTGTATATCTTGTTTACATCCTTTACTCTTTGTATTTGAGTCTTGAGTTGTGTTGGGCAGGTTTGAAACAGGTTGGTTGAACTTAGAAACCAAAAGTAGTTGCCCAGATTTTTGCCTTCACGCTTGAACGGACCCTTCGTTGTTGCTTCTCCGCTCGAGCGGGCGTTTGGACGCTCGAACGGGAGTTTGTGTGTGACGCTCGAGCGGGGAGTTGGACGCTCGAGCGGGAACCTGGTTCTGCAAAAGTTCTGGGAGCGTGCATCCGACGCTCGAGCGGCGGTTTGGACGCTCGAGCGGGAGTCTGTAAGTGACGCTCGAGCAGGGGTTTCTACGCTCAAGCGGGGCGACTGGTTTAAGTCTCCGAGTTTTGGCTTTTTGAATCACTTTTTCACATCTCTTCTCTCTCTTACTTTTTCAAAAGACACCATTGAAGAGCTTCTCTCTCTAAACCCTTCCCTTCTCTCTAAGTATTGATCTAGTAGGAGTTGTTTCTTCACCTTTGGCCTTTACAAAAGTTGTGTTGATCGTCGAGGGCTACGTTTTGATCCGAGCATATTGAGTTTTGGAGCACTTTGAGTTTCGTCATCTTCTTCCTTTGAGCTCTGAATTTGAGGTAGGGATTCCTACTCACTCTTATGGGTTTTGACCTAGATTTTGAGCTTGTTGTTTAAATAGTTGGTTTTGGGACTTAGGGTTTCAAAAGATATAAAAGAGGGCTGTGTTATTTTGATTCTTAAATATGTAATTTGGGTTTCAAAATGATTTTATTGTTGTTGTTAGTTGATATTTGAACCATTGAGTTAATATTGAGAGATGGGGTAGAAAGCCCTAATTTGTTTATAAATTGATTGGTGTAATTAATTTGGAAAAGTTATGGATTTGTGAAATTGAGTTGAATATAATGATAGTGATTCATTATGAGTTGGAATAGTGGAGTCGGATTAATAAATTGTTCACTTTTAAAGGTGCAGATATTTTATCTGTTGGTGCTTTTATTATCTGTTTAGAAATAATTGCTTTGGGCTACCTATAGCGATCCCAGTTTCCCCTTTTTCTTTAAATTATTGTATCCGAGACTTAGGTTCCTTGGAGTTGGTAGTTGTGTATATCTTGTTTTGAATCCTCTACTCTTTGTATTTGAGTCTTGAGTTGTGTTGGGCAGGTTCGAAACAGGTTAGTTGAGCTTAGGAACCAAGTCTAGATGCCCAGATTTTGGCCTATCCGCTCGAGCGGAGCTTTTGGCGCTCGAACGGGGGTTTTGACGCTCGAGCGGAAAAATCAACCATGCAGTATCTCCTCTGTAGTGTTGTACGCTTGAGCGGTGGTTTGGACGCTCGAGCGGGAGTTTGTGTGTTACGCTCGAGCGGGGACTTGAAAGCTTGAGCGGGGACCTAGTTCTGCGAAAGTACTGGAAGTGCGTATTCGCCGCTCGAGCGGCGGATTGGACACTCGAGCGGGGGCTTATGAGTGACGCTCGAGCGGGGGTTTCCACGCTCGAGCGAGGCGACGGGTTTAAGACTCCGTGTTTTGACTTTTTAAAATCACTTTTTCACACCTCTTCTCTCTCTTACTTTTTCAAAAACTCCATTGTTGAGCCTCTCTCTCTAGAACCTTGCCTTCTCTCTAGGTATTGATCTAGTAGGAGTTGTTTGCTCACCTTTGGCCTTTACAAAAAAGTTGTTGATCGTCAAGGGCTATCTTTTGATCCGAAAAACTTGTGATTTGAAGCATTTTCGTTTTCATTTCCTTCTTCGTTGGGTGTCAACTCTTGAGATAGGGATTCCTACTCACTCTTATGGTCTTTGACATAGATTTTTGGTCGTTTTGATAAAGTGTTGAAGTTGGATGATTTTGGGACTTAGGGTTTCAAAATGTAAAAAAGGGGTTTTGTTATTTTGACTCTAAGATGTGTAATTTGGGTTTTCAAAATAATGAGATTGTTGTTGGTTGTTGATATATAGACCATTGAGTCAATATTGGGAAATAGGATAGAAAACCCTAGTTTGTTATATAAATTAATTGGTATAATTAATTTGGGAAAGGTGTTATATGGAATTGAGTTGGAAATAATGGAATTGACTCATTATATGTTAGAATGGTAGAGTTGGATTTATGAATCGCTCACTTTGAAAACATTGATATTTTATCTGTTGGAGCTCTTATTATCTGTGTAGAAATAATTGCTTGGACTACCGGTGGAGGGTAGTTTTTATTGTTGTAGACAATGCATGATGATTAGGCAAACTAAAACTAATCAATTGGATATGTCAGAGAATATGACGGTTGATAGAATACATTAACGTTATGTATTGATTGATTGTGTATATGACTTGTATGTATATACCTTGTATGTGGGAAGAGGAGATAGGGGATGTACTCCACGGTTTAGGGGAAGATAGGGGATGGACCTCTAAACCGGATGTTGTTTGGGAGGAGATAGGGGATGGACTCCACTGATATAGCTCATTTGCTTGTCAGATAATGTGTTGATACAACTTATATGCTTATATAAGGAAGTGTTGATACAGCTCATATGTTTATCATTGGAAGTGTTGATATAGCTAATACGCTTATCTGTTGAAAGGTAGATACAGCTTGTATGCTTGTCTGTTGAGATGTTGATACAACTATTATGTTTATTTATTGTAAAATAGGAAACGTTTAATATGAGTCACTGTCCCATATAAGTGGTTGGCCAGGTTCTGAGCCGTTGATGAAAATTGTGAAGTTGATAAGAAATGGAAAATGAAACGAAACATGAACATAGTGGTCATGAAGTGGAAATGGGTTATAAATTGATTTATGGGAATTGAACATTTATCAATTGCTAATGTCTTAGTTATTGCTCATACTGTGTTTAGCATATCTCTACTAGGCATTGGCTCACACTATATGGGACATCATTTTCAGGTACAGGTAGCATGCCACCTCCCAGGACATAGCTTGGGTGATGAGGATGAGAGTTGAAGATTCTTTTGTTTATTTTGTTTATACTACATGTATATCAAGCCAAGGGCTTCTTTTGTATAGAGTTAGCACTCTTCTTGTGTGTAACCAAGTGTTAACTTGGAAAGTTGTAAGCCCATAGGGCATTTGCTTTTGTTGTTAACATGTAATACTTTTGTAAGAACTAATCTGATGAATAGAAATAGTTGATTTCTCTTGTGTCAATTCATGTCTTTAGTGATAGGTTTTATATATTATTTTGAGGGCGTTATACTACCAGTGGAGGGTAGTTTTGATTGTTGTAGACAATGCATGATGATTAGGCAAACTAAAACTAATCAATTGGATGTGTCATAGAATATGACGGTTGAAAGAATACATTGACTTTATGTATTGATTGATTACATATATGACCTATGTGTACATATGTGGTGTTATGTGAGAGGAGATAGGGGATGTACTCCACGGTTTAGGGGAAGATAGGGGATGGACCTCTAAACCGGATAGTGTTTGGAAGAAGGTAGGGGATGGACTCCGTAGATACAGCTCTTATGCTTATCTATTGATGTGTTGATATAGCTCATATGCTTATCTATGGAAGTGTTAATAGAGCTCATATGTTTATCTGTTGAATTGTTGATATAGCTTATATGCTTATCTATCGAAGTGGTGGTATAGTTAGTATGCTTATCTATTGTGAAATGGGAAATGTTTAATATGGGTTGCTACCTCATTGAAATTGTTGGCCAAGTTCTGAGCCGTAGTTGTGAATTGTGAATTTGATAAGAAATGGATAATGAAATGAAACATGGACACATTGGTCATGTAATGAAAATGATGTATGAATTGATTTATGTGAGTCAAACATTTATCATTTGCTATCATCTTAGTCACTACTCATATTGTGTTTAGCATATCTCTACTAGGCGTTGGCTCACCATTTATGGGACATCATTTTCAAGTACAGGTAGCATAACACCTCCAAAGACTTAGCTTGGATGGTTATGGAAGTTAAAGACTATTTTGATTATTTTGTTTATATTACATGTATATCAAGCCAAGGGCTTATTTTTGTATAGAGTTAGTACTCTCCTTTTTGTAACCAAGTGTTGACTTGGAAAGTTGTAAGCCCTTAGGGCATTTGCTTTTGTTATTAACATGTAATACTGTTGTAACACCTACTCTGATGAATAGAAAGGTATTGATTTCTCTTATATCATTGCATGTCTAAAATGATGGGTTTTATGTTTTTTCTGAGGGCGTAACAGATGGGACAATAATATCTAAGATATATATTCTGTATACACAAGTGTGTATATCTGCAACAGACTTCGCCCAAAAAGTTTAGGTTGGCGAACCATTGATCCAACCCAACCCAAACCTAACCCATTCCAAGCCGCAAGCCCAAGCCCAAACCCAAGATTCAAGATCCATGATCCATGACCCACGAATCATGGACCACGGACCTGGTTCGGTCTGGATGGGCGGGTGGGCAACGCGCACGCACGCGTGTGGTAATTTTTTCATAACCAACTTGGACTATAGTCTTGGCCCAAGCCCATCCTTGAAATATCCATAACTCCATTCCTTTAGAAAATTTGGATGCCCCAAAGGGCTCATGTCCTTATCAAAATCTTGAGGTTTAAATACCCATTAAAGCTTTCCTCTACAATCAATGTGGAATTAGTAGTTATACGCAATTCCCAATACCTTATTCATAAGGCCATCTTTATGAGACAATTTCTCATTCAATCCTTAAATGGTTTTTTATCATTCTTTTTGTGGTGTAAAGATTTCATTACAAAGAATCTAAACCCACTTTACTCCACCTCAATTGAGGATTGGCACCAACTTTCGTATTGCATTAAAGTCACCAAAAAATCATTATTTTTATAACAATCTCCCACATGAATAGAAGTTGACTGAATAACAACAAACGGAAAACGCTTAACAACAAAAACTCGGAGAGAGAGCACATAGACTAACCCTGCATCAGAAAAGGTAGTTGTTGGCCTTGGACTTTTCGTAGTGAAATTCTATTGGACTTAATGGCTGACTAGTGAACGTGATGTCTTGAGCTGTTCTGCTGTTTGTGTAAACCGAGACAACAGACCTCACACAGAAGTTAGTCCAACCATTATTCTTGTTCTCACTAGTGTGTCTAGTATGGCCCTGGAACACTAGCCTAGTCCAGTGAGTGACTTTAAAGAATTCGGCCTTACCAATTCTTAAAGAAGCGGCCTCACTTCACACTCACATAGGTGACTTATATAAGGTATCTCATTATACCACGGTTGATTATTCATATCATTTAGGTCATTAAAAGCATTAGCTTAACCTTCTACCCCCCCCACAGGGTATCACTATACAAAGGAATAGGCAAGAGGATTTATCTCTTCAGTGATTCATCCATTACACAAATTTAGGTTGTCCCGTTGAACCTGGATCTTGGGATCTCCAATAAACTAGGTTGGGTTTACCGTTCCGGTAACGACTACAGGTCTTAACCCCATTCCTCTTAACGACGTTTCTACTAACTCTCCAGTTAACTTTTTGGTTAGCAGATTCGCAATGTTGTCCTTAGACTTTACATAGTCTAGAGAGACAACTCCATTAGAGAGTAATTGTCGTATGGAATTATGTTTATGACGAATATGTCTAGACTTTCCATTATACATATGACTATGTGCCCGTCCAATCGCCGATTGGCTATCACAATGAATACAGATAGCAAGCACAGGTTTCGGCCAACATGGAATATCCTTAACGAATTGGTGAAGCCATTCAACTTCTTTAGTTGCTTTATCCAAAGCAATAAACTCAAATTCCATCGTTGATCTCGATATACACGTTTGCTTAGAAGACTTCCAAGACACGACTATCCCTCCGAAGGTAAATACATAACCACTAATGGATTTGGAGTTCTTTATATCAGATATCCAATTAATGTCACTATATCCTTCTAGTACTACTGGGTATTTGGTATAATGTAGCCCATAATTTCGGGTATAGTGTAGATAACCTGACACCTGCATAATGCCTCTCCAATGAGTGCCATTTAGATTACTCGTGTATCTACTAAGCTTACTAACAGAGTAGGTTATATCTGGCATTGTACAACTCATCAAATACATCAAACTTTCAATAACCCGAGAATATTCTAGCTAAGAGACACTCTCACTATTATTCTTGGCCAAATGTAGACTCACGTCTATTAGTGCCCTAGACACACTTGTATCTGATTTACTAAATTTCTCAAGTATCTTCTCCACATAGTAAGACTGAGAAAGTACAACACCACTAGATATTCAGGTAATATTAATACCCAAAATGACATCTGCAAGGCCCATGTCTTTTATGTCAAACTTAGAGTTTAACAATCTCTTGGTAGTTCGAATCATTTCATCATTATTACCAACAATGAGTATGTTATCTACGTATAGACACAAAATGATATAACCCCTGTCAGTGTCTTTAACATATACGCACTTGTTATACTCATTGATTCTAAATCCATTTGACAACATAACGTCATCAAACTTCTCATGCCATTACTTAGAAGCTTGCTTTAAACCATATAATGACTTTACAAACTTACAGACTTTCTTATTTTTTCCTGGAACTGAAAACCCCTCGGGTTGTTCTATGTAGATTTCTTCATCTAAATCTCCATTTAAGAAAGCTGTCTTTACAACCATTTGATATATTTCCAGACCACGAAAAGCAGCTATCGCAATCACCATACAAATGGATGTAATTCTTCTCACAGGTGAATACGTATCAAAGTAATCCAGGCCTTTTCACTGCCTGTATCCTTTGATAACTAACCTAGCTTTATATTTATCAATTAACCCATCAGTCTTTATCTTTCTTCTAAAGATCCACTTACTACCCAAGGCTTTACTGCTTGGGGGTAGATTAACCAACTCCCAAGTATGGTTCTATAAGATGGAGTCAATTTCACTCTTAATTTCTTCTTTCCATAAGGGACTTTCAGGTGAAGTCATAGCTTCATGGAAAGTTCAAGGTTCTCCCTCTAACATATAAGTCAAGAAGTCTGGACCAAAGGACTTGGCAATCCTAGCCTTGTCACATCATGATCGTCTACTTGATCATCATCATGATCGTCTACTTGTTTCTTCTTGGCTCATCTATTTCTTCGTCTTGATCGTCTACTTGATCATCATCATGATCATCTTCAAGTTCCTTCCCAGAACTTTGATGCTCTCCTTGGGTTCGGCAAGGAAATACGTTTTCAAAGAAGGACGCATTCCTTGACTCCATTATGGTATTTTTGTAGATATCTGAAATATCAGACTTGTACACAAGAAACCTATATGGACTACTATTCTATGCATAACCAATGAATATACAATCCACAGTTTTTGGACTTATCCTAACCCGCTAGGGTGCAGGTACAGCCACTTTTGCAAGACACCCCCACATTCGTAGAAAATTATAAGAAGGTTTGCAGCCTTTCCATAATTCATATGGAGTCTTGTCTACTTTCTTCTGAGGTATTCTATTTAGAATGTAATTCGCAGAGAGAATTGTTTCCCCCACAAGTTCTGTGGCAATCCAGAACTTGTCAACATTGCATTCATCATCTCTTTTAACGTCTTATTTTTCCACTCAACAATCCCATTTGACTGAGGAGAATAAGGCGCCATGGTTTTGTGGATAATCTCAAATTGAGCACAAATCTCAATAAACAATGATTCATACTCACCACCATGATGACTTCTTAAAGTTTCAATCTTGCGGCCTAATTGATTCTCAACTTCATTCTTATAAAGAACAAACTTGTCAATAGCCTCATATTTACTTTTGAGCAAATACACATAACAATACTTAATGCAATCATCAATAAAAGTGATGAAGTACTTATTGCCACAACGTGATTGTATAAACTTTAAATGTCACACATCACTATGCACTAAGTCCAACGACTCTAAACTTCTTTCAATAGAATGAAACGAAGATCTTGTCAACTTCGCTTAAATACAAGTTTCACACTTGTGTTTCGAATTAATCTTAAAAGATGGTATGTGATCTAACTTGATTAATCTACGTAAAGATTCAAAGTTCATATATCCTAGTCTACTATGGCCTAAATTGGAAGACTCAAGAATGTAAGCAGAAGAAGATGCATTTTTATTCATCTCTAGGATAAGAGTCATTACATGGAGTTTAAATATACCCCCTCAACATATATCCCTTACCCACATACACTCCGCTCTTGGTCAGAACGACCATATCGGACTCGAAGACCATGCAAAAACCATGTTTGCTGAGAAGAAACCCCGAGACAAGATTCTTACGAATGTTCGGAACATACTGGACTCCGTTCAAGGTCAGCTCCTTTCCTAAGGTCAACTTCAGGACCATCTTTTCTTTCCCCTCAACAATTTAGGTAGCAGAATTCCCCATAAACAACTTCTTGTCGTTTGTAACTAGCTCGAAAGTTGTAAAGAGCTTCTTCTCGAAGCAGATGTGGCACGTAGCCCCAGTATCAATCCACCATTCTCTTGGGTTTGAACCCACCATATTCATCTCAAAGACAACAGCAGACAAGTGCATGTCATCTTCATTATGGGAGTGCTCTTACATATCTGCCATGTGAGCACGGGATTTGGTTTTGTATGGCTTCCTTTGCTTGCGGCAGTCACTGGCTCGATGCCCCTTACTACCACAGTTATAGCACTTCCCTAAGAACTAATAACCAGGTTCTTATGGCTTGTATGCCGACTTCTTTGCAACACCACCCTTTGGCTCCAGCTTTGAGCCCTTGTTCACAGGAGGCTTCTTCCTCACCCCAGAAGATTTGCCATGCTTAATGACATTGACCTTCACAGAAGAGGTACTCCCTCATTTCTTTCTATTATCCTCTTCAATTCGGAGTCAGACAATCAAGTCTTCAACTGACATTTCCTTGCGCTTGTGCTTCAAGTAGTTCTTAAAGTCCTTCCAAACATTGGGAAGTTTCTCAATGATCACAGCAACTTGGAATGACTCATTCAAAGGCATCTCCTCAGCATGAATTTCATGCAATATCACTTAGAACTCCTGGACTTCGCTTATCACAGTTTTTGAATCTATCATTTTAAAGTCCAGGAACTGGCCAACGACAAATTTCTTTGCCTCGGCATCCTCAGTCCTGTATTTCTTGTCCAGAGATTCCCATAACTCCTTTACTAAGCTCTTGGCACAAAACACACTTTAGAGTGAGTCTGCCAAGCTGTTGAAACATAGTTCCAGCAAAGATAGTCTGTCTGCTTCCATGTGTCAAGCGCCATTACTTTCTGCCTGTCTGGCTTATTCTCTGCCATAGTTAGAGGATCCTCGCTTAAAACCTTTACAAGGTTCAGCGTGGTCAAGTAGAACAGTATCTTTTGCTACCATCTCTTGAAGTTCACCCCAACAAATTTTTCTAGGCACTCATGGTGACTGAGCGGTCCTCCCGGCACAGCCAGAGTAACACCAGGGTTGACCACAAAGGTCATAGTTAGGGTTAGTAAGCCAATTGCCACAAGGTTTAGATCCCCATGAACATTAGCAGTAGCAGCAGCGTCGATGACAGTTGCCATTTCTAAAAAATATAACAGACTTTCACTTTTTGTGTTTCCAGAAATTAAACTTAACACTAGAAAATCCCACAGTTGGAAATTTAATTCAAAACTAGTCTCATCACTTAACCTAGAATCGAACACGGCCAAGAATGTTCCCAGAAAGACTGAAGGGGTCACATCGGTTCCACTTAAAACCCAGTTAACCTTTTGACAAAACTTTCAAAACCATATTGGCTCCTAGTCCGTAGGAAACAATTTTTAGAATTAAGTTTTTTCAAGGGATGAATTAGGTTAAAACAAACCAAGGTCCAAACTTACAAGCAATTTAAAAATTGCTAACAAATTACAAGCAATGTTAAACAATTGCTACAACAATTATAAGCAAATAAAACTTACTTTTACATATTGCTAAAAAACCATATAAACCTCAAGCAAAAAATTGCTCCAAATATAAACAAAAGTAAGCCAATCTAAATAGGATTATTATTTGTCCAAAACCAATTCTTTTCCACGCTTAGGTATGCCTACAAAGAAAGTTAGTAACAAACCACAACATAATACAAAGCAACTAATTAAAAAACCTTTGTATTTAACCCTTTTAGCACTATCATGAATAGCACATTAAGTGAAAATTAAAATGCAATATAAGTTACACATATAAACCTTAAAACTACATCACTAAATATACAATTTAATTTACACAATAAATATGTAAATAAATTAGACAAGTTACAAACCCTTAAAATTTATAATTCCAAATAATTAAATTAAAATTTATAACCATGAGTTATATATCACTTATTACATAATAAGCATGTAAATAACTCATGTGAATAATTCTAGATATTAAAAACAATTAGCAAATTATTGAAAAAAACTAAGATCTAATAAACATGTGGATTTACTAGAAAAGTAAAAACTAATCAGGACCATGTAATTTTAGGAAACAAGTGACATGTAAAAAACTCTAGAAAACTAGAAGCAATTTAACATGTAAATTATATCTAAAAATTTAAAACATGCGAATTAACCTAGTATATGAAAAATATTGAACATGGTAATTATACTAGAAAACTAGAAAACAATCAGCATATCAATATGAACTACAAAATGCCAACATCCGTAAGCATGCAAAATTATAAAACTAAAAGACAAGCTAATCATGCTGGACAAATATTGCATATAACCATTGAACAGTGGGCTTAAGCATATTTACAAATTGACATCATTTTAGTTATAATTTTTAAGTTCTTTAGTGAGACGTCATATTGTATTTAGTTATGATATATATTTTTTTAGTTATGATTATACCATTTTTTTTTTAAATTATAAGATGCATAAGCCTATTTTGGCATCTAAGTTAAAAATTAATTTTTTTGACTTATTAATTTTTTTAAGTCACATCTATCCTTTATTTATTTTTTTACACTTTTTATGAAAGAAAAAAAATTAGAAAAACTAAAAAAACTAACTCTAAACATATTTTTCAAAATAAATCATATAGTAGTATATTGTGTTTTCTGTGTATATAATCCCTACCAAACGCCCCATAGTGGTGTGACAAGAAAGGTTAATGCTTGGGGCCCCAACTTTTGGCGACTAAAAAATCACTTTTGGCGACTAAAAATTTAGTCGCCAAATGTGTATTTTCTTGTAGTGGCTGGACAAATATTGCATATAACCATTGAACAGTGGGCTTAAGCATATTTACAAATTGACATCATTTTAGTTATAATTTTTAAGTTCTTTAGTGATACGTCATATTGTATTTAGTTATGATATATATTTTTTAGTTATGATTATACCATTTTTTTTTTAATTATAAGATGCATAAGCCTATTTTGGCATCTAAATTAAAAATTAATTTTTTTGACTTATTAATTTTTTTAAGTCACATCTATCCTTTATTTATTTTTTTACACTTTTTATGAAAGAAAAAAAATTAGAAAAACTAAAAAAACTAACTCTAAACATATTTTTCAAAATAAATCATATAGTAGTATATTGTGTTTTCTGTGTATATAATCCCTACCAAACACCTCATAGTGGTGTGACAAGAAAGGTTAATGCTTGGGGCCTCAACAGTTCCAGTCTCGAATGCCTTGAATCTCTCTCTCTCCCTTCAAACCCAAGCAGCTCAGCTCCTCTCGCTCCCTTTCATTCCTCTCGTCCTCTCGCTATCAAGTTGTTTCATCTCCTGCGATTTGCTCCATTTCCGATTTCCTCCTCCGGTTTCTTTCTCACTCCCTTAGACTTCTCTCTTTCTCTTTTTATTTTCTCCTTCACTTGTTCAACAAATTCAATTAGCAATAGCCAGATCAAAAACTCATTAATATTATGTACCAGTATACTATAGGAAACCCATTTGCCAATGTATAGCAATTTCAATATAATCTAATAAAAATGCTGATGATTAAGATGCATTTGAGATTTAAATTGCAACAATTTATGGGAAACAAGTCTCATAAAGACCACCACTGCTCCTTTTCCTATTGTTTTGATGCCATTATTGAAATTTTTTTAAAACATAGTTGGCCGGCCATAAAACCATTTGGCCGGCCAAAAAAAAATCACCAACTAGCCAAACAAAATGCCGGCCGACCAACTTTTTTTTTTCCTTTTTTTTACCCACCAAAAATCTAGAAAGAAACTCATTCATCATGATTACATAGACACGTTTTTACAATTACAATTCTCAAAACTATATTCAACAGCAGTTTAACAAAAAGAGATGCACATATGTGTGTAGTTGTGTGTAAGAAAATTAAAAAGGAAAAAATGGAGAGAGGTGGGTGGACACCGGTGACCCGAAGAAGAAGAAGGCAAAGTTATCAGCAGATTCACTACAGGGGCGTAGGCCTCATCACGGTTTTCGTCGACGACCTGCCGGAATCTTTGGTGCCACGTAGTCTCTTTAATTTGTTCAGTAGTTACGGCGTGGTAAAGGACGTGTTCATCCCAAATAAGAGGAGGAGAGCTACTGGTTCCAGATTTGGATTTGTTCGGTACGATTGCATAACAGCAGCAAGGGTAGCAGTCCAGAAAGCGGATGGAATATGGTGCGATGACAAGAGTCTGAAGGTGAGATTGGCAGAGTTTGGAAGCAATGATCAGTATTTGAAGAAGGAAGCGGATAGAAAAGGCAAGAGACCCGTAGCTGACGGTCGGAGATACTATGCTGATAAAATTACAACAGGTCTTAATGCTCAGAGATCGTATGCTGATGTAGTTCAAGGTATACGAAAGGAGAATGCGGTGAAAACCATAAATGTACAGGAAGTTGGAAATGGATGGCTTTTTGAAAGTTTAATAATAACTCTCAAATCATTCTTCTCGTTTAAAGCTTTTAAAGAAGAATGCTGCAAACGAGGTTTGAATGAGGTATGCGTAAAGGATGGTGGCGGTCGTCTAGCTATTCTAACCTTTAAGTCAGTGGAACATATGAAGGAGTGGAAGGGCAGACTAGAGGAGTGGATATATGAGTGGTGCGATTCAATGGACGAATGGGTGAAGGGTAAAAGTGTTCCTCAAGAAAGGTGTGTTTGGCTGGTTTGTTATGGCGTTCCGTTTAATCTCTGGAATGTTGGCACTTTTAAAGCGGTGGGCAACATCTGGGGAGGAGTTCTTCAAATTGATGAAGACACGAGTTCTATGAAGTCTTTCGTGTGCGGTAAAGTGCGAATTATTACTCGTAGTAGCGAGTTTATTAATCAAGTGATTAATCTAACTAGTAATGGTCAGCAGTACCCAATTCGGGTGATTGAAGAGCCTCTTATATCAGAAGGTCCAAGTATAGGGGTGTGCAGGCATCACATTCCAGAGGGTTTAATCTCAAGCTCAGGTAGTCCAACTGCCATGAATTCCGGTGACAAGGATGGAAGGAAGGTGGTAGGCATGGAAGGTGGTAGCAGGTCTGTTGTGGCAGATTCTAATGAGTTGGTAAGCGTAGTGCAAGTCACAATCGAGGGGACTGCACACGCTATGGAAGAAAGGGATAGGTGGGTGGCTCAACCCATGCTAGGGATGTCAGGAGCAGGGTTGGAAAAGTCAGAAAATTCAAAAAATGGGGGAGGTAGTCATGATGTCGGTCCGAAGAGTGTAGGCGAAGATTCACAAGAGGTGGCGGTGCAGCCCCAAAGCTTAGTTGATAGCAGGCGTACAGGTGGGTTTCTTATGGAATTAAATGGGCCTGAACATATAAGGCCCAATATTAATTTGGAAGTAGTAATTCCCAGAGCCCAAGGTGAAGTCTGCCCTTTAAGGCCAGCTGGGCCTTCCTCCTCTGATTTGAGTGAAAGTGTGGATCGATTACAGCCCATTGCCGATAGAGCCCATACAAGTCTGCAGATAGGTGAGGGTAGTTCACGACAGGTTTGGGGGGACATTACTACCATCGGCATAGGTCAAACTACTGCAAGGAGGAGTGGTTCAGCAAATAGGGGTGGAAAGGCTCTTCAACAAGGGAGAATTCTACCTCAAAGCTTCAGTAGGGGTGCCATTTTCAGAGCAACAGCCGCTGCACTTTCCAGCTCACACTCGGCGTACAGAGAATCAAGCAGCAGTAAGGGCAAGCTGATGAAGGAGGCTAAAGCAACCATACAACTCGGGAAAAGGTTAGGCATTGATTTCGGTGGAAAGGAGGATTTCGTGGCTAACCAGATTGTTCAATTGGAAACTCGAGATTTGGAGAGGATTGTAGCTGGGGCTCGGGCTGATGAAGCCTGATTTCCCAATGTTGGAGTTTAGGTGTTTTAAAGGCTGTCTTATGAAGATTATGTCATGGAACGTGCGTGGTTTAAGTAGGCCAGAGAAAAGGAGTAAAGTTAGGAGCTTGCTAAAAGAAAGAGGGGTGGATATGGTGTTATTCCAAGAAACCAAGCGAGGCAACCTGGAGGTAACTCTCATCAAATCTCTCTGGCCTTTCGATAAAATGGAATATATGGAAGTAGGTGCTGATGGCAGGGCTGGTGGCTTATTGTGCATCTGGCACCCTGACAGATTCAAGGTTGTTGATTGTTGTGGCTCTAGAAATTTTATCATTTTATCAGGTATCTGTGGTCAGTCCTTTGAATGCTCGGTGGTGAATGTCTATGCTCCCAATGATGTGGGTAAAAGAAGACAACTGTGGGATTATTTTAAGATTCTGAAAATTTCCTACCCGACTCCTTGGTGCATGGGTGGAGATTTTAATGAGATCAGATTCCTAAGTGAAAGGAGGGGGAGCTCTAGAAGGGACAGAGGTATGAACGATTTTAATGACATGATTGATCAGTTGGGTCTTGTAGATTTGCCTATGAAGGGAAGAAGGTTCACGTGGTGTAATGCACAAGATGGGGAGAGATGGAGTCGGATAGATAGGTTCCTTATGGAGAGTAGGTGGATTGACCAGTTCTCTTTCAAGCAGTGGGGACTGCCCAGAACGATTTCTGATCATTGCCCAATTATAATAAAGGAGGAGGAGAGGAATTGGGGCCCTAGATCTTTTAAATTCATTAATGCCTGGTTACTTCACCCTAATTTCATACCCGCAGTGAAGAGCTCTTGGGAGATTCAAGGTCCTCCGGGTTGGGCGGGGTTTAGACTGATGAGGAAGCTTGCGTCTCTCAAAGCCAGTCTTAGAAGATGGAATATAGAGGTGTTTGGTCATGTGGAAACAGATCTCAAGAAAGCGGAAGAGGATTTACATGCTATGGACTTGGTGGCCGAAGTAAGAACTCTGTCAGAAGCAGAAGCAAAATTAAGGAGAGAAGTCAGAGGGCTAGTTTGGAATTTGCATAGAAGGAAGGAAAGCTTGTGGCACCAAAAATCTAGAATGCTGTGGGCTAAATGTGGGGACAAGAATACAAGGTTTTTCCATTTGATGGCTAGTTCTAGGCAAAGAAGAAACCTACTTGATACAGTTGTGGAGGACGGGGTTAGAGTGGGGGATCCCAACACAATGAAGTTAGTGGTTCATAGGCATTTCCTGAAAGTTTTCTCTGAGTCTTGGACTTCCAGGCCTAAGCTTCTTGGCCCTTTTGCATCCATTTCTTCTGCTGGGCAGGTTGTAACCTTAGAAGCAGAGTTTTCAGAGCAGGAAATTTGGGCGGCAGTAAAAGATTGTGACGGCAATAAGGCCCCGGGTCCGGATGGTTTCAGTCTGGCTTGCATCCAAAAATGTTGGAAGATTATGAAGGGTGAAATCCTTCAGTTCATGGACGAGTTCCACACTAGTGGGAAGATTGTTTCGGGTCTGAACAGCTCTTTTATAACCCTCATACCTAAAAGGGCGGATCCTTGCGACTTAAATGACTTCAGGCCCATTAGTTTAGTTAACTCAGTCTACAAAATTCTTGCTAAAGTGCTATCGAAAAGGTTGAAAAGAGTATTGCCAGGAATCATTAGTGAAGTTCAAACAGCATTTTTGGGTGGCAGATATATTCTTGATGGTGTTTTGATCGCTAATGAAGTAGTACATTGGTGGAAAGCTGCAAAATTGAGAGGCATCATTCTAAAGTTGGATTTCGAAAAGGCATATGATTCAGTCAATTGGGAGTTTCTATTTTCTATGATGATGAATTTCGGCCTTGGGGCAAAATGGTTAGGTTGGATTAAATCATGTCTTTCATCTTCCAGAGTATCAGTTCTGGTAAATGGATCCCCAACAACAGAATTCACTCCTCAGAGGGGGCTTAGGCAGGGAGATCCTTTATCTCCCCTTTTGTTCAATATTGTTGCAGAAGGTTTGAACATATTGATTGAAAGAGCTAAGGTGCTGGGGCTGGTTAAAGGAGCTACGGTGGGGCATAGTGATTTGTCATTCTCTCATCTGCAATTTGCAGATGATTCAATCATATTCTGTCAAGCCGAAAGAGATGAATTGGTGAACATTAAAAGAATTCTGCGGTGCTTCGAGGTGCTCTCCGGTTTAAAGATCAATTTTCACAAAAGCTTGTTGTGTGGGGTGGGTTTATCTGAGGGTGAGGTCAGCCAGTTTACCTCCATTTTCAATTGTCGTAGCCACAAGCTCCCTTTCAGTTATTTGGGTTTACCTCTCGGGGCTAACCCCAATAGAAAAAGCACCTGGCAACCTGTGATTGAAAAAGTGAGACAGAAACTAGCTAGCTGGAAGAGAAAAGTCTTGTCTTATGCTGGTCGCTTAACTTTGATAAGGTCAGCCCTCTCTAGTATGCCCATCTATTTTATGTCAATCTTCAAAATCCCGGTGGGAGTAGCAAGGCAGATTGAGAAGATTCAGGCAGCTTTCTTGTGGGGCAAAACTGAAATTAAGAGGAAAGTCCACTTGGTGAAATGGGTGGATCTCACTGTGGATAAGTCACAAGGGGGTCTGGGGCTAAGAAGTTTAAGAGAAGTCAATGCTTGCCTTTTGTTAAAATGGTGGTGGAGATATGGAGTGGAGGACAGAGCTCTATGGAAACAAATAGTGAGAAGCAAATATGGGTCAGGTGATGGTGGCTGGGTTCCTTTCATCCCTGAGTCTGGTTCTGTGTCTAAGATTTGGTCTGACGTAGTCCATCTTGGTGCATACAGCCCAGCTTTGATTGAGCACTATTTATCTAATTTCAAAGTTCTAGTAGGAAATGGGCAAAGACTTCTTTTTTGGGAGGACAAGTGGCTTAATAATCGTAGTTTGAAGATGGAATTTCCCAGGCTATTCAGGCTGTCTGTGGAGAAGGGAAGTACACTTTGGCAGATGTACCAAAAAAGAGGGTCGGCTTTGGAGTGGAGTCTTCTGTTTAGCAGATCTTTGTTTGCTTGGGAGGAGGAGGAGGTTGTTAGGTTGCAAGGGGATCTAAGGGGCACTCACATTCTTTCAGACCAAGCAGAGGACTCTTGCCTATGGATGGGAAACCCTTCAGGATCTTACTCAGTGGGTGCGTCCTGGAAGTGGTGGATGCTGTCAAAAGGTCCAGTCGTAAGTGTAGCAGATATGCTGTGGAAGAACTCTGCACCACCCAAGGTGAAATTTTGCAGCTGGTTAGCTTGGAAAGGAAGAATTAAAACTTCTGTATTCTTAAAGAGGATTGGTGTGCTGAACTCTGAAGCTAACACAGTGTGCATGCTGTGTAAGTCAGATGAGGAGTCTTTGAACCATTTGTTTCTGTCGTGTCCTTTGGTCTGGAATGTATGGTCAGACATGGTGAAATGGTGGGATCTGGTCTGGGTGATGCCTGGGTCAGTTGAGGCTCTGTTACAATGGTGGGCGGGTTACAAATTCAAGAAGTCGATTCAACCATTGTGGAAAGTAGTGCCAGTCGCAGTGCTGTGGTCAATTTGGAAAGTTAGGAATGAGTGCCTTTTTCAGCAAAAGTGTGTTGACAGGTTTGCTTTGGCTGAATTGGTGAAAGTGAGGATAGCTTTGTGGTGCAAACAGAGCTCTGGAGGTCTGCAGCATTCTGTGGAGGATATAGTCTTCAATCTTGACAGAATTAAAGCTTGATTGACTGTAATTGTAGCCTGGTTTGGTTTTATTTATCTGCAGTCTGTGCTGTTGAACCTGGTTTGGGGTGTGTGCTGTCAGTTTGTATACTCCTTTTTGCTGGTTGTAGCACCCTACTGGTAGTGTGTGAAGTCGGTGCTTTGGTGTGTTCGGACTGCATTGGTGGGATAGTATGCTGGTGGTGATTGTGGAGCTCTTGGTGCTACTGCCTTGGTCTGGTTTGGTATGGCAATTAGAGGGCCTTAGTTTCTTGGTGTTTGGCTGTGATTGCAATGTTTTTGGGGCTTTACAGTCATTGGGCTGCTAGATTCCCCTCAATAAGCTGGGTTGCTCAAGCTGGAATTAAAGTGAAGCATCATTACAGTTTTGGTATCAAAAATGATGGTAGAGTTGTCTTGGAGCTTTTCTGGAGCTACTGCTCTGTTGGCTGGCTTTCTTTTGTTCCTTTGTTCTCTCATCTTGTTGGTTTCTCACCAACTGGTGCTTTGAGCTTGTCCTAGCTCTGAGCCCCTCTTTATTGATGTTTTTCATCTTTCTTGATTCATCAATAAAGATTTATTTTGCCGATCAAAAAAATGTGTGTAGTTGTGTGATGATTTCAGTTTGTGAGTCATTCATTAAGAGTATTGAAGAAAAATTAAATAAAAAATCAAACTTGAAGAGTTTTTGCTTTGTAAATGGGAAGAGAGGGAGAGAAAAATGAGAAGAGAGAAAGGACGGAAGAGGGTTGGATCGGAGCCGGATTGGAACCCCAATGTCAAAGGAGAAAGAGAGAGAAGGGCGGGTAGGCGATGATTGCGGTGGTTGGCAAAAAGGGGTTGCAAAGGGGTGGTTGAGAGTAGGGATAGGTCGCTGGAGGTGGGTTGGATTCAGAAAGAGTAGAGGGAGAAAAGAAAGGAAAAAGAGAAGAGGGAGAAAGAAGAGGAAGAAGAGAGGGGGAAGAAACAGGAAGAAAAAAAGTGTCAAAACAATAAAAAAAAATATCAAAACGACAAAGAAGAGGAAGAAGAGAGGGGGAAGAAACAGGAAGAAAAAAAAAGTGTCAAAACAATAAAAAAAAAAAAAATATCAAAACGACGTCATTTTGACATATTCAAAAAGTTTGAGCCATTCGCAAAACAGGAATATTTTGAAAAGATGGTTAAAAACTATTTTTTGACTTTTTTAAATTTTTTTATAAAAAAAAAGTAAATTAAAAGTTAAAAAGTGATTTTTAACCCACTTCCCAAAATAAATAGATAGTTCACTCGAAGCCTCTAGCAAGGTTCGATGAAAAAGGAAAATGTTTGGAACCCCTTTTTGGGGAGATTCCCACCACCCCCCACAGTGATGTGGACCAATGATGTGTTTGTATTATTTTTTTTATTCTCTTTTTTACTTGGACTAATTACAAGTGAGAGAGGTTGTAAGAGTGATGTTTTGTAGGGGTTTGAATCATTGCTGGATGAGAAATTATTGGAGGGACAAAGTAGAGCTTAACATGTCATGTAATGTCAGTATATTCCACCACATCAACATGAATCACTGAACTCAAATGGCAACTATGGCAACTACGGCAACTACACGCTAGTCTAAAGGAAGTTTAAACATGTTTGTATGGCAGGTTGATAGGTATGAAAGGGTTTATTACACTTTGTATCTTTTAACTATCATTAAATTATTTATGGAAAATGTTTTGTAGCACTAAAATGCTTGGCACTAATGCCCCTAATTTCCAAAACTGGTAACTTTTCTATTTTTTATTTTTTTTTTTTGCCTTAAAGGGAATTTCGGGGCATTAGTGCCCTGTTTTTCGAGCTACATATCAAGCTCCATTATTTATTTAGTTCTTGAATAATTTGTTTAGTCTCTAAACTATTAATTGAATTTATTAAATTTCTAAAATATTTAATTAAAACTTATTTAATCCCTAAAATGATTATAAAAATAAAATATAAGTCCATAAATATTATAAATTAATAAAACACCCTATTTAGTTAAAATTTTATTTCAAAAAAATCTTAATTTTTTATTCTGTCGTTATAAAGATAAGGGTAATTATATATTTTAAGGACTAAATAGATTCAATTGATAGTTCGTGGGCTAAATAGATAATTTAATGATAGTTTAAGGGTAGAAAGTGTAATAAACCCAAAATGAAATTGGGTTTCGGTTAATCAGTATACATTTAAAAAATAAATTACTAGTAAGTAGTAAACTATTTTAATAACCCAATTATATATTGTGGTCTATATTTGTAATCGGGTGTTCCTTCTGGTTAAGTTTGTGCACAGTTTGATTAATTTTGAAAATCGAATCTCATCATTCATTTATGAATTGACATGGTATACCTTATTATTTGACTACTGATCTAATCTTTTGAGAATTGAATTGATAGGAATATAGATTTTCTAATCAATTGTTTGTGTTCTAAATTGATAATTGATCTCTAAGACTTTGTCATACGTCATTAAAAAACTTACTATTTGACTAATAATCTATTCTCTTAAGAGCTAAATTGATATAATAGACTTTCTAATAAATTGTTTGATTTTGTGATTGATAATCAATCTAAGACTTTGTCATACGTCACTGACCAACTTACTATTTGACTAACAATCTAATCTCTTGATATCTGAATTGACATAGTAGACTTTTTGATGAATTGTTTGAGTTTGTGATTGATAATCAGTCTCTGAGACTTTGTCATATGTCACTCACCAACTTACTATTTGACAAATGATTCAATCGATTGAGATCTGAATTGGCATAGTAGACTTTCTGATCAGTTGTTTGAGTTTGTGATTGATAATCAATCTGTCATATGTCACTCACCAACTTATTATTTGACAAATTATAAGATGAATAAAAATTTTGTTATTTTATTTGTACCATTTATTTAAACCCAACACAACATATTTGGCAAAAAGAACTTTTAATCCTAACCAATTATGAAAGTAATGAGTTTGCATTTGGGGTTTACTTTTTTAATCTTTTTTTTTTTTAGATAACAATTTGTTTAGTTAAAGACAGAAAAATAAATAAATAAATAAATAAAATTTAAAGTTTTAATCCTAACCAATTATGAAAGAACTTTTAATCCTAACCAATTATGAAAGTAATATGAGTGTGCATTTGTGGTTTACTTTTTTAATCTTTTTTTTTTTAGTTAACAATTTGTTTAATTTTTTTAAAAGGTTTTAGGTTTATAGATTCTACACAAGAATCATAAAATTAAAAATTTTAAAAATGTCCAAAAAAAATAAAATTAAACAAAAAAAAAAAGTGATTTATTTGACTTATTTTGAATTTTTAAACTTTTTTTGAAATTTTTGAAATATTTATTTTTTAAATTAGTTTACACAAGAGGAACTAGAAGAAAAAAAAATTACATAATTTTGATATTTATTATTCAAACTGTAACTATTTATTCTGATATAATTTTATATTTCTTCTTAAATTAGTTCACATAGTTAATAATACAATAGATTGATAATGACATGATATTACTGTTGAATTAATTTTTTTAATAATATTTAATTCTTATATATATATATTATTTTAAATAACATCTAATGTGACACAATTACAATACAATTATGATTGTGTTTTGGAGAAATGTGTTCGTTGAAATATATTAGTATGTATAATTTTTCAAAACAGTAATACTATATAAACAAAAAACTACTATATAATTTTTATACAAAATGATGTGTCTCATAATTCATTCACTTTATAACAAAATATTATTGAAGATACATTTATTTATAATAATGACATTATCACATCATTATTGTAAATTTTGTGTATAAACAAAATTTTTCTTTTCAAAAATATTAGACACCATAAATGGATTGTCAAATATTTATTAAATATTGGGATTGTATTTAAACTCGCATGAATATTATATAAATTATTTAAAATTTCATATTTAAAATTGTTCTAGCAAATTGTTTTTTGTTATTTTCTATGTCATAATATTATCATGAGAAAATAACAGTATAGTGATGATAATAGTAAAATAAATTATTAAATTATGAAAAAAAATATAACATTTATATAATGTTTTTCACTGATAAAGACAATATATTTTTTAATAAAGACAAAAAAATATACCAATTTTGAGGCATTTATTATTGCATTTCAATATTTTTTTTTTTTATAAAATCTATACACTTTTTTAATACTTCCGTCTCAAAATATTAGTCTCTTATTCCATTTTTTATCGTTCCAAAATATTAGTCCCTTTTTCAAAAATCAATGACTAAAATAATATTTATTTTCTATTTTGCCCTCTTTTAAACTAAGGGTAAATTACAAATATCCCTTGAGGTTTGATTAAAATACGAATCGCTCCCTGTGGTTCTAGAAATTACATCCCACCCTCCACGATTTCTAATTTTATAACAAATCGCCCCTTTTATTAATAAATCATCAAGTCAATTAACAATTTTTAATGATATTAGAAATATGTTGCAATCAATAATTTAGGTAATTTTATTCATGTATAGAAGAGCAATTATGAATTTTATTTTTTTAATTAATTCTGTTAAATAAAAAATTATAACAAGAGAGTATTTGTAATTTTTTAAATTATAAGGAACAATCTGTACTTTAAGTGATGTTGTTCAAATTGTGAAATTAAATAAATAGATTTATGAAGAAATCAAATTATATACCAAGAACATATGCTGATAATTACAATTAAATTTCAACAGAAATACACAAAACAATAAAAGGGTAAAGAGACGAAACCAAAGCCTGCACGGAAGCAGTTTCCTTAAAACAGATTTCGCCGCCTCACGGGTCGAGTGCTTGAGAAAACCCGGCATCTATCTCCCAGGATACGACGCTCAAAACCAGCTACGGCAGAAGCACTATCTGTCTAGCTTAGCGAACAAAACAATGGCAGCACTTTCTCACAATATAAACTATCTAGCAAACTGACTTGTAAAATGGAAGCAAAAATTTATATATAGAAACTTGACAGGAGGGTCTCAATTTATACATGTATAGGGGAGAGAGGAAGAGCCTCCAGCCTTTAAGTCTAGTCATTAAAACACCAAGCATCCATAACCTGTAACGCCCTGGAAATAATGACATTTAACCCAACAATATTGACATGCTATGATATATAAAAGATCCACGTTCTTTCATTCAACAGGGTTCTATTACAAAACGTATTACATGTTAACAACAAAAGCAAATGCCCTAAGGGCTTACAGCTTTCCAAGTTAACACTTGGTTACAAGAAAATAGAGTGCTAGCTCATTTACACATTAAGCCCTAGGCTTGAATTTACATGTAACACTGCAAAAGGAAAGACAAACAAAAGTCCATCCGCCACTAGCCTTCCAAGCTAAGTCCTTGGAGGTGGCATGCTACCAGTACCTGAAAATGATGTTCCCATATAGGGTGAGCCACAGCCCAGTAGAAATATACTAAACCAGTTATAAATAATGACTAAAAGACTAACAATTGATAGATGGCCAACTCTTTTACATTCTTTCATCACTTCAACAAATATAAACAAAACAGATATATTCACACTTTCCATGACAAGCATACATGCTCTGCCAATATTTTCTAGATAAGCATACATGCTCTATCTACGGAGTTCATCCCCTATCTCCTCCCAGTAACATCCGGTTTAGAGGTCCATCCCCTATCTTCCCCTAAACCGCGGAGTCCATCCCCTATCTCCTCCAACACAACACAATGCATATATATAACAATTATACACATCACATATCAATACATAAAATCAATGTATTCTTTCCATCGTCATAACCCATGACCCAATTCTATCTCAATTCCTCATTTTTCCACAATTAATTATTCAAATTAATAAATCCATGTAATTAGGACATTTCCATAATTAACATTACAACCCTTAGGTTCCAGTTTCACTAATGTTTCAACATTAATTCCATGTTTCTATACCAAACATGCTTCTAGGTTTATTATAGACAAAACCCCAACTTTTGTAAAATTACACAATGGCCCAAAGTTTCCCAAAATTTCACAACAACTACCAACATATCAAAATGCTAAAATTCAAAGACAAAATCTATAAAAAGGAGTAGGATATCCCTACCTCAAAGTTTGGGCTCAAAAGGAGATGAAGACCCAACACCCAACTTGCTCCAAAACCGAATATTTTCAGATTATATCGAAGCCCAAGTCACCCTCTACCTTTTTAACAAAGCACTTAGGGAAGATTCACCCTCTAGGGAGATGATTTCTTAGAGAGAAGGCAAGTCTAGAGAGAGAGGCTCTCAGATTTAGGGTTTTAAAAAGTAAAAGCTTCAAAAAAGTGAAGTTTAGATCGCTGGCTGCGAACTGATATAAACAGGCTCGCTCGAGCGAAGACTTGGTCGCTCGAGCGACCAGACACAGAAAACCGTAGCTCGAGCCAGAAAGGTCTCGCTCGAGCCAACATCCTAGAAGCTCGCTCGAGCGAAGAAAAGCTCGCTCGAGCCAGGAACTCGACCCTTCAGGTCTGCAACTAGACGCACGCTCGAGCGACGAACCGCTCGCTCGAGCGAAGACCGAACCAGATCGCTCGAGCGAAGAATCAGCTCGCTCGAGCCAGAAATCATGGTGTTCAGGTCCAGCCCAGACGCAGTCGCTCGCTCGAGCGAAGCCGCTCTGGCTCGACCCACCAGACACAAAACTCAACGCTCGCTCGAGCGACCAACTCCTCGCTCGAGCGAAGGGCAAAAATTCTGGGCAGCAACCCTTGGCTCCCGAATACAACCAACCTGAAACAAACCTGCCCAACACACCCTATAACTCAAGTACAATATATGAAAGGACGTAAACAGGACAACAATCCACTACCAACATCCACGGACACACGTCCGGATCACTGTACAACAAGGGGTAAACCCGGGATCGCTATAACCTCCCCCCCTTAAAGAATTTCGTCCCCGAAATTAAAACAAGTTTTTGAAAAGCAAGCCTTTTTCTCCATTTTAAACAATGTCATAACACAACATTTAACAATTCGACCCATTACCGGTCATCCATCTCCTATTAAGAGGCATTTCTCAACATGTACATTTCAACATGCAATTTCTTTCCATTTCAACCATTTCCCACATATATGGTTTACAATTTATATCATAAGCAATAATCATGATACAATTTTATTTCTATAATATAGCCAACATATGCAATATTATAATCAACTCCCATAACAAGGCAAGTTCTACAACATTTACATTAACCAAAACATACACCATGTTTTACAACTTAAGACATTTCAAATGTTCTTAAAGTTCATTACAATTACAAAATTGCAACACTTGATTACACATCAACAAATAAGTCCGGATATTTCTCACGGACTCCCAACTCACGTTCCCAAGTGGCCTCCTCCACTCCGTGATGTTTCCACAAAACCTTAACCAAAGGGATGGTCTTACCACGCAGGACTTGATCCCGCCTATCCAAGACCTGAACCGGCCTCTCCTCATACGAGGCATCCTCATCTACCTCTAAGTCGGTCCAATCCAACACGTGTGATGGATCCGGCTCATACTTCCGAAGCATACTTACATGAAACACGTCATGAACTCCGGCCAACTGTGGCGGCAAAGCTAAACGATAAGCAACCTCGCCAATCCGCTCAAGGACCTCAAAAGGACCAATAAACCGAGGGGACAACTTCCCACTCTTCCCAAATCTCAACAAACCCCGCCTAGGTGATATCTTCAGAAAGACGTGATCACCCACCTCAAACTCTAACGGTCTCCTTCTACGGTCAGCATAGGACTTCTGACGACTCTGGGCCGTAACAAGCCTCCTACGGATAAGCTCAACTTTCTCCGTCGTCTCCCTAACCAACTCCGGACCCAACAAAGGTGTGTCACCCACCTCGGTCCAACAAACTGGAGACCTACAAGGTCGGCCATACAAGGCCTCAAATGGTGCCATACCGATACTAGACTGAAAACTGTTATTGTAGGCAAACTCCACCAGCGGTAAGTGCCTCTCCCATGTCCCACTGAAATCAAGGACACAACCCCGAAGCATATCCTCAAGGATCTGAATGGTACGCTCGGACTGCCCATCAGTCTGAGGATGATAAGCTGTACTAAAGGTCAACTTAGTACCTAAAGCACTCTGCAAACTCTGCCACAACCTAGCAGTAAAACGAGGATCTCTATCTGAGACGATCGTCACTGGGACCCCGTGCAATCTCACTATGTCCCGAACATACAAGTCGGCAAGATGATCTACTGAATCTCTCACGCGCATTGGAATGAAATGCGCCGACTTGGTCAACCGGTCTACAACCACCCAAATAGTATCACTACCCCGCTGAGTCTTCGGAAGACCTACAACGAAGTCCATGGTGACATGCTCCCACTTCCACTCGGCAATAGGCAAGGGTTGTAACAAACCCGCTGGCCTTTGATGCTCGGCCTTCACTTGCTGACAAGTAAGGCACTTAGACACGAAGACTGCCACATCTCTCTTCATACCCCGCCACCAAAACTGACGACCCAAATCCCGATACATCTTAGTACCTCCCGGATGCACCGCAAGGCGTGAATGATGAAACTCTCGGAGTATCTCCTCTCGGCAGGCCTCCGGTACAAACAAACGGTCTCGGTATCTCACACTCAGGTCGGGATACACCGTCAAACCCTTCTCAACCTTCCCATTGGAGATCCTCTCTCTGAGGGATTCTACCTCAAGATCACCTCTCTGTGCCTCTAACACTCGAGTCACAAGTGTAGGCTGCGCAACCACAGAAAACAAGGCCGCAGTCTCAGCGGATTCGCCCAGAAGCAAGTCAAACTCGCCAAGTGCCCCCAACATCTCCCACTCTCGGATGGCTACACAAGCTACATCACTAATGGATTTCCTACTAAGAGCATCGGCCACAACATTGGCCTTCCCTGGGTGATAATGCAACTCGAAGTCGTAATCTTCTATAAACTCCATCCACCTTCTCTGCCTCAAGTTCAAGTCTTTCTGTGAAAACAGATACTTCAGACTTTTATGATCCGAGAACACCTCGAATCTCTCACCATAAAGGTAGTGCCTCCAGATTTTCAAGGCAAAGATCACAGCCGCCAACTCTAGGTCGTGTGTAGGGTAATTCTTCTCGTGTATTTTTAACTGACGTGAGCCATAGGCTACTACTTTCCCCTCTTGCATTAACACACAACCCAAACCCTCTCGTGAGGCATCACAATAGACTGCATAACCCAACCCTCTCTCCGGGATAATCAAGACTGGAGCGGTGGTCAACCTAACCTTCAATTCCTGAAACGACTTTTCACAAGTCTCACCCCATACAAATTTGACTCCCTGGCGAGTCAACCTAGTCAACGGCGAAGCTAACCTGGAGAAATCTTTCACAAATCGACGGTAGTACCCGGCTAATCCCAGAAAACTGCGAATCTCAAACACATTCTTAGGCTGTGCCCAATCTTGCACTGCCTCAATCTTGGATGTATCAACAGACACCCCTTCCCCAGAAACTACATGGCCTAAGAACTTGACTTCTCTTAGCCAGAACTCGCACTTCCCAAACTTGGCATACAGCCTATGGGCTCTAAGCAATTCAAGCACCACTCTCAAGTGTTCCTCGTGCTCTTGCTCTGAGGGTGAATAGATAAGAATATCATCCACAAAAACGACCACAAAACGATCCAAGAATTCCCGGAAGATCCGGTTCATCAAGTCCATAAAGACTGCCGGTGCGTTGGTAACCCCAAATGGCATCACCAGAAACTCATAATGGCCATACCGCGTACGGAATGCCGTCTTCGGAATATCCTCCTCTCTGACCCTCAACTGGTGGTAACCCGATCTCAAGTCTATCTTAGAGAAACAACGGGAACCCTTCAACTGGTCAAACAAGTCATCTATACGGGGCATAGGGTACTTATTCTTAACTGTAGCCTGGTTCAACTTCCGGTAATCGATACACAACCTCAAGGCACCGTCTTTCTTTTTAGCAAAGAGGGCCGGTGCTCCCCACGGCGATACACTAGGACGAACGAAGCCCTTATCTAGCAATTCTTGGAGCTGAACTTTCAACTCAATCAACTCTGCCGGTGCAAAACGATAAGGTGCCATAGAAATCGGCGCCGTGCCGGGCACTAAATCAATAGAGAACTCTGTCTCTCGGTGGGGTGGCAAATTAATAAGATCCTCGGGAAAGACATCTGGGTATTCACAAACTACCCTTGGCAACTCAATCTGGGTCTCATCACACTCACCATTCTCAAAACTAGCAAGTAAACTACTAAGCTCATTCCGCCTTCGCGGACCGCACCCCTGTGGCACAATACTACCAACCCGGTCTCCTAAAAAGTGGAAAAACTCCCCGTTCACTGTACAACAGGTAACCCTCTGGCGGTAGCAATCAATAACCGCCCGGTATGACGATAACCAGTCCATACCCAAAATAACATCAAAGCCCTTCATGGGCATAACTACAAATGGAAAAGGAAGTCGATGATCGTCGACCTCTATATCACAGCCTCTACATCCGTGCCTCAAAATTAACTCACCCCCAATAGGTGACACAACGCAAATAGGAGATGCTAAAAGTGCTAACTCCAGTTCCAACACAGATGCAAATGCAGCAGATACAAAAGAATGAGATGCACCCGTGTCAATCAACACTCTAGCAACCGAATTGCAAAACAAAAAGGTACCTCTCACTACTGATGGAGCCGGTACTAGGTCCTGCGCGGTAACAGCATACACGCGCCCTGTAGGCCCCTGATCTACCTGCTCGCCTCTCGGAGCATAGGACTGTTGTACTGACTGGGACGACGAAGCCCCCGGATTGGCCCTCGAGGCCTGCACAGACTGAGCTGGCTGAAATCCCTGCGTCTGTCTAGAACCAGACGCTCCTGAAGTGGCACTCAACCGTGGGCAATACCTCTTCATGTGCCCGGGCTGTCCACACTGGTAACACGATACGGGCTGCCCCCTGCCCGAACTCTGACTCTGTGGTCTGGCTGACGAAGAAGCAGCTCTCTGACCCCCGCCCTTCAGTGGGCAAACAGAAGCCTTGTGACCCGGCTGGCCACACTTGAAACAGGTGAACTCTCCCTGACTGCCCCTCCCGGAGCCTGCACTCGGTACTGGGAAAGTCGACCTGGCCAAACCACCCTGGGACGGCTGAGGGTTATAACCCCTCTGCCTCCTGCCATCACCCTGTCCCTCTTGGCCCCTCTTGGAGCCCCCATGTTTCTCCTCTTCTCCCTCCTGCATCATCAGCTCCATATGAGCTGCAGCATCCACCAAATGCCTGTACTCTCGAATGTAAGGTCCACCAACTTTCAACTTGAGGTCCCACCTCAACTTCCGCTCAAACTCGTAGCAACGGCGCTCCTCCGTCGCCACTAGTTCAGGTGCAAACCTGGACAAGCTAGTAAATGTAGCCTCAAACTCGGCCACGGACAAACCCTCCTGCTTAAGCTTGGCAAACTGATCCCTTAGTCTCTCCCTAGCCACTGCGGATAAAAACCTCTCCTGGAAAGCATTCACAAACGCCACCCAAGTACCACCCGCACGAACTTTCTCATACTTCCACCATTGACCCGCATCTCCCTTCAGCTGGAAGGATGCCAAGGTCACTTTCAATGCTCCATCCTCAATGCCTAGCATTTCGAACGTTTTACTCATCTGTTCTAGCCACTCGTCTGCCTTCAATGGCTCCTTAGGATCCCCAACAAATTCCTCCGGGTTAGACCGGAAGAACTCCCTCTTCAAGAAAGAAGGTCCTGCCTCAGTTGCCTGATTTCCTGCTCTGAGAATACCTAAGGCCCCTGCTATCTCTCGGGCCAAGGCACCCATGGCCTGCTGACCCACTGGCTCGGCCACATTGGCCTGACCAACCCCTTCCTGAACTGTCGGAACCTCATCCGGTAATGGCACTTCCTGCCTCCTAGGCCTACCACGCCTACCACCTCTTGCTCGTCCTGACATCCTAATAAAGGTAACACAGAACGTTAGCACATTTATAAACGTGCCAAAACTAAACACTCACGTCCTAATGCATGGATAACTGTAATTCATTCCACGTAAGCACATAAACACATATAGCACTTACGAATTTCATTTCCGGATGATGATAGTCCCAAGGCGTTACTAGAGTACCGGTTAGAAACAGCATTGATCAAGTGCCTTTCCAACAAGACTCTCAGAAACCCAAAGACCCAATCAACATCCTAGAAACTAAATCCCATACCCAAATAATCACATAAGCATGTTATCACATAAACATATAACAGTACACCTAAGTCTCTATCAAGCGAGACAAACCCATTGTGATCCTAATCACTTCCCACGTACCCAAAGTATTCGAACCCGGTACGCTCTGATACCAAGTTGTAACGCCCTGGAAATAATGACATTTAACCCAACAATATTGACATGCTATGATATATAAAAGATCCACGTTCTTTCATTCAACAGGGTTCTATTACAAAACGTATTACATGTTAACAACAAAAGCAAATGCCCTAAGGGCTTACAGCTTTCCAAGTTAACACTTGGTTACAAGAAAATAGAGTGCTAGCTCATTTACACATTAAGCCCTAGGCTTGAATTTACATGTAACACTGCAAAAGGAAAGACAAACAAAAGTCCATCCGCCACTAGCCTTCCAAGCTAAGTCCTTGGAGGTGGCATGCTACCAGTACCTGAAAATGATGTTCCCATATAGGGTGAGCCACAGCCCAGTAGAAATATACTAAACCAGTTATAAATAATGACTAAAAGACTAACAATTGATAGATGGCCAACTCTTTTACATTCTTTCATCACTTCAACAAATATAAACAAAACAGATATATTCACACTTTCCATGACAAGCATACATGCTCTGCCAATATTTTCTAGATAAGCATACATGCTCTATCTACGGAGTTCATCCCCTATCTCCTCCCAGTAACATCCGGTTTAGAGGTCCATCCCCTATCTTCCCCTAAACCGCGGAGTCCATCCCCTATCTCCTCCAACACAACACAATGCATATATATAACAATTATACACATCACATATCAATACATAAAATCAATGTATTCTTTCCATCGTCATAACCCATGACCCAATTCTATCTCAATTCCTCATTTTTCCACAATTAATTATTCAAATTAATAAATCCATGTAATTAGGACATTTCCATAATTAACATTACAACCCTTAGGTTCCAGTTTCACTAATGTTTCAACATTAATTCCATGTTTCTATACCAAACATGCTTCTAGGTTTATTATAGACAAAACCCCAACTTTTGTAAAATTACACAATGGCCCAAAGTTTCCCAAAATTTCACAACAACTACCAACATATCAAAATGCTAAAATTCAAAGACAAAATCTATAAAAAGGAGTAGGATATCCCTACCTCAAAGTTTGGGCTCAAAAGGAGATGAAGACCCAACACCCAACTTGCTCCAAAACCGAATATTTTCAGATTATATCGAAGCCCAAGTCACCCTCTACCTTTTTAACAAAGCACTTAGGGAAGATTCACCCTCTAGGGAGATGATTTCTTAGAGAGAAGGCAAGTCTAGAGAGAGAGGCTCTCAGATTTAGGGTTTTAAAAAGTAAAAGCTTCAAAAAAGTGAAGTTTAGATCGCTGGCTGCGAACTGATATAAACAGGCTCGCTCGAGCGAAGACTTGGTCGCTCGAGCGACCAGACACAGAAAACCGTAGCTCGAGCCAGAAAGGTCTCGCTCGAGCCAACATCCTAGAAGCTCGCTCGAGCGAAGAAAAGCTCGCTCGAGCCAGGAACTCGACCCTTCAGGTCTGCAACTAGACGCACGCTCGAGCGACGAACCGCTCGCTCGAGCGAAGACCGAACCAGATCGCTCGAGCGAAGAATCAGCTCGCTCGAGCCAGAAATCATGGTGTTCAGGTCCAGCCCAGACGCAGTCGCTCGCTCGAGCGAAGCCGCTCTGGCTCGACCCACCAGACACAAAACTCAACGCTCGCTCGAGCGACCAACTCCTCGCTCGAGCGAAGGGCAAAAATTCTGGGCAGCAACCCTTGGCTCCCGAATACAACCAACCTGAAACAAACCTGCCCAACACACCCTATAACTCAAGTACAATATATGAAAGGACGTAAACAGGACAACAATCCACTACCAACATCCACGGACACACGTCCGGATCACTGTACAACAAGGGGTAAACCCGGGATCGCTATATAACCCCTTTCCACAAAATGAAAAGTATGGATGCCCAAAGGATTCACACCCTTTAGCCAAGAAAAAAGATTTAATACTCTTTAAAATCCTATTTATGAATCTAACATCATGAAGCAATTTCTTATTCAAAACCCAATGGTTTTTGACTCACTTGAACCCAAAACAAAAAATGGTTAGGACCCACTTTAATATTTAATTAAAGTCACTACACTTTAATATTAAATTAAAGTCTCCAAAAAATCATTTTTTCCAACAAGCGAATCTCAAGCGGTGTATTTGTAATTTATCGTTAAATTAATTAACACCACAAAAAGTATAATTATGACAATTGATATTCTTTAAAAAAAATATATACTCTCAAAGAATAATTTTAGAAAATTAATTTTTTTGAAGTAAAAAAATTAAATTTCCCAAAAAAAAAATTGAGAGAGAGAGAGACATTTTTTTTGGTTCTTTAGGATCAAAGAAAAGATAAAGAAAGATGGGTAACAATCAAAGAGGAGAGAGGGAGGGAGAGAAGCAGCTAGATAAAGGAAAAGACACCAGTGGGTGTGGAGGAGAAAAACCAGTCCGAAAGAGGGAAAACTTTTGTCAAGTTTAGCTTGAATATCTGAAATTGATTTTTGTTGAAAAAATAGAAATTAATTTGATAAAAAATAAATATTTAAAATATAAAAAAGATAACTATTTTTATTTATTTATTTATTTTTTCAGCCTCCCTTTGAACTCGTTTGGGAAGTTAAGTTTGGGGCTTTTTTTGGCTAAAATAGTCACAAAAAAATAAAATAGTATTTTTAGTCCAATAAGACAAAATATCACATCCAACACATAATCATTACATTCTTTTCCTTACTAAAGTCAAAAAAACCAAAAAACTGATTCCAAACGAGATTTTTGACCCCATGCTAAAATAGTCAAAAAATCAAAAAGGCAACTCATTTTCCAAACCAGACTTTGCAGCTTGCATAGTAATTTTGTTTAATAAATTTTTGACCTCTCTCTGTGTAATAATTTTTCAAAATCCACACTGTAACATTTTGTTCTTTTTGTGTTTGATCATTTTTTTAATTTGGTTCTTAAATTTTAAATTTTTTTTTTCACTTTAATCGCTCATGTTTTAAGTTTTTTTCCTAATTAACTAGTAAAATTAATTTATGTTTAAAATTAAACTGAAAAGGACACATTAATTACCACATAATATAAAAAATATATTATTATATAAATTATATATAATAAAATATTTATGTCATGTTTTTGTTGATGTGTTTTTTTTTTTTTTTTTTTTTTTTGGTCAACTTGAAGATTTATCAAATCATTCATCAAATTAGTTGATGTCCTTATAAGTTGGTTTGGATTTCAAGTTATAAAAACAAAATTCTTTGCCAAATTAGAATTTGATGACAATTAACAAAGATGAAACATTTGAGTTTTTCTTTTTCTTTTTTTAACAAATTTGATGAAAAGAGAAATTTGGGATAAGAGAAATTTTTTGATAAAATTTTGGTTAAATTACACTTTGCCCCTAAAGTTTCATCAATTTCTCGCTTTGGCCCTTGAAGTTTGATTTTTCCCACTTTGGTCCTTTATATTTACAATTCTTTCTACTTTGGCCTTTTAAGTTTGATTTTTCCCACTTTGACCCTTCATGTTTGCAATCCATCCCACTTTGGCCCTTCAAATGTTTGCAATCCTTCTTACTTTAACCCTTCATGTTTGTAATCCTTCACACTTTACTCTTAGACTAACTTACATTCAAAAAAATAACAGAATCTACCACATCACCAACACATTAGCTCCAAGTGTGATGTAAAAAAATATTAAAGATGTAAAAAATGAAAAATAGAAAACAATAAAATTGGAAGTTTTTTTTAGTCTTTAGTGAACTTTTTTTAAAAATTTATTCATAAACATTATTACATTATAGATGTATCTAGATTAGATGCACCTAAGAAAATAAAAATAAATTTAACTAAAAAAAGAAAAAAGTCTACTAAAGACAAAAAAAAAAAAATGAAAATATCCTGACTCAAACACCTATATTATCAATTCTGAAATGAAAAGCTTATTATGATTTTTTTTCATCTTTAGTGAGTTTTTTTTTTTTTTTTTCTTTTTTTAGTTAAATTTGTTTTTATTTTTGTAGGTGCATCTAATCTAGATGTATCTATAATGTAATAATGTTTATGAATAAATTTGAAAAAAAAATCACGAAAGACTGAAAAAAATTCTAATTTTGTTGTTTTTTGTTTTTTTATTTTTTTCATCTTTAGTAAATTTTTACATCACACATGGAGTTGATGTGTTGGTGATGTAGCAGATTCTGTTAGTTTTTTTGATGGAAGATACATTACAAGAAATTGCACTTTTGGCAACTAAATTTTTAGTCGCCAAAAGTAATATTTTAGTCACCGAAAAACTTTGCCGGATTTGTCACGGGAAGATTGTCGGGGAAGGTATTGGTGACTAAAAAATCTTTAGTCGCCAAAAGTCCTATAAATGGTGACTAATTTTTTAGTCGCCAAAAGTAAATGTATTGGCGACAAAATGATCTTTGGTCGCTGATTAGGCTAAATTGGCGACTAATCTGTCAGTCGCCAAAAGCTTATTTAACATCACATTTTTAGCTACTAAAATTTTTGTCACCAAAACTTGAGATATCTAGGGTGACCAAAGTTTTAGTCGCAAATTTCCTTTTTTGGTTCATCTATCTTTTTTTAACTACTAAATGTTTAGTCACCGAAAGTCCAATTTGTTGTTTAGCTACTAAATAGTTTAGTCGCCTAAAATCTTTTTTTTTTATTTAGCTACTAAAATTTTAGTCACCTATCATATCAATTTTATGTTTTGGTGACTAAATATTTAGTAGCCAAAAGTTTTTTTTGTTTCTTTTTTTTTAAAATTTTTGGCTACTAAATCATTAGTCGCCAAAAGATTTGTTTCCATTTAATTCTGTTTTACCTACTAACTATGTAGTCGCTAAAAATATTTAACACCACTTTTTATTACCAATTGTTTAGTTGCCAAAAATATCATGTTATGTTTTTTTTATTTATTTTAATTAATTTGTCAATAACTTGTATGTATCACATACAACCTATAACAGATATACAAACAAAACAATACATATATATTATCACCCATTCCACAATCTGCATCTATTTCACTTACAACCATCCAAACAAGAGAAAAATTTTTAATGTCAATATTACATACAAACCAAGTATATTCCAACTTACAATAATAATTTCATACAAAACAAACAAGAGAAAAGAAGTTATTCAGTATAAGTTCAGCCAACTTGCATGCAAAGAAAAAATTTGCATGTATGAAGTTTGACAATATGCGGCATGATCACATACGCAAGCAGAATCGGTCCTCTCTTCAATCACAACATGACATAGGCAGCATTTAGGAGGCCAATCATACTCTTTGTCTATTACCCATTCTGAGTAAGTTCAACCTACAAAGGGACAAAACAAATATAGCGTAAGCCTCAAAGTATCCTCAGAGACACATAAATACAAATACAGAGACATCTTATCAAGCTAAAAAGAAAAATACATATACAAATACATATTTCCTACTCCTATAGGAATGCAAACTAGCCCCACACATATTGTAATGCCCTCAAAATAAACCCGTAAATCATACATTCGCGACATCCATAAACATAAGAGAAATAGACATATTTCCATTCATCAGAGTATTTAATCCAAAAGTATTACATGTTGACAACAAAAGTAAATGCCCTACGGGCTTACAACTTTCCAAGCCAACACTTGGTTACAGAAAGAGAGTATTAACTCAAAACACAAAATAAGCCCTTGGTTTGAATTACATGCAATACACAAAATAATTTCAAAAATAAGCCTTCAACTTCTAAAACCTCCCAAGCTAAGTCCTTGGAGGCGGCATATCATCTGCACCAGAAAATGATATCCCATATAGGGTGAGCCAACGCCCAGTAGAGATATGCTAAACATAATATGAGCAATGACTAAAACATGAGCATTCGATAAATGTTTAACTCATATAAATCAACTCATAACACATTTCAATTCCATGACACATATGTCCATGCTTCATTTCATTTTTCTTTACTTAACAATTTCGGTTTATAGACATGGCTCAGAACCTGGCCAAACAATTCCCATGAGACTACGGCTCATGTTAAAACATTTCCAATATCAACAATTCAAATGAGATTATAACTCATAACAAAACACTTCCGTACTTCACAATAGATACACATATTTGCTGTATCAATGCCATATTCAAACACTTCCATACTTCATAAATGATACACAAATTCGCTGTATCAATGGAGTCTATCCCCAATCTCCTCCCAAATAACATACGGTTTAGGAGTCCATCCCCTATCTCCTCCCAAACCGTGAAGTACATCCCCTATCTCCTCCCACACAATGCAATGTATATAAACATGTATCATATACAGAATCAATCAATACACATATTCGATGTATTATTCCAATCGCCATATTCAATGACATAGTTAACGTGATTAGTTTCAATTTTCCCTAATCAACATACAATGTCTACAACAATCAAGACTATCCTCCAACGATAACCTAAAGCAATTATTTCTAAACAGAAAATAAATGCATCAACAGATAAATTATCAATGTTCTCAAAAGTGGGCGATTAATCAATCCAACTCCACCATTTTTTCTCATAACTTCCCAATTTCACTATTTCACAATAAAAGTCATTAATTACACTAATGACCCAATAAAACCCAAATATGGCATTTTCCCCATTTTTTCAATATTGACCCAAATGACCAAATATTAACATTAAACATCCACAATCTCATTTAGGGCCCAAATACACATGTATTGGCCAAAAGAACCAAAACCCCTCTTTTCATGTTTGAAACCCTAACACCTACAATTACCCAATTTCAACATTACATCAAGATGACAACAAGTTTATGTCAAAAACCATAAATATGAGTAGCTATCCCTACCTCAAAAGATGAGACCAAATGTGATGATGGAGAATTTCCAAAGTGCTCCAAACTTCAAGACTTTCGGATCAAAATGAAGAGCAAGCCAAACCCCACACTTTTTGCAAAGGGATAAGGCTAGAAACACACTAGAACTAGATCAAACCTTAGAGAGAAGGTGAAATGTAGTGAGAGAAGCTCTCAAAATAGGTTTTGAAAAGTAAGAGAGAGAGTGAGAGTTGAAAAAGTGATCTAAAATCACATAGTCCAGATCTGATATACGTATGACCAACTCGAGCGGATAATAGGACGCTCGAGTGTCAAACACAAAAACTGGATCCGCTCAAGTGCAAATATACCTGCTCGAGCGCCAAAACACAATTGCAAAACTCCACCCGCTCGAGCGCAAAGGAACACCCGCTCGAGCGTAGATTACACTCTTCCAGTATCTTTACAGACATCGAACACCCGCTCGAGCGCAAGGATACCTGCTCGAGCGCGACCTGCTCAAGTGTAAGGAAACCCGCTCGAGCATGAAAAACACATCTGCAATACTTTTGCAGACGGACAAACTGCTGAAGGTGTGCAAACTCCGCTCGAGCGTAAAAAGACCCGCTCGAGCGGATCACCAAAAATCTGGGCAACAAGAATCGGGACGAAAGCTCAACCAACTTGTTCGAAACACGACCAAGACAATTCTAAACTCAAATCCAAAGCATTAAAGGACGGAAATAACATACAGATGACAACAACTATCAACAGAACTGAGTCCGGAATACAGTAAATAAGGAAGGGAAAACCGGGATCGCTATACATATAATATAAGCAGCTACAAGAAGATGCTACAATTAAATCAAACCAAGCCTTAAGTCCCATTAAATGGGGTTAGCCGCAAGAAAATGCTACAATTATCAGAGAAAAACTTGTAGTACAACAACAATATAATAAAGGCATGGCAGAGGAAGTAAAATCAATAGTCTCTATGACCACAGTCAATTACAAATTTGCTCCTATCAATATGTAGAAGGCATCCGATTGCTAATGAAAAATATAATGCACAGGCAGCTAGACTAAATTTAATGACATTATCACAGCCCTTGAGGGACATTTGAATGGAAAAAAAATGATAATAAAACATTAAGGCAACTCAATAGATTAACAATGCTTTGTATTCCGAACTAGCTTTTACTTAGATTAATCCTAAACAAGCATCACCAAGAGAAGAAAAGAATCCCTGTAATACATAATAAAATGTAGAGTCGGGACAACACAAAATCAACTCTAAATCAACATCTATATTTTATGAACTTTTGTGCTTAAAAGAAGGCTTTCAAAATTTTCTTTGAATGATTGCTTTGGTCTGGTGCGTGCAAAGGAAGTGAAGCTAGAATCTACAAGTTAGATTCATCTTTTAATACTGTTATCCATGGTTCAACTGAAAATCTTTGCTAGCGAAAAACAATTAAATATGATTCTCATAGTGGTTGAAAATGGAGAAAATTGGAGTGTGGAACAAAGGCGTTTTTGAGTCCAAATAAATTCCTAAGCCTTTGTCGTGGTATAGTGTCTTCTAATTTTAGGCAAGTTTCACTGCAAGTCAATTTAGTGGCTTCCTTCTTTGTCTTCTTGTTTTATGATTGCACATTATATCAGTAGTCTTTCATCAACTAAAACTGAATGTGCTCTTTATAGATAAAAGGGCATTTATATAAGTTTAATTATTTTAAATTTTTTGTCAACTAACTTAAGTGAATGTATATAGGTCCTAGTCTCAAAACGAGTCAGAAGGAAATTGAATTGCATTTTCAAGTCATTAAGCTCTCTTTTTATACTTTTATTTTCTTTGACTTGCTTTCTTGGAGATAATGGTTTGTTGGCTAAGGTAGTGATATTGGCTAGGGATTTATCAACGTGGTCAAATCATTTTATTAATGTTCAGGCCACAAAGTGAATATATTCCATGAATCTTCTAAGTAGTAGATAAAGAGTACAAAAGTAATAGCTTCAGCTAAAGATGTTACACAAAATAGGGATTGAGGGAGCTTGCATATTTCCAGCCAAGAATTTGTCTACAGCAGCAGCAAAATATATCTAACAGGGTATGAATTTAGAGCCAAAATCAAACCAATTCTTAATTCCTTTAATTTTTGTTTTTAAACCTAACTCAATTTCTTCATCCTTTTTCTAATTTACCTATATGACATGCAAATTAAACCTAATTTCTTTCCAATTACATGAAATTGAGCCTAATTATTTCTTGATTTTAATTATTAGATAATTAATCTACAAGAATCAAGCATGTAATCCTTACCTAGAGTTCTTGATTGATAATCTATTGATAATTTTCCCCTTCTCTTCTTTGTTGTTCTTCCTTTCTTTAACCTTAGCCTTTCCTCTAAGCTTTCCATCAAAATTCCCCCCTCTCTCTCTCTCTCTCTCTCTCTCTCTCTCTCTCGGTGTTCTCTCTTCCTTTCTCTTTTTCTTTACTTCTCAAATGTTTTGAGTCAAAGGGATTTACATCACCTCTTGAGCTCCCAGCACGCACACACACCCGTGCACTCCATGGGTGAAGAATCTGCTTGAATCTACTTTTACTTTGTCAGTAAGGACACAAATAGATATACATCTACTTCAAGGGAAGGAAAAAGAATAGGAACAATTAAGACTCTTGGTTCATGCATATACTGCTATATTTTAGTTTATAAACATCATTTTACTCTTGAGATAATAATAAAAAGTACTAAGAAATATGAAATAAAGTCATGTCCAAGTGTCCTTGACATGACAATTAAATAAATATGATGCTTACATCTTGAGGTTATTATCAGGAGTTAACAACTAAATTCATATACTATAATATTAGCAAGCTATGATAAGATATAGCAATATAACAGAAAATTCAAGGTCAATTGAGAAGATAATAGCATATATAAAAAGAGAAATCAAGAATACCTAGTTCTGTAATCGCATTCTCAATCATCTTAAATGATTATGATCTCTTCTCCAATTTGAACTGCTCATCTGATGAATCTGTAGTAACATCAATGTTGGTGGGGTATAACAACATAGAAGCCAATAGTTCAACATGCCAGAAGTCATTGATTTCTCAAATAAGCAAGCCTATACATACAGTCACTACAAGAAAAAGCATTTTTGCCGACCACTTTTAGCTACTAAAACCAATTTAGTCGCCAAAAGTCATGGAATTGGCTACCAAAAAAAATTTCAGTCGGCAAAAGTCAACTTTTTAGCTACTAATTTTTTTTAGTAGGGGAATGTTGATTATTGGCTACTAAAATAAATTTAGTAGCTAAAGATATTACAATTGGCGACTAAAAAAATTTTTAGTAGCTAAACATATCACAATTGGCTGCTAAAAAAAAATTTAGTAGCCGTAGAGGTACTTTTAGCTACTAAATTGTTTAGTAGCCGAATCAAAATAAAAAAATTAATTTTTAATCTTTCCCGACCAAAGTTTTGGTCGCCAAATGTCAAGTTTCGGCGACCAAATTTATTTTAGTCGTTAAAAACCTACTTTCGGCTACTAAATATTTGGTAGCCGAATGAAAATAAAAAAAATTAATTTTTAATCTTTCCCGACCAAAGTTTTGGTCGCCAAATGTCGAGTTTCGGCGACCAAATTTATTTTAGTCGCTAAAAACCTACTTTCGGCTACTAAATCTTTGGTAGCCGAATGAAAATAAAAAATAATAATTTTTAATCTTTCCCGACCAAAGTTTTGGTCGCCAAATGTCAAGTTTCGGCGACCAAATTTATTTTAGTCACTAAAAACCTACTTTCGGCTACTAAATCTTTGGTAGCCGAATGAAAATGAAAAAAAATTAATTTTTAATCTTTTATTTATATTTTTAATCTTTGTAAACCTATTTTTATTTATATATTTTTTTTTATTAAGAGGTTGTACACCCACCATCCAAAAATATTAATTTTTTAAAAAAATTAATTATTAAAATAATATGAATTTCTTATTTTGTCCTTTTTTTAAATCCATTAATAATAAAAAATTTACAATTATGACCATTGATATTTCTAAAAAAAGATACTATGAAAAGGTAATTTTTATAAATTAATATTTTTAAAATGTAATAATTGTATTATAAAAAGAAATTAAATTCTGAAAATAGACTATTATTTTCAGATGAAAAGTACAATTAAACTATTTGTACTTTTTACATCATCATATTTCAATAACACTAATAAATTAAGAATAAATCAAAATTCACAAATAAAAGACAAAATATCCCAATTATTTATCATTTCAATAAATTTTTCAATATTATTACCAGTACTAATAAAAGACAAAATATCTCAATTATTTGTGTGACTTATTGATATTATTTCAGATTTTAAATTTTTTCTTAATTTTTTAATAATTAATTTTTTCAACTTTTTAAAATTATTTTTACGTTATACACGGTTAACAATAATCAAACACTATTGTTAATTTAAATTTGGAGGGAGACGTTTCTAATTTAAATTTGAGGGATTTATAAAAGTAATTGGCGACTAAAAATACACAGGTTGAACATTCTAGGGTTGTATTTTCTTTATTTTGTATATTAAGAGAGAGAGACAGAGAGACTGAAGATGGGAGTGGCGAGCAAAGCAAAGGGCTGGGCATTCAAGGCCTTTATTCATCTATCTGTCTATCTGTTTGTCTATCTGTCTGTCTGTCTGTCTGTGTCTCTTACACATCTATCTCTTCTCTCCTTTCTCTATCTCTCTATGTCTCTTTCGTTCATCTCTCTTGTCTCTATCTCTCTTGTTCATCTCTCTTCTCTCGCTCTCTCTCTCTTCTCTCTTTATCTCTCTCTTTTTCTATATCTTTCTCTCGATCATCTCTTTTCGCTCTCTGTCTCTTTTTCTGTCTCTCACTCTCTATCTCTTTCTCTCTTTCTCTCTCTCTCACTCATCACTCTTCTCTGTCTCTCTCTATGTCTATATTTTTGTCTCGGTCTCTCTTCTTTTTCTCTCTCTCACTCATCACTCTTCTCTGTCTTTCTCTCTGTGTCTCTCGCTCATCTCTCTTTTCTCTATCTCTCTCTGTCTCTCTTCTCTTTATTTCTCTCGCTCATCTCTCCATGTATCTCTCTCGTTTATCTCTTTTCGCTCTTTTTCTCTCTCTCTTTGTATATCTTTTTTCACCCATTTTTTCATCTTTCTCTCTCTATTCTCTTTCTCTATCTTACTCATTACTCTTCTCTCTCTGTCTGTCTCTCTCTCTCTCTTTCTGTGTCTCTCACTCATCTATCTCTTCTCTCATCTATTTTCTTTCTCTGTCTCTTTTGTTCAGCTTTCTTGTCTCTATCTCTCTTGTCTTTATCTCTCTTCTCTCGCTCTCTCTCATCTCTCTTTTCTCTCTGTCTCTATCTGTCTGCCTTTGTCTCTATCTTTGTCTCTTTTTCTCTTTGTCTCTCGCTCATCTCTCTTCTCTCTATCTCTTTCATCTTTTTTCTTTCTCTATCTCTCTCATTCATCTTGCTTCTCTCTATCTCTGTCTATGTCTTTCCTACTCATCTTTATTCTCTCTCTATCTTTCTCTTTTTCTATGTCTTTCTCTCGATCATCTCTTTTGGTTCTCTTTCTCTCTCTCTTTGTCTATCTCTCACTCATCTTTTGTTTCTCTCTGTCTAGGTCTCTATCTCTTCTCTCTCTGTGTCTCTCTCTCTGTCTATCTCTTTGTCTCTCTTTTACTCATCACTCTTCTCTCCCTCTCCTCTACCACAAAAGTTTGGTCGGAAAAAATTTAATTTCAGCGGCTAAAAAATATGTTAGTCGCGGTATTTTAGTCGCTGAATGAAAAGTAAAAATTTATTTTTTATCTTCGACGACAAAAAAAAATTGATTTTTACTAAAAAAAATCAATGGGCTACAAAAAAGATTGATTTTCTATAATAAAAAATTAGTGATTTTCTGTAATAAAAAAGATTGATTTTCTCTCCCTCTCCTCTACCACAAAAAATTAGTTCATGATATTTAGTAATAAAAAAAAAGGCCGCAGAAAAATATTTTTCATTGATTTTTGCCTTCTTTTTTTTTTCTTTCTTTCTTTTCTTTCTTATTATATATATATATATATATATAATATAACAATATAAGAAAATATGATTTTAAAATATATTATTATATTTTTCAGTAAAAAAAATATTGGGACAAATATTTAAGATAATTTAATATTTTAAATTTTTTAAATTTATAATTTTATTACTTATATTTTTATTTAAATATAATTTAAATATATTTGTTACTTTTATTCCTTATTTTAGTGCCTATTTTTATATATATTTTTTATTTTTACTTTTACCGACTAAATATTAGTCGCCGATTATAATTAAAATTTTTGAAAATGAGTTTCAGACTACGGAGGAAAAGTAAGGAGGGAAATTTGAGTACTTCTTTCATTTGTCTCTCTCTTTCTTTCTAAGACCCACGACATAAGATTAGGGCAAAATATTGGGGGAAAGTTGGTCACGACTCACGACGAGAGTTGAGCAGCCTCCATCCAGCCTCCATCCAGATTCCAGCTCCAGGTATGCTTCGTCTTCTTCGTCTTCTCTTCTTCTTCTTCTTCTTCTTCTTCTTCTTCTCTGTTCGACTCTTTCTTCTCTTCTTCTCTGTTCTTCGACTCCTTCTCTTCTCCTCTGAATCACTACCATTAGATAATCTTTAATTTATATTAATTAATTCTCTCTCTCTCTCTCTCTCTCTCTCTCTCTCTCTCTCTCTCTCTCGTCTACCTTCAAATTGATAATATTATGGCTGAAGAAGACGAGCACTCTACCTCTTCATCGTCTTCGAATCCATGCCCTATCTGCCTCGGGCCTCTTCTTCAAGAATCCTATTTGGATCAATGTTTCCGTACATACTTTTCTCTCTCTCTCTCTCTCTCTCTCTCTCTCTCTCTCTCTCTCTCTCTCTCTCTCTCTGATTTCTAACTTAATAATTGGTGAATTTGAAGCTTCTTTTTGAAATTATTAGTCAGAGATCTATTTATTGTACTACCGACTCATAGAAACAAACTGAAATTGCAAGGTTTTAAGCTATTGTAGACTGCGAATCACAACTTCTGTTTTTGGGTTTTGTATTTTTGGGCATGTTTACTATGGTTTAGAGTCCTCTATGCAAGGTTTGTTTTTGTTATATTTTTCTTCAACTTTTACATTAATTTGGTGTAAGGGTTTTTATTTCTCATTTTGTTTGTGAATTTGATATCCTAGTCAATAATATCCTTGGGCTCATTAGGGGCAAAACTAGAGTGACTCATTATACTTTTTGAGAATGCAGCTCACATACAAATGGGTATTAAGGCATAAAAAATTAAATCATCCAATAAACACTTCTATTATAGGAAAGACACTTTAATATATTTATATAAAAAAAAATAAACTCTGAAATTTCTACTATGCAGTAAACTAATGCCAGAACTCTTGGAGAAAGTCCTATCCACTGCATTCCATATGTTGGTGGCCCGTTTGGTTCCACCTAGGTGAATTAGGCATCTTAAGTTGGGGCTAACCTTTCACTTGATAATCTTATAAAAGTAAATAAAATCATATCCTAACCATAAAATGCTAGTTGTATTGGTTAATCTCTATTCGTTAGTTTAACTATTCTATATTTCCAATCTTTCCTTTTGATCCCTTTAGAATTTCAGTGAAATTAATCCTATTATATGTATAATATGCAGACATAAATTTTTTCTATCATTCACGGATATGATGGAACTGCTCTTGTGAGAAAATCATAGCTAAGTTGATTGATTGAGAACATCGTTTTACAATTTTCTGAATTTACTTAGGTTAAACATTAGTGAATATTTGTTTAAAAGAGATGGTATAAGGAAATGATCATACAATGCACAAATTCTACCAACTTGCCCTTTCCTCACTCTGGTTTTGTCGATTTTCTTGCTCCTGGTACAGATGTGAACTATGGAGAGAGATTTGGCAGCAATCTAAATACACCAGACTCTCAATTAGAGGCCCAGGAAAAAATTCTTCAGAACCAGATTAAGGTATGGTACATTATGTGCCGATCTTTTATCATTTGCCCTCTGTTATGAAATGATTCATCCTATATCTCTTTTATGTTTTTATCCTTTATTCAACTGCTTTGACATCATGATTTATTCCTAGAGTTTCCATAATCACCGTTTGCTTAGCTCAAGATTTTATAACCTCTCTCTATATCACTAATCGATTACCTGTTACTCGCGAAAAAATGAATTGGTTACTTGTTCCCTGTATAATTTATTGGTGAGACATTTCCTATTTTTGTGCTGTGTTGGATAATAAATTCTGGGGTTTTCTGGTTTGTGAATGTATGTATAAAAGCATCTATGTTTCCATGCATTATACATATATATGGAGAGAGGGAGGGAGGAAGGTTTTCTATTTTTAATAGGTGACATGTACCTATCACTTTCCTTTCTTCTTTTTATTTTTATTTTTAATTTAACTAATTGAAATGTACCTACCAACTTTTTCTTTGTTAGTGACAATGTGAAAACTGACAACTTGGAGTGGAAATATTTTGTGGCAACGAGACTTGTTGAATATAAAATCTACAAATAAATTGAACGTGGTTTAAGATATGAATGAATTATTTTGCTGCCATAACAGTTGAACGAGGAAGTGGATATGTTTTCTCAAGAATATGAGTTGATGCATGGTCTTTTTTGTTTTTCCCCTAATTTTTCCCTTTACATGATTGTTTTGCCTACTGCTTCCAACTAATTCCTCCATCTTTGCAATTCTTCTCCTTCCTCCTTCCCCTCTCCTTATCAAGAAGGTTGCTAACAGCCTTTGTAATCCAATCTCTAAATCTCCTCAAGCACCCTCGCTTTCTGCTCCTTTAAGCAGCCAAATTCCTCCACATTCCAGGTCTTCAAGTCCTCCTAGCAGTAGCTACGGTTCTCCACCAATTTATAACCCCTACTCCGATCAACCACGTTATACCAGAAACCGTCTATGTGCAACCACCTTTTTTTAAAATTGGATTGGTGCCCTACCTATAGTAATGCCACTACTGTCAAGCAGAAGGGGCACATGGTCTGACACCGGCCATAACAATGGAAGCCAGATGACATTAGAAAAATGCTCGTCCCGTCCCATCGACACAAAAAGCTATCAATCTCGGATAATTTTTTTCCACATATACTTGCTATTTAGTGAACACATGTATGCACTCATAAAAATATCTGCATATGTTTGTCTGTGTCCTCTATATTCTAAGAAACAAATGTTCTCATTCCCCTGTTTAATATTCTAGGGATGTGATCTTTATAAATATCAGATTTGGTTAGGGTTCCACTAAATTGTATATAATGACAATTGATTGAGTTTTATTTATTTATTTATTTATTTTGTGCAGTGAATGGTGTGCCTTTCTATCCATGCTCTTTTTTTTCTCATCTCAACCAGTCAAAAAAAGCCAAATAACTTGATTTTGTTTTTCTATCTTGACCTGACCACTTTCTCCCATTTATTTACAATAGATGTTGCAAAGCCAGCTCCACCTTGTACAAAATTCAAGAGCTGAGAAAAGCATGGACACAACTGTGACAGCATCTTCTGACTACAAAGGAAAGGCAGTTGCATCATCATCTTCATCGTGTGTTTCGGATTGTGGTCGACATGGAGAGAGTGAAGAAACAGAGAAGAGATAGCCGGCCTTGCGCAAACGTGAACCTATATTACAAGGGGCTAGACATTTGATGTAGAATTTTGTGTATAGAGGACATATTACATGTATGATGGTGTTTGTATGGAATTATTATTTTGGATTGGATTGTATTTGATTTGTATACAATTTGATGTTAATTGAATTAATTTTTGTATTGTTGAAACGAAATAGAAATTGATATGTATAATTATTGTTTAAATATAGGGATGTATAATTATTATATCATATAATTATTGATATATGTATATTTATTTTAGTAGTTAAAAATAAATGAAGACTTTCGGCTACCAAATGGTTAGTAGCCAAAAGGTTAAGAAAATGAAAAATAATATTTTTGGTGACCAAATTCTTTAGTCCCTAAATGTAGTAATGTTGTGACTAAAACTTATTCCCGACAAAAAGTTTTAGTCGCTGAAAATTTATTTTATTTTAATTTAACACTTTTGGCGACTAAATATTTAGTCGCCAAAAGATACCTTTTCCCGACTAAGCAGACTTTAGTAGCCAAATGTTCACTTTTGGCGACTAATACTTTAGTCGCCAAAAGATACCCTTTGCCGACTAAGCAGACTTTAGTAGCTAAATGTTCACTTTTGGCGACTAATATTTTAGTCGCCAAAAGATAACCTTTGCCGACTAAGCAGACTTTAGTAGCCAAAACGTTCACTTTCAGCGATCAAAAATAGTTTAGTCGCCAATACTATCGCCGACAGAGTATAGGCGACGACTTTGGCGACCAAAAAAAGTAGTCGCTAATAACATTTGGCGACCAAAAATGGGGCTTTTGGCGACCAATATTTTAGTCGCCAAAAGTGTCGTTTCCTGTAGTGAGTAGGAGGTAGGGGTGCAACTTGGACGGGCTCAACCCGCATAACCTGAGCCCAACCCGAATTTTTTTAGGGCTTGGACAAGATATTTCCAAATTTGGTATGGGCTTGGGCAAAAATTCAAAAGCCCGAATTAAATTTGGACGGGCTTAGGAAAAAACGTCAAACAACCCGAGCAACCTGAAGCCCGAATTATAAGTATATAGATATATAAAAATATTAAATATACATATAAATTATTAGTCATTACATGATATTAAAGTAATTTAGATTATTAAATCATATTGAATATATTTTATATATACAAATAACATAAAATCTTACTTTTTTTTTTTTATTTTCACTCACAAATTATAAAGACTACTATAGCGGCATCTCTCTTACATTATATAAATTATTTGTTTTGATGGTATTAATGATTTTTCTATATAAAAAAAAATGTAAATAGAGTCAAATTTTAATAATTTAATAATGTAGCTACAAAAAAAAAATTTGAAATTCATTTACAATTCAAGCAATTCGGGTTTAACTCGGGTCGGGCTTGGGCAGAAAACCTCAAGTTACAATTCGGGTCTGGACAGGTCTCAACACAACTTGGGTTGGACTTGGACAACCTCCCAACCTGACCGAATCCGCCCGAGTTGCACCCCTAGTAGAAGGAGATAAGACAGTGAACCTCAAAAACACCAGTCATTGAATTAGTTGACAAAGTGCTTACGATAAGTTAATTGATCAACTCAATGATAGTGTCATTTGAACAAAATTTAAAAAAAAAAAAAAAAAAAAAAACCCATCTCAATTGTTTCACAACATTAATAGGGCCACACATTCAACAAAATGAGAGCAAAGATGTTTATGTGAAAAAACAAACTCTAAACACATTATAGTCATTGAGTTCCTATGCAATCTGTAACCTATTACATTTATAGCCCCTCCCAATTGATTTTTTTAATAGAAGTGCCTCATAATAGTTCTGGTTCAAACTACCTCTTAAAGAGTTAACAGCACCCATGTAGGCTAAGTCCGGAAGACTAAAATCAGCAACTAAAAATATGAAAATTTCCAGAACTTCAAAATTGGTGACAATGTCACTCAGTAAACACTTGAACCTAAAAAATATGCATATCGTATCCTAACCACCAACATCCCAAACTGTGAAGCTAATGTTCTTGTACTCCACTGTCTCAACGTTGAATCCTACAAGAAACAAGACTCTTTTAAAGTCACAATGAATGATGAAAAAAAATAATGGCAGCTTTGTTAACCAGATGTAACTGCTAAAAAAATTCATTTATGAGCAATGATGAACTAATTCCACTAAAAAACCATGTTTACCAACTTCATTAAATGAATCTTTCGATGTTACATAGATTTTTTACAACTAGAACCATTTAAGTATTTCAATGAAACTAGAAAATTATAACCAGTTTCATCAATTAGATCTTTTGTTATATAGATTCATGAATACCTAGAATCATCAAAACCATGTCTATTTCCCTAGAAGTCAAGGATTACACAACACATTGTCTTCACATTATTTATCTAAAAACATCAAAATCCAACATGAAGCCATTCTTTAAATTCACTCCTCAGTCCTTACTGTTGCCAACATTGCTTTTTGTCATATATGCTTGCATAATATTGTCTCACTATCTCTCATCTTGTCTACAATTACATTTGAACCAACATATTGAATACAGAGATTGACAATTTTGGTGTAACCAATAGATCTCTAATATCAAACATAACTAACAAAACTAAATCAAAATTTAAATACTGAAGTTATACTTTATATTGCACTAGAAGAGTAGCACTCAAGTATCAGTGTGACTATAATTTTAGTCTTTTAGACAAGTGCCAATCAACACAATGTTTGATCAAATTTGCTAGTACTTCGTAATTCCTACCTCCCATTTAATCAACATTCTATTGGTTTGAGAATTGACAGTATGAAGTCTAATCTAAAGAGGTTGAAATCTCAAGATTGTAGTAAGACATGCATTTAATGGCATATTATTGGTTTGAACAAATCATTGGTCATAAAGAACTGGGCCCTACACATACATCAAAACCAAATTAAAAACAAATAAATAAGAAATAATGATACAATGCATTTCTCCGCAGGTTCCTAAAGGTCGTATAAGATTAAAAACTAATCCAAGTAAAACAAAATATGGGGCCTAGAATAGAAAATGGCAATTGAAAAAGCTAATGCATATTAAGAAAATAAATTGAAAAAAAAAAAAAATGGAAGTCAAGGACATCTTACATCATGCCAAAGCCTGAGAATCACCTCCCGAAGGGTAAAAGTCTATTCTAGCTGACTTCACAAATGTGGAGAAATTAACATGAGTTGCCAATCTAACATGATGACCAAACTCCTACAGGTAAACACAGAATTAGCTTACATCAAAACAAACACTAATGTTAATATATATATATATATATGAATAACAACAACAATACTGAAAAATACTAGTAATAGTATCTTCCTCTTGTAAAAAAGGAAGTGGAGGATGCATGAGATTAACCTAAGTACCTGATTTTTTACCCTGCCGAATGTAAAATAAGACATTTATTAAATAAGTACTAAGATTAGGCATTAAAGCCACATAATACAAGTTTACACGATTTTTCTTCCTTTCTTACTCCCCACTTGTTTTAAATACTTAGATATACTCAACTGGGCCTTCAAACTTTTAAGATTTAGGCTTGATTTTGCCATCTATGATTATGGTTCTTCTTGGTGTTGATGTTGGTTGCTTCAGATAAACATAACTGGTTGACTTAAGATACTCTTCTTCATTTTTGTGGTGATTTATTGTTGTACCATAGGTGGGAGTTACGAAGATCCTCCATTGTCTTCTATTTATTGTATACAGTTGTTCTTTGTCTTTTTATGATATCAGTACAAATAGCCACTACATTTAATTTTCCATAATATGCACACAAGTAAATTTTGATTCGCGCATTGCATCAAACAGTTGGAGGGCGAAAGATATGACAGGAAGAACAAATTCATAGGAAAGAACAAATATATGAAAAGTACAAATCAACAATCATGAATCCAATTCAATATGATGACAAACCAAACTCAGACACAGAGAGCCAGAGAATTCTCAATCAAGCAACCACAGGATAATGAAATTAAGAATTGGATTGCACAAAATGTTTACAAAAAGGATGGGCAAAAAATGGAAAGCAGTGGAAAAAGAGAGGCTAGGGGTAGGCACTAGTAGTAATGGTAAACCCCATCCATATGCAAATGAAAACCAATTTCTTGTATTTACCTACCCAATAAACAACAATAAGGGTTCAATCATAAAAAATAACCCCAAAATCAAGCAAACAAATTGATTATTACCAAACCCATAAAACCCTAGAAATCAAACCACTTAAACCAAACCCATTTCAGAAATCAACACGAAATTAGACTTGGTAAATCATGTAAAACCCTAGAGCAAGAGTGAGAAATAGAGAAACAGAGGAAGGGAGAGAGAGAGAGAGAGAGAGAGAGAGAGAGAGACAGACAGACAAAGAGAAAGAGAGAGAGAGAGAGAGAGAGAGAGAGAGAGAGAGAGAGAGAGATCAATAGAGAGAGAGGGGAGAAAGATAAAGAACCTGTTCGTATTGCCGCAATGGCGGTGGTGATTTGCGGTAGTGGCAATGTGTGACGGACGTCAGCAACGGTGGTGAGGGACTTCGGTGGAGTGAAAAGAGATGATGTTCTTTGTGTGAGAGAGAGACAGAGGAAAGGGATGTAAATATATGGGCGCCTAAATCTGGGCGCGTACCTGTTCAAAAAAAAAAAAATATGGGCGCGTGAAATATTTTCTCACATTTTAGCAACCAAAACGTTTGTTAGTCGCCATAAGTTCATTATTTGGCGACTAATTATTCTTTTGTCAGAAAAAATTGAGTATACTGCGACTGAATATTTTTTAGTCGCCAAAACTGTATATTTGCCAACCAAATTCTTAGTTGCCAAAGAGTAACAGTGCAAACATGGTATTATTTGGCGACTAAATTTATTTTAGTCGGCAAAAATTAGTATACTACGACTAAAATAAAATTTAGTAGCTAAAAAACTAGAGTAACGGCGACTAGTAATTTTTTTAGTCCCCTATTGTGGAAAATTTACCAACCAATGTTCTTCGTAGTCGCCAATAAATAATATATGTCGAATAAAACAATTTAGTAGCAAAAAACCTGAACCAACAGCGACCAAAATAATTTTTAGTCGCCAAAAATTGAACTTTTGGTGACTAAATCCCTTTTAGTCACCAAATTTAGTCGCCAAAAGTGTAAATTGTTATAGTGATAGTCTAGGAGTAAAATGAAAAGATTGCAAACACAAATGGTTAAAATGAGAATGATTGCAAACATGAAGAGTTAAATAACAAAAATCAAATTTAAAGGGTCAAAATGAGAAATGGATGAAACTTTATGGGGGCAAAGTGTAATTTATCCTAAATTTTAGTGAAATAGTTTGAATAGTTCGTATCTATTAAAATTTAAAAGTAATTAGATGAAAATTTAATGATGATCATACAATTTACAAATATATCATTTTTTGTTATGTGATGTCACCAAAATTTCTTTTACTAGTAATAATGATTACCTTGTCACCAATTTTTTGGCTTGACATCTTTTGTATATTTATTTTTACTCATTATCAATTAATTAAAATTTTCTTTTATCTAAATTGAACAGTTGAGAATATATATATATATATATTTAAGTATGACCCAAAAATTACTCCTTTTTCATTTTTGGTATTGAAAACAATAGGTTTAGAGATATGTCATACACAATTTATGATAAGAATAATATCACAGTAACATTGTTAAAAATATAAGTTATCTTCATATGCCTTTTGTTTTAACGTGATAAAATAAAAAATTAATTTTTCATTTTACATTAATTTTATATATAAATTTTTTATTTATACAACACTACTCTTATATTATAGAATAATCCCAAAATGGTTGAATGTGTCCAATTAATTGTGTTTTGGGACTCCACAACCGTTATGCTGAAATAATAATAAATAAATAAACAAACCATTTGTATGGGCCTTCTTAGGGCCCAAATAAACCAATACATAGCTTTGATTAGGGTCGCCATTATATTGTATTGGCGAGTGTTATTTCGGATTTGTATTAGAATTATTTTAATATTAACTTAATTTATTTATTATTTTATGTTATCATATCGTATTATTTTTTGTCTATATTCGGTTTGTGTCATGTTAATGTGTTAAACTAAAAATATAAGGTCTATGAAAAAAATAAAAATAAAAATGTTATCCACAAAATTAATTTAACGAAATTATTCTTTACTGAATAAAATTATTCATAAGAATATTTTATTTTAACTCAATTTTAATTTTCTAATTTATAAAAATTATATCTTTTATCATATTTTTTTACTAGATTAACTGTATAATAGTAGACAAAATACATTATATTCAATTAAAAAATTTATATTAGCTTTAAAATGTTACTTTACATACTTTTTAATAAGTTAGACAGAGTTATATAAGGGATTAAACAAATACTTAATAACTGTTTAAGAATATTCTTTAATCAACTAACAAATAAAAATCACGCTAATCTACTTAAACTGCGGTTTGATTTTTTGTCAATCTACCATTTATAGTTTGATTTTTAATTTTACTCTCAAATCTCCCAAATCGCACCGCGCTCACCTTTGAATATGATCAATGGACTAGAGCAGAGAAGTAACAAAAAAGAGATGGGACCTGAATAGTAGTGGGAAGATTCTTTACCTAGTAATGAACACTAGATACTTGTAAAAAGATTAAATGCAAAATTGAAAAAATGTCTATTGTGATGCAGAATTCATTCGAGAAAGCCAAATACAACCTCACTAACAAAAATGACTAATAGAGCCCTTTTGCCTCCCCTTGGAGTTTCTCCTAGACTAGATAATGAAGTTTTGGCTGGGTTTTGGCTTAGAATTTGAAGCCCCACCTTGCCCTATGGCCATGACTGATGCCCCATTGATCCAATTTGTGAGCTCAATAGAAAATATGAATATATATATATAGGCTCTATCTTGACTTGTTAGTCCGTGTGAGGCTGTTCGCCGGCTCGATTCATGAGCTCACATGGATTAATCTGGTTGGGCAAGGCTTGGATATCATTTTGGCAGCTCGACTTAACTCAATGTCAATCTTTATTAGTCAAATTAGGCATACAACCACATGATATTCTAGAAATATGAGATAATTTATAGAGTATAGTGAGAACATGTCTTTTTAACGCAATGAATTTTACTTTCTCTTCTAAGGTTTGCAATGAGATGATAACAGAGAGGTGCAGGGAGTGGCGGGGCAGAGGTGGGTTCATAGTGTCCTGCTCTAGCCCCATATCATGTCAGGATGGAACAAAAAAGGAGGTGGCAGGTAGTACCGCTCCTAAACTTTTTAGAGCCTAAAGCGAACTTTCAAGTTAAGATCCTTCATATCTCACACCCAAAAAGAAAATTGTTAAAGAAATAATAAATATTCACAATTTTTTTTTTTTCTTTTGTAGTATCCACACAAAATTTGTTGAATATAATTACTAAAATATAAAGAAATCATTACAAAGACTAAAAAAAAAAAAAAATCTGATTTTGTTGCTTTATTATTTAGCAAAATTCAAATTACAAAATAAAAAGTAAAACAAAATATAAAGCTATAATACCGAAAATAATTTATCCAAATGCAACAAACTGATTTCTCTATTCACGGCAAAGCACAAAGACCAAGAATTTGAAATGTTATTATCGTTGTTGATGTATTTGTTGATAGTGGGCTCTCTCTTATTTCTTTCGGTTGCTAACAAGAAGAAAAATTTCTGCTGTGTTTGGTGGAGGCTTCCAAACGCAATTCTACCTCTTGATTTTAGTACGATGTTTGGTTAAAATTTTTAAAAGTTGATTTCACGCTCACTTTTTAAAACACGTCTACTTGGTCATCCTCTCGACGTCCAGCTGGTCGTTCGGCCAATTGATCGGAACAGTGTTTGTGTTTGTGTTTTTTTTTTTTTTAACACCTGCTATTTTTATATTTTAAATAAAAAATATTTGCAAAATTTTTTAAAATTTTTTATGAGTTTTGAATAGAATTTTAGATTGCGTGTTTGATAATGAATTGTAAAGTTTTGAATCAAATATCGTATGTCAAATCACTCAATCTAAAATTCTTTTCAAAACTAATAACCAAACAAATTTTTCACACTCAAATCATAATTTCAAAACTCACAAATTCAAAATACAACTCTTTTCTCAAATCATAATTCTAAAGCTCAACTAAATGCAACCTTCGGCTTTTGCTTATGATTTGGGCCCTTTTGCCTTTAGTTTGGGCCTTTCTAATCATGTTTTAATATTTGGTCATATTTTAATTTTGGACTATGTATAAGTCGTACAAATCTTTGGGGCCCTGATATTGAGCTATTTTCTGGGGGCCCAAAGAGGTGGTTTGTTGCTTCTTCCCAAGTCGGCCCCGGTGGCAGGGCAGGGGGAGTGGGTTCATTTTGTTACTATAGGAATTAAAAATATGAGAGATAATATAATATATTATGGATAATAATTAATAAATGATGCAACTTAAAATATGTAAGATGTTAGATAAATAAATAAATTAAAATGTTAAATATAATATTTTAATATTTAATCTTTTCATATTTAAAAAAATTAAATTATATGTAATATATGTATAAATATATATAATAAATATAATCGGAACGGGGACGAAATAAAAAAATACACTATGTTTTCTTTTTGTGTGACAAAAATGTGCCTAAATATGTAACTAGTTATCGTTTGATGAAATTCCTCAATAAAACACTTTTTTTATTGTTATTATTATTATTCTCTTTATCTCTTATTCCAATTTGTACGAGGTGGGGGTTGAGGATGACCGTCATAGTCCAAGTTGATTTAGTGGTTGCTAGGGTTAGGGATTAAGAGCAATAGGGGTGATACAGGACCAAGGTAAGGGACACTATCGTAAGCATAACATTTTACCTTGTTGCATCCTCTTAGTCTAAATTTTGATTTCACCACTACATATACTTAGTACAACGAATAATACGTAGTTTTTGGATTGTTTTTATACATAGTTTTTGGTTTTGTTTTTATACTTACGGATCCAAATTATAGTGTTAGCACAATTATGAAAGTATAGAGTACTACTGGAAGCAGTCAACATTTTCTAGTGTGGAGCAAATGGATCCCATTGTGGTACAAAATTTAGTTATTATATAACGTTTTTTATGATAAATATAATCATATTAAGTGATAAATAGAGTTAGTTTCGATGTCAAATACATTCAATTCCAGTGATAAATAGATCATCACATTGTGTGGTAAGCAATGTCACATTTAATGATAAATAAGGTCATATTGTGTGATAATAAGTGTTGGATCATTTTAATATTTTTGGTTAATTAATTATTTATTTATTTAGTGACTTTTTGTTTTATCCATGTATGAGGGTTATTGGGAGGTTATGGGCAATGGTGGTTAGTATTTGGAGGTTATGAGACTCTCCTTTTTCTTTAGTTTAATGGATCTTTATTTTTTTGCATTGTTTGTAACGTCCATGTAGCCTATAAATTGTTCCTTACTCATCTACTCATTTCTACACCAACATTTTCTATACTTGAAAGATTACTAGCCAAGGAAAGTTATTTTTCTTGGTGGAGTTTTGAATTCACCATCTTGTGCAAAGTTTGTCTGAACCGTAAGACAAGTGGTTGGGATATTGTATTTTTGAGGGGACAAATCAGAGTTTAGTAACTGCTGCATCAATATTTGGGTTCTTCCTACCGTAGTGGGTTTGATCTTCTGAAAGAAAACGAGATATTAATGCCTCAGCCTGGCTATTTGTATCTTATTTATTTTATTTTTTTTGGTATTATTTATCAATAAAATATAATTTTTTTGGTATTTTCACCAACAATTTTAAGGAGATCAACATGGAACAAGTACGAGAAAAAATCAATGATGGAATTGGAGATCTCAACAAACCTTTCAAGTTCAAGGGAGTTCATTTCAAGAGGTGGAAAGAAAAAGTTATTTTTTACCTAAGCCTTTTGAAAGTTGCTTATGTTCTCATCGAGAAAAACCCAAACAAAATCTCAACTGAGGAAATGAATGACGAAGATTGTGAGCCACATGAAGCAAAAGTGGTTTCATACAATACAGATGAGTATACATGTCATTTTATCTCTTGAATTGTCTTACTGATCAATTTTATGATTACAACGACAATACTTACACTTCCACAAAGAAAATGTGGAAAGCCTTACAGACTAAGTATGATACTAAAGAGACAAGAGCAAAGAAGTATGTAGCTAGCTAATTTTTTCGCTTCCAAATGGTGGATGGAAAATATGTTGTAGAGCAAGCACAAGATTTCCAAATAACAATCGCAAAAGTAAGATCTGAAGGCATCAAGATTTGTGACAACTTGGTAGTTGCAGGACTTGCTAACAAGTTACCACCATCTTGAAGAGAATTCTAAAATAACAAGAGCCACAAACAAAAGGAGACTTCTTTAGAGGCGTTGATCACTTGCATTCGAGTAAAAAATTAGGTTAGAGGCCAAGATGCATTGACAACACAAAAGGGTAATGTCAATTCCACCACAAAGGTAAATTTTGTTTTAGAAAATAATAACTGACCCAAAGATCAAAATTCCAAGAATGCTTATTTGAAGCCTTATAAAAAGAAATGAAAATTTATGGTCAACTTTACAATAAATGGATTAATCCAAATAAGAATCAAGGTCCACTACCTCTACAAAATCAACAAATTTTGCATGCTTTGTTTGTAGTAAAAGTGGGCATATTGCTCGAAAATTTTAGGATTTGAGAGGCTTGGGGTTCAGGTGTGTCCATCATGCACAAGTAGGTACCCTCTGGGATGAACACCTCAGGTTTGGGTAGATGGGATGGAGTGATATATATACTGGTTATAGGTGAACGACGGTGTATGGATGAGGCTAAGGTTAAAAGGGAGTGGTATTCTGTCATGGGGAAGTAATGGGTTGGTAGTGATATTGGGCTTTTGAGGTGGGGCTATTGTTTTGTTGTTGATGAGGTCTTGAATCTCATGACGAAGATGATAACAGCAATTGGTGTCATGACTGTGTTGTTGGTGAAAGGCATAATATTTTGTAAGGTCATGCCAAACTGGAAAAAGATCAGGGAGAGGTCGGGGGTCAAAGGGTTTGAGGAACCCATTTTCTACCGAGACTTTCATGGCACGAGTTAAAGACATAGAGAGATAATGGTAGGCTCTTTTCTACGCTCAGGTTGAGTAAGTTGTTTGTGGGCCTGCATTGGCAAAAAGATTAGCTGTTTTGTCTGTGGTGGTAACTGCATTAATTTTTGAGAGCTCGACATTGGCAGTTATGCTACTACTGGTAGTGCAATAAAACTACGGGTGAATGATTTCCTTACAAGCTCGCTTCCCTCTACAATGATTCTCTTATTGATGGCATCCTCAATTTGAAACCCAATCTCATGTAGGTCTTTGAAATTAAAGAGGGGAAGAACTATCATCTTCTGTAATATTTTATCATACAGATTCTTTACAATCATGCAGATCTGGTCTTTCTTAAGGGGCATATTTGTCATCATGGCCACCTTCGCTCTCCATCTGGTCATGAATGCCACAAAGCTTTCATTGTGATCTTGCCATAAAGCTTTTGGGCCTGAGTCAAGCCCATGGGCTTCAGGACATCTGAAAAGAAGCGAATGTAAACCATAGGGTCTCCGGCCCCATCGAACCTGTCTATGTACGACATCTTAAACCATTCTTGCAATCTTACAACAACTTCTATATACCCGTCCTCAATGTCCAGAATGGAGTTGATTCCCTGCAACCCTTTAAATAACTTTTCAAGTTTAGCTACTTTCAGCATGGTGGGGTTGAACTCATTAAGATTGAGAGGGAAAAGTCCCTCAACAAGCTGTGCTGGAGCTCTAGCAGCTAACCAAAGTGGATCTAGGACTGGATGATCGGTTGGAGGTGGGTAAGTAGTGGATGCCCCAAATAGGTACTGCAATCCAGCCATAGTCTCAACTTGGATGGCAACTGTGTGATTGAGAGAACCCATAGTCTGTTGTAGGACTGTAAGCATGTATACTAGATCCACAAGACTTTGGGTCATTATGAGATCTGGTGAATTAGCAATTGGGGAACTGGGTGGATGTGACCTTGTTACAGATGGCTTTTTCGAGATTGTGAATGGACTGGAGTGTTTCAGAGATGGCTTTTGCAGGTTTGAATAGACTGATGGTTCGGTGGACTATATGGAGTGGGATGGGTTAAGCTTTTTTTGAGTTGGATTGGAGTGGGCTTTTCCTGGATTGGGTATGTTGGGCTACTTTTGGATTAGGTATGACTTCTCCCGAGTGATCCACCAAAGTATACAAAATTAAGCTCTCTTGGCATCGGTGAATCCTATCATTAAAACAAAATATCCCATTAGATCACGGTATTGGACATGTCGATCAAAACAAAGCAAGACACAATTTTGATTTATTGGTTCTGACCTTTTTGTAATTTCATCCATTTAGATACAATCCCCAAATTCTAATCCTTCACCAAATAAACACAACCCCTTAGATTCTGACCCTAAATTTTGATTCTAATATGACTCCAAATTTTGAAAGAAATCCGCAAAGAAAATAAGACTCTCCAGGGATTATGTGCCATTTTTCTCAAAATTTCACATTTGTAACAACAAGCATTTCACATTCGCACCTAAGTAATCATTCCAAACACCCCTAGAGGTTAGGGTTTCCCTGTTCTAGCTTTAAATAGATCTAGAGTTTCACTATTCAAACAAGTAGTATCATCACATCTTAGGCACGAGAAAGCATCCTGTCCTAATTTTGGAAGTTGCTATAGCTCAACTTATGTACTAGGTCAGTCTGGTCAAAAAGGGTACTTCACCAAGACACCAATATACCTACCTTACCCAACACCTATAAGTGAAAGGCGAATCAAGTAGTATGTTGGTGGTCTAGATCCAAGGCTTGTATTCCCACCATGACAAAGCCCACGTCCAATAAGCCATTTGAGATGTTAGAAAAAATAGCGACTTAGGCGCACCATGCATGCAATGCAATGAACATATAAATGTAAATAAATCTTATATCATGGAGTTTGAGTCAAGGTCTCTTAGTTTTCCCAGCAGAGTCGCCAAAAACTATGAGATGTTTTTAAGGTTACCAAGCGTGCCCTACAGTTCAGACTCCCAATCTCCTTATCTAGTCTCACTAGTGCAATGTGAAACAAAAAAATGAGAGTCCAAATTCGGCAACTTTTATAGAAAATCCATTTATTGCGAAATATGCCTGAAATGGACTACATCACCAGATCTCAGAGTTGCCACCTAATCTTTTTAGAAAAAATAGGAAACCCCTGACTCGTGCCAAATGTCACTATTTTCCATAACCAAAGATGTCTCTGTTAGGAACCTTAGATATGAGGGGGGAAAGTCATGAATTGAGCACCCCCGCTCACTCGATCAAAAGATCGGCCTCTACTAAACCATGATATGTGTTTCATAAACAATATGTGCTTATGTTCCAGTTATTTTAATAATGCTAAAATTATTATATGAGTCAAGCAATTTATAGATTATGTTACTTATTTTGGTATGCTTTGATTTTATGCATTTTGAAAGGTTTTTGAATAAATGTCCAACTCAAAGAAAATTAAGCTCACATGCATATCAATCAACATCATTCCAACCTAAACAACACAACCTTCATCCACTGGCATTCAAGAAAGTATATCATTTTAAGCACTTAGCCGCATGGTAAGATGTTAAACATGGCAAAATAACATACACAACCGGGATACTAAAACTAAAAATACTCACCTAGCACTCTTCCGTGGCAAGCCAAAAAATAATATGCTATATATATATGCATGATCCTATATGCTAATAGTTAATGCAATATATACACAGGAATGAAACTATAGATCCGGCTACTAACATTTGATACAAGAATTAGCTCAAGGCATGAGGTAGCACACAAAAGCACATAAGAATAAATAAAAATCCACAGATGCAAATTAGCCGAATCTTAATGCATGAAAGATGGATGCAAAGTATGGATATGATACCTTGAGTATTTGGGCCAAAGTAGAATTGACCCTAAAGTTAAGTATTAGTTTAAAATTTGGGCCAAAGTAGAATTGACCCTAAAGTTAAAATTTGGGCCAAAGTAGACTTGACCCTAAACTTAAGTATTTTTGATAAATTTGAATTATTAGATAAGCATGAATTAATGCCAAGTGAATGGGACTTAGACACGTTGGCAGCCTTGTGGCTTGCTGCCCACGGTTGCCTTTCGATGCATATTGGAGGTTTTGCTCAGGATTGCTAAGAGGAAGAAGAAGGGAAAGGAACTAAGAAAAGGAAAAAAATAAATAAATAATGGAAGTAGAGAGAATCTTCGGTAGTGGAAAGAAGGAGTGAGGTATTAATTTTAAGGTGAGTTATATTATACCTTGAATCACCATAATATATTTTACGTATGTTTTGAGTTACCATAATTTATTTTACGTAAATTGTGTTTTAATTATGTTTTATTTTATGAACCTTATTTTATATACTAAAGAAAACCCATGGACATAACTGTTTATTAAAATGTGTTTTGAGTAATTATTTTATAAGTACCACCACGGAGGTCCCATGCCTTGGGGGACTTAAATAACCATTAGCCCTCTGATTAGTCACGTTGTGACCTTTTGTCTGTCATGGATCTATTGACTCTATGATTTCTGATATGGAGCAAAGTGTTGTACAGAGCTAAATGCTACATTATTAAAAGAGCTACCTCCAAAGTTCGTACGAGCCACCTCTTGAGTCCATACATCTATTCTGTTCCGTTTTGTACCGTGGTTATAATTATTTTGTTTATATGATTTCTGGATTATATATCAAATGATCTTTGTATTATATACTCTGTATTTTAATAGCAAGCTTTGTTTAGCCAATAATTATTCATGGTGAATTTTATGCCCTTATGCTCTTAGTATAATATTTCTCACTTTGCCATGTGCTTATAGTTATTTACCAACTTTCAAGAAACAATGCAATTCAGAAATAACTTTTGGAGAGTCTTAGACGTGAGACTGCAGAATAAACACACATAACACTCTTATAGTATTTATAATTTCTAATTTTCATATGTAAATATCGTTCTTTTTGGTCAATAAATTTTGTTATAAAAATAAAATCTCCAATGATTATTTTGGTACCCTTATTTAAATATTTTTCCGCTCGCGTTTAGTAATTTGTTTAAGAATTGGCCAGAGGTAACTTCAGTTACTAGCCATCACGATGTTTAATCCTTGGCTACGGGGAGCGGGTCGTGACAGAGAGAAAGAAAGAGAGAGAGATATTATTACAACACTTTGAATAAATAATAAAAGAAAATAATGGGGATTGAAGAAATTATTATACCAATGAATTCATTCAGCCAAGTTACTGCTGAATCTAACAAATCATATAAACTAGATAAAGGAAATTGACCCGTAGCTCTAGAACCACCCGGGAGAGTACTCCCTAGAAACTGCCTACTCTGTTCTTGGGAAAGCATCCAGCCAAAAACAAAAAAGGTCCAGTTGAACAGAGAAAGGGCTGACCGAATTCCTCTTCTGGCTAATATTTAGGTCAATGCAAGATTTCCAGAATAGAAGCCACAAGACACTTTTTGAGGAGTGTTCACCCCTCTTTTCTTCTCTGCTCACATGGATCACTTAGGGAAGAGACAAATGGGCCCTAACCCTTAACAATGATATAAACAGATATATACAACAGATATTTTGCAATAATTTATCAAATTAAATGATGAATCAAAAGCAAGAACAAATTCAAGCCTAAGAAATGGATAGAAACCTACATCTTCTCTTTGTGAATAAGGGCAAATCAATACCCAAATCCGTATTATTAAGTGGAGAGCATAGATTAATGCAAGTTATTTCTTGGTAGAAGCTTTGCTTCAAAGTAAGAGATTCATCAAAGGATATTGATAACTCATCTGTTATTTAATGAAACAAGGGTGTTTCCACCCTTTTTCATGTTCACAAATGATTAAGAATGGAGTATTCAACACCTTCAACATAAAACCTCTTACTTTACTTTCAAAAAAACCAATAAAAATAAAAATAAAAATAAAAACAACCGCTTTCTCAACATGAAATCCCAAAAATCATCCAACTAATCCCATGAAACAACCTTCACTACTTATTAAGATTGAGCATGGGTTGAAGCATATAGGTCAATATGCTAAGATGATGAGATATGTAACGAAAAAGTATATAAAATGAAAGAAACAACTCTACATAATCAAACTTGTGGATGGGTGGATTTTTTTATTTTTTTTAGAGAAAAAATGAAATGATTATGGTTTGAATGTGACATTTTATCTTATTAATTTTTTAACCTATTTTATCTTTTTGTAACTATTTTAGCCAAAAAACCAACCCAACTAATATGCCAAACGAGGGCTTTGGCAAAGATTATTTGAAAAATCATCCCTTCCTCACCTTTTGAAAAATTAATTTTTTTAAATTAATTTAAATTATTTTTATCCAATAAATTATAATCAAAAGTTACATTAAACAATTTGATATAAACTCTTAAATAAATTATAAATTGTGTGTATAAGGAAAATTCTATTATACATGCCTTAAAAAAATAAATACCATGTACACTTTTAATTATATTATTTTCTTCTTTAGTTATAATTATTTTTTTAATTATAATATTATTTAATTATAATTCATATATTTTTTTAGTGATTCCTCATATCATATTTAGTTATGATATTTTTTTTAATTATAATTTTAAAAATTAAAATTATATATATATATATATATTTATTTTGACATCTCACGTAATGTCAGTATATTCCACCACATCAACAACAATCACACTAACTGAAATGCAACTAGACGCTAGTCTAACAGAAGTTTAAACACGATAAGTCATAGACTTTTCATCTTTCCACCTTTTCTCAGTATTGGCCGTACATTATAAAAATAAAAATTCTAGAAATCCTAAAGATTTTATCAAATGTTTCACATGGGACTTGTACGGGAAAGAAATAAACCTTCTCGTATAATCCTGTTGATCAAAATTGCGCTCCTCCGTACGATGTCGCTTGACTCCCTGAAAACACAAATGTGAGCTAGCCGGCGGGTGTGTGCCGGATACTTCTCCGATGCCTAAGTCAGCAAAATAGACAAATAGACAAAAAGCTCTATGTATTCGGGAATCAAAGTTATGTTATCTCTCCAAAGGTGATGTTATGAGCTTTTATAGGTTCCGTGTGGCACAATCCTAATAGAACTCTTATTTTTCCATGCAGAGTCCTTTTAGGAATTACTCTCCTAACAGATAATGCTTATCCTTCAACACCCCCCTCACTGCTTAAACCAAGTGAGATGGTCCTAGCTCGGTGGTATGTCCAAACGACCGAGCTAGCATTGCCATGGCACAATGACAATGTAACCAAGCTTCCAATACTCATGTTACATTTGTCCCGGCGCTTTATGTGTAACTTGTACCTCGGCTTCACCTGTAGACCGTGCTAACCATAGCGTACTTGGACCGAGCTACTCAACAGCAAGGTCCTAAGTAGAAGCCAAAAATACCTCGGCTCAAGATGGTTTGACCGAGCTAACTGTCACCGCGCCAACCGTGGTGACTGAGCTAACCACCAAGCTCTTTCGGACTGAGCTATCGGCAAGGTTCCTCTGGACTGGACTAATTACAAGGCCCTTTACTCCGCCCTTCTTACTGTGGCCCACAGAATGGTCCATTATCCAGCTTGGCCCAATTTTCATATAAATTACCCTCTCAGGACTCATGTAAAATATTTAATAAAATTTTTAGTAAAATTTTTGAAGTCTCTAACATTACTCTTATAAAAAAAAAAAAAAAAAGTCAAAATTTTGAATTTATGGCCTATTTGATTCTTCTCTTTTTCCATACTAATCACCATTTTAAGAAAATTGAATTTTTTATTTTTAATAAATTTTTTAAATATTTTACATTATTTTTTTTATTTTCTAGTTAATTTAATACATTTAAAAAGTATAATATTTGTGTAAAATTTTTTTAAAAAATCACTAAATACAAAAAAAAAAAATACAAGAAAAAATAAAAATTTAATGCATTTTCATATTTTACTGTATTTGATAAATTTTAAAAAAAAAATTTGTAGAATTTTTAAATTTTTTTAAGTATATGAAAATTAAGTGAATTTAAAAATTAAAAATTAAACAAATGATTAAAATATTTTTAAAAATAATTAAAAATATAAAAATACTAATTAAAAAATAAAAAAGCTATTTTTAAATGGCAAAGTCCTTAATTTGATAACATATAAACTAATTTGACAAAAATAATATCAAAAAGTTATTTTTTATTTTTTAAAAATTATTTCTACTCACCAAAAATAAAATTTTATAAAAATGATAAATCTTTTACATTTTTGTATTTTTATTTTTTTACTAAATTAATTTTTAGTATGTGTTTGGATGCTGATCACACGATGGGTTTTTTTATGGTTATAATGTAATAGATAGTTATTTTTGTGATTAACAAATATTTTTAGATGATTATCATGTAATTTATGATTATTAGATTTTTAATGTGTAACTGATATATTTAATATTTTTAATTTTGGATTTTTTAATTTAATGGATTGATTTAATAATGATATTAAAGTTGTTGTTATGTTTAATTTTTGAAAAAATAGAAACCAATTTAACAAAAATAAATATCAAAAAACATTATTTGAAAAAAATTATTTCTACCCTCCCAAAATATAAAATTATATAAAAATGATGTATTTTTAATTTTTTTTCACCAATTTAATTTTTCGTTTCTTAGAAATTTTTTCTGAAAATAGACTATGAAAATCAAACCAAACAGAATTTTATAACCAAGAAAGTACCAGTATTATTCATTAAAAAAAAGATCATTACATTTCAAATAACATACAAGTTAACCAACACAAAAAAAGTTGTATGACAATTTTACCCTTGAAATATATCGTTTGTAAAGGAAATATATCTTTGATTGTCCTTGTTTGAAACAAGATTCAAAATTCAAAATCAAATGTATCACAATTAAAAAGTCAGGGACCAAAGTGATACAAGTTTCAAACTACAAAGACTGTGTAATACGCCCGAAAAAGATTAATAAAATTTAAAATTTTATTTGATTGTATATATTTTGACAATAATTTTAAAATTTTGAAAATTCAAAAGTTATTTGGTTGTATATATTTGTATTCATATCTTTTGGGATAGATGTTAAAAGCATTTTTTTGGCTTTTAACCTCTTTTAGCTCATGTTATTTATCTACTTTTTTACACGTTTCTTAAAAAAGAAAAACAAAAGTAAAAAAAAAAAATCAAAAAATTAGTTTTTAACCTACTTCCCATAATATTATTTAATCGTACATTATAAAATTTGTTATTTAATAATTATTTTCTATTACATTACTGTAATTGATATATATTTTACCACTTTCACTGTTGAGGACATTTGGACAAGGATGGTTTTAATTTTGTTGAGACTTTAAATAAGAATTTATTATTATTATTATTATAGACAAGGAATGTTTTATTCGGCAACCCAATAAACAACAATTGGTATTTTTTTGCGCCTTTCAACAGAGATATTTTTTGGAAAACTTACCAATAAGTCTCATACATAAAATCAAAACCCATCTAATTTTAAAACAAAATAGTTGTACCAATTAGTCTTATAAATTTTTAATTGTTAACAAAAAATTCTTTTGTTGCATCCCACTCCCGTCGGATTTCCGTCAAATGGTCACCGAAAACTCGCCAAAATGTTCAACATCATCGAAAAGTTGTCGGAGTTTCGCCAGAAGTTCAACAAAGTGTTCTGAACGTCAATAGAAGTTGCCAAAATGTTCAAAACGTTCGTTGGACGTTAAAAATATCGTTGGAGACTCACTGGAATGTCCAGAATATTGCCCAAAAAAAATTGAGAAATTAGAGCGAAAAAACATAGCAAATTGTGCTAAATATTGATAAACTAAAAGAAAAAAAAATATAACGACAAAAAACAGCAACAATAGGGAAAAAAAAACGTATGTTATTTTTAAATTTTTGTAAGGTTTAAGCAAATAATCTCTAATATTGATCATACTGAAAAGCAAGTTTTGAAACTATAAAATGCTACAGTTTTAAAGCAAAAATCTATTAAGTATTTATCTTTATTAATCAAACTGAAAAATATGTTATGAAATTGCAAAATTTTATAGTTTTAAAAAATGTTATAAAACTGTAAAATTTTGCAGACCATGATTCATTCCAACACCAAAAAAATTGAAATTGTAAAATTTTACAGTTTTTACCACCTGTAACTAAAACTCGAAGAACTTTAAAATTTTCTCCATTAAAACAGGAAAAGAGAAGTGTATAGCAGAGAAAATGCAGAAAAATTAAGATATCGAATAAGAGAGACAGATATAGAGAGAGGATTGTACTCTGGTAACTATTTTTTGTTTAGATCTAACCGAATCTGATGTAGACCTACATCAGATTTGAGTAGATTTACTCACCTTCTTTGTTGGAAACATATCTTCTTCACCGTCGATGAAGGTGAAGTAAGGAGTCAGTGGTCGGTGGTTGTCGATGAATCCCAATTGATGGTAGTTATCCATCATTGGTGACTATATATCAGAAAGAGAAAGAGAAAAAATAAGACATGGTTGCCCGTCAACGATCGTCGAAAATCAAAAAGACAAAGAGGTAAAGAAGAACAAGGGCAGAGAAGAAGAGAAACATTACAAGACTTTTGAGTATAAATAAAAGGTTGTATGACAAAATAGACTACACATTTTTCAAAGATGAGTTCTTAGTAATTGGCCCATATTCTTTATAGGCCTTTTAGATAAGATTAAAAGGCCTCTTACTGACTCTATTTTCTAAAATTCAAAGCCCATAAATAAATAAGGCCAGACTGCATTATTCAACCTAATCTTACATTCTTTTGAAACAAGCTCTATGGGGCTAAAAGGCCCAAATCATTACTAAACTCAAAGCCCATAGATAAAATAATCCCAGACTGCATTATCCAACCCAAAGCGGGGGATTCTATTTGAATCCAAAATATGTCTTAGCATGCCCAATTTAAATTTTTAATTTTTAATTTCTATTATATCCTAATATAAATTTACTAATAAGAATAACACATATTAAACCCTAAAATATTTTTTTTTCTTCTCATGGTACACCCTAAAATCACTTAGAGTAGGGAAAGTTAAATTACTGAGTTGATCATGGATACGAGAATGAATATTAGTCTGTGTTCCTATAAAATGTTTGACTACGGTATATATTAAGGTATTAATACCATCAGGTATACTAGAACCTATTTCTTCATCAAAGATAGGAAAACCATTATCATCCATTTGGACAGCATGTTGAATAGATTCTCGTTGATCAGAAGTGAGATATTTGTCCCACCAAGATTTGAGCATACCAATAAATCTGGTAGTAATTAAAATAACAATTTCAGGTTGAGTATAATCAGGATAATTAGTAAGGTAACTGTTTGCAACCATGGATAAATGATTGAGTTTTTGGAGAATTTGATATTTACTAAGACCATTGATATTCCATTCATATAATTTTTTAGCAGAAACGGAAAATTGATTGCTAATATTGGTTTCTTCAAATTGGAGATCAGGAGGTGTAGGTTTAGTGTACCAATTTTTGGTAAGAGTGGTAGGATTAACTTTAGGGTGTATGATTCTATAAAGATGAGAAGGTTGAAATTGTTGCGCTAATTGAGTGATTTCATTATCAATAGATGTATCAGAATGACTAGGAAATTCTAGAGGAGGTTGTTGTGTTAGGACAATAATTCCTTTGCTTGTAGACATTTTAGTAAATAATTTTTCAGTGGGTTCAACTGTAGTATTATCCTGAGTAGCTAAGCTTAATCGTTTTCTAGTCCTAGAAAGATTAATAAGAGGTTTATCTAAAGGTTTACTTGTAGAAGTATGACTAGTAGATTAATCCTCAAAAGTAGTTTCGAGTTTATCTAGTTGTTTACCAATAGTTTTTAAACATTGATTGGTATAATTATTTTGTTCAATGACCTTTTTAATTTCAAATTCGTCACTAGGGAGTTTAAAAGGAGAAGCATGAACAATGGCGCCTTTATGTTCAATCAAAATGGTTTCTAATGGAGGGTGACTAGATGAAACAGAAGTGGTAGGGGAAGTTTTCCATTTAGTTTTGGTGATAACATTTACTTTTTAATAATAATTTTCTAAATAATCAAAGAAATTAACTTCAGTATTGATTTCTATCATAAATTTATTCCATTTCTTGGTAATTTTAGATTGTTGTTTTGTATCATAACTATGTCGATATGTGTGTCTTTTTGACTTATTTGCAGTAGATTGGAATTCAGCATGAAGTTTATTAAGGTCTAGAGTAAAAGGTTTGCTTAAAGTTAACAATTGTGGATTGACAAGAGGGATAACTTCAAAATCAGTTTGAGTAGGTGAATCTTGAGATATAGTATCTGCTTCTTGAAGATGTGTGTGAGCGGAATAAGCTGGTTTACTAATTTGAGAAGTAGAGGAATTATCAATTCCTTTTAATTTACTATGTATATGTTGGGTTTGCGAGGAAGGTTCGCAAGTATGAAGTTTTCTATCTTTTCTAGTGAATAATGGGGTATTGAAGATTTCATCTTCATTAGTTTCAGTAGGTAAACTGGAGGTACTATGTCGAGAAGATTGACTAGAAGGTCTATTAAATCTAATATGAACAGAACCATCATTAAATTTTTGAACATTCTAAATATCATGACTAGTCGAAACTTGTTGATTTTGGGAATAATTTTCATTTACCGTAACCCAATCATCCGGAAGATTTATATCTTTCCAACAAATCATTTTTGGAACTGAAATGTTAGTTTTATTAGTGCTACCTTGGATTAATAAGGTTTTATCTTTGGGACTTTTAGTTAAAGCTTGAACATTTAAATTAGTTTTTATGCATTTGTAATAAATTCGATAAATTAATGCAATTTTATGAACACTTTCTAACATATTGGTATATAATTGTATATTTAATGTTAAAGCCTTTAATATATGGGGATCCCGTAAACTTAAAGTAAAATTAAGAAAACAATTAAAATGTACTGGACCTTTATGAAAACCAGATTCCATCATTCCCATTGCACTAGCATGATAGTTAATAAAACGAGCATCTCTTAAACATAAAAGGACAGAAGTATTTTTACCTTGTTGAGTTAATGGGTTTATTCCTACTTCGATTAATCCTAAATGGATAAAATTATGACCAACTTTAAGATGTTTTCTGATTGACTCTTTAGATAATAATTGGCAAGTTTTTTGTGGTTTACTTAAAGCATAAACTTGTTCAACTGTTTTGGCTTGTAAATCAACATTAAAAATGGATTGTAAAAAACTAGTTTTATAAATTTCTTTAGTTTTTACTTTAGGAATATTTCAGCTTAAATCAATTTTAACATCTTGATATTCATGTTTTTCTTCATTAATTAGTATTTCCGTTTCTTTGGTATCAGAGCCAAGTTGTTAGTATGTTGAGTTTCTTATTGAGCTATCTTTTCTGTTTATATTCTTCTCATTTTCACTCTATTTAAATTAACGCCAGTCTCCCTATTCTTGTTCAACTTATCTTTGTATTCCACTTTGCCAGTAGCCACCCACCTTTCATTCCAATCCAGTGTAAGTCCTTAGGTTTAGGCAGTTGAAGGATATAGGGGTTCCCAGAAAGGATATGAGCGAACACACTATACGTGAAAACATGATAAGTTACAAAACGAGTTTTTGAAAATTGGATTTAATTTTATAGAATTAAAATGAGTTGATTATTCAGAAATAACTCTTCAGTTAGCTCTAGAACTACAACTCTAGCTTCTAGTTAGACTTAATTCCTATCAAGTCCTATTGAAATAAGTCTTGGTAAAATTATCGGGAAAAATATTTTTTTTGTGATAATTTTTACGTACATCGCTAAAAATTAACAATTAGTAACTTTTTTTGTCATAATTTTTATAAATTGTCGCTAAAACTTACAATTAGTGATTTTTTTTTTTTTTATGACAAATTTTTCTCATAGGACCTATTAGACAATAAGTCCATTTACTAGGACCCGTGGTTAAGGTCAGATCAGATTCCAAGTACTGAATTCTATACGAAAAAAAGAGAGGCCCAACATGAGCAGGCTAACCATTAAGCCAACTCTTTAATGTTACAATTGCTTGGTCTATTTTTGAATTATTCCAATTACAATCTTTACTTTTTTATTTTACTTTTGTAAATTGATAGGAAGTTGATTATAAATATAAAAAATATTGGAAAATAAATTAAATTTTAAAAAAAATCATGAAAACATTGTGAAAGTGAGCATAAGAATGACTCTGTATATTGGTGAAAAGGGCCTTAAAACATCATAATTATGGAAAGGGAAGATAAGTATGTGATGGCAAATGCACCCCTCAAATGGCCACAAAGACCAAATGGAATTTGAAGTTCGAAATAAAAGGAAAATAATGTCAACATTTCTCACTCACCACCACCACACACAAATAAAAGAGACAAAAATTTAAAAAAAAAAAAAAAGAGGGGGGGGGGGCTTCACTTTTATAACAAAAGAGAGAATATTCAAAAATAATAACTTCACAAAATCTTACTTAGGTCCAACTTATTGGCTTATTTTGACAATTAAGAAAAAAAGCCAACTTATTGGCTTATCGACTTATTTAGGTCACATTACCTGTTGATTTTTTTATACATTAAAAAAAAATCAACATTTTTCTTACTTCCCAAAATAGACCTAAATCCATTTAGATTCAACTCTATGCATTCAATATACTTTGGTGGGATTAACCTAAAACATCATGTCTATACTTTATCAATGCTAAGGGTCGGAATTTTTGACATAATAACATGACTCAAATTGTACGCGAAAGTAGCATGTTAGAGTTGGCTATTTTTTGACATGAATATATGTGTGTGTGTGTGTGTGTGTGTGTGTGTGTGTGTGTGTGTGTGTGTGTGATGTGATGTGATGTGATGTGATGTGACTCAATTAGTGTCAAACTTGCATAATATAAAGTTGACACAAATAACTCGTTTAGTCTTGGTTTGGCAATCCGGTCTTGCTAGGGAACAACTTAGCGTAAGTGGAATTTACCAAACTACCCCCCAGTGTCAATCTGTTTCACATTAGCACCAATTCAAACCACACAACACTCTCTCGCCTAGGGCACCGACACACGCTGAAGGAAGGAGGCAAAACCACGACGCTGAATGGCGAAGAAGAATAGCAAAGCTCTCCATAGCCCAAGGCCACCGAAGTGCACATCGGCGGTGACATTGCATCCATCGCATCCTCGACACCATCGATCGTCAGGTAATAGATTTTTTTTTTTTTTTGGGCTTAATAATGTCTCCTTTAACCCGATCTAGTAGGTTTATCTCTGAAAGGCATTGTTCTGGGTGATTCAAAAATTTCATCCAATTTGTTGTATGTATAGCGATCCTAGTTTTTTCCCGTCATTTATTTTGTTCCAGACTTGAGTTCTGTAGTAGTATGTGGTTGTCTTTATTTCGTTTCCATCCTTTGATTCTTTGTATTTGAGTTTTGGGATGTGTTGGGCAGGTTTGAAATAGGTTAGTTGTGAGTTGAAACAAACGGTTGCTGTCCAAAATTTTGCTTCTTCACTCGAGCGAGGCTTTTTGCGCTCGAGCGAGGCCTGGGTATTTGCTTCTTCGCTCGAGCGAGAGTTTTTACGCTCGAGCGAGGATTGAGGGTCTTCAGGTTTCTTTTCAAACACAGCTTTTGCTCAAGTGAGCTTTCTTGCGCTCTAGCGAGCCTGGTCTGGTGTGTCTCTTCGCTCGAGCGAGCAGTCTTGCGCTCGAGCGTGTGTCTGCATCTCTTTTAGACCTAAAGGTTGGTATTCTCTACTTGAGCGAGGCTTTTTGCGCTCGAGCGAGCGAGCTCTATGTTTTGCGTTTCTTCGCTCTCGAGCGAGAACTCTTGCGCCCGAGCGTGCTTTTGGGTTGCAGACTTGAAGCTTCGCATTGTTCGCTCGAGCTACACTTCTTGCGCTCAAGCGAGGTTCTTTTGTGTCTGGTTGCTCGAGCGACTGCTTCTTCGCTCGAGCGAGGTTCGAATATATCAGTTGGCAACACCGTGATATACATCACTTTTTCATCATCTTTTTCATCCAAACCCTAGATCCCACACACTCTCTCTCTACAAATACCCCATGTTCTAGGAGTCTTCTACCCTAATCCCTTTGTAAGAAAGTTAGAGCTTGGCTTGGGCTTCCCACTGATCCAAAAATTTGTGGATTTAGAGCATCTTGGGTTTCACTCTTCTTCTCCTTTGGGCTCTTAACTTCGAGGTAGGGATAATCTACTCATTCTTATGAGTTTTAACATAAATTTTAGTTATTTTGTATAAATGGTGGGATTTGGAAGTTTTGGGGAGTTAGGGTTTGAGTTTGAAATGTTCAAAGGAGGGATTTTAAATTCTAAACTCCATATGTGTATGTGAATCCTAAATGGGGGTTATTGATGTATAATTGCCGAAATGGTGAGGGTTGGACCTTTGGGTCAATTTTGTGGATTTTGGGAAGTAATGCCCTAATTGAATTAAATAATTAATTTGTATAATTAATGTGGTGAATTATGGAAATGTGAAATTGAGTTGAAAATTATAAAATTGGGAAAACATGGGATTGAATGGTGTAGTTGGGTTAATTAATCACTTACTTATGGAAATGTTGATAATTTATCTGTTTGATAAACTTATTATCTGTTTAGAAATAACTGTTTTGAGCTATCGGAGGAGGATAGTCATGAGTGTTATAGAATTGCATGATGATTAGGTAAATTGAAACTAATCGATTGAAATATGTCATTGAATATGACGAATGGATTATAACATTGAATATGTTATTGAATTGGTCATTATATATGACAACTTGTTTAAGTACATTGTATATGTATATTGTTTGGGAGGAGATAGGGAATGTACTCCATTGTTTGGGAGGAGATAGGGGATGGACTCCACTGATAATTAAGTTGGCCGGAGTGTCCTGGGTGAAAGTCCCAGGTGAAAGTCCCGAAACCTTATGTACATCTGAATGATGTTGATAATTGAAGTGTTGAATATATGAAGTGTTGATTATACGAGTTGTAGTCTCATTTCGAATTGTTAATGATTGAAGTATTAATAATATGAGTTGTAGTCTCATCTTGAACTATTTAAGTGAATAATGACCCTCGTTTATGAATTAACTTGGGTAAATGAACATAAGTGAATTTGAAATATGGATGTACTTATTGGTGGCCTTGTAAAGAATGTACATTGGTTCATAAGTGTTAACCATTTACCGAATGCTAATGTTTTAGTTATTTCTCATATTTGGTTTAGCATATCTCTACTAGGCTTTGGCTCACCCTACTTGGGACACCATTTTCAGGTACAGGTGACATGCCGCCTCCAAGGTCATAACTTGGGAGGTCCCGAGGCTGAAGTCTCTGTTTTGGTTGTTTTGTATATGTTATATGTTTTCATTTCAGAGCCAAGGGCTTAAACTTGTAAAGGGCTTCTGACCCTCTTTTGTTGCAACCAAGTGTTGACTTGGAAAGTTGTAAACTCGTAGGGCATTTAGTTTTGTTGTCAACGTGTAATACTTTTGGTAACGAACACTCTAATGAATGAACATATTGTATTTTCTTATGTCTATGGATATTATGAATAATTGATTTACGCATTTATCTTAAGGGCGTTACAGTATGTGTTTTAGTTCTTTGTTTGTTTTGTATGATGATGGATGGTCCATAAACAAATTTTGATGGATTATTACTTTCGGTTTTCTTTACAAATTATCTCTGAAATTTTTGAGGTTTGTACCGAATTTTCAGCATCTCTTTCATTCTTGGCAGCATTTGTATATCGATCTGTGTTCGTTATTTTGGATTTGCCCTGCTTATCTTCAACTTTTGTTGAGTAATTCTTGAAATTATTGTACACATAGTGATGAAATGGAAGTTCCTGATTTCATTGCCGAAATATTTTTTTCTTAATTATTGTACACACAGTTAATGAGACAAACCTTATTCTCATTTTCTGTTACTTTTATTTTTTTTTCATTTTATTTTCATTTTAAGGGTTATTAGATATGGTCCAGTCGATTGATTTAAATAGATATATATATATATATATTTAAATGAATTCACACTAAAAATGTACATATAAAACTCATTTTTGTTCCTCCCATTAATTTTTGGATAATGTATGTTGTGTGAATTTACAAAAGGTGAAAATATGATGAAATTTATCTGAGATATGATGAAAGGTTATCACTTCCTTTTTTTTTATTTTTTTTTTTATTTTATATCAACAAAGAAAAATTCCATTAACAGCATGAAATTAAAGGTACAGGAAGATGACATGCACCGAGAGAGATTCGGAAAGTACAAATTACCCCTACTACTGCTACTCGCATCCATGCAACCAATCCTTTCGCCTCACGAAATTTTTTTTTTTTTTAAACAAAATAAAAGATAGACCAAAAAAATAAAAAAGTTAAGAAAAACTTAACTAAAAAATAAAATACATGAATCCCCACAAAATCAACCCACACAACCCAAAACCAAAACACCCAAACTGCTCATGCACTCTTCTTTTCAACAAACCAAAATCTTCATTTTCAACACCCAAGCTACTGCACTCCTCTTTTCAACAAACCACACTCTACTTTTCAACCCAAATATTTTATTCACCTATGTTGCTATGCTCCCAAAAGCAACTAAACTCTTCTTTTCAACAACCCACACAACCAATGCCAAGACCCACACCTGACAACACTATACCATAGCATCAAAAAGCGTTCTGCACACTCCGCTGATCCTACCGAGAACGTTCCATGGTCGGAAAACTCCATAGCCGAAAGCTCCATGGCTGGAAAAACTCTCTTGATCGAAAAACTATGGCCGAAACACATCCAAGGACAATACCTAAGGGCTAACTTCTTTGTAAACACCCATTGTAGAAACTCCTAAGATGATGATCCAAACACCGAACAACCCCTGAGACACCTCCATACATTTGGAAGGGTTATCACTTCCTTATCACAACCTTTGACCAGATTAGAGACTTTCTTATAAACTTCACAAAATAAATTCTTCATACCCAGGGGTTCATACTGAGAACCCCCACAAAGAATCATTCACTGAATAGTGAGGGAAAAAATCATCATACAACTCTTGTTATTTTCTGCTTTATCAACCCTATTACTTCTCAACTTTGTTGCTAGTATTTTCTGTCTTATCTGTCTAGTGGGTATTATTTTTGCTGTTTGGAAGAAAGGAAAAGAAAGATCTCAGTTAAATCTATCTGAGCTTTCGAATGGATAAATCAGTTCAACAACAACGTGAACAGTTCGCTGCATCCATCAGAACTAAAACTGAAGTGTTATAATTATTTGGATTTAAATACTTTTTTAAAGTCTTAATGATATACTTTGTTTACACCAACTTGAGTGTGGAATAGTCGAATAGACACGTCTTTGTCAATATTGTGTTTTATAGGAAAATGCTAAAATATACATAGATTATATAGGAAAATTTATAATGTACTAATGACATTTTTGTAATTATAATCCTCATGAGGCTTTGACTTCCAACAAATTATTATCTATGAAAAGATAACTGGTATTCCTCTTCAAAAGTATATATTTTATACTTACAGGAAAATAGCATAAGTCCACAACTTAAAAGGAATAGGGAATAGCACAGTTAGGGCATTTGATGTACACAGTTCTTGTTTACTATTAGTCAAGTGCTTTGTGCTTGTAACATTTTTTTGCTTTTGTAAAACCCCATTTTTAAATAACAAATGGGGACATTTCTCATTTTATACATAACCAATTCCTGAACTCTAAGTGATGTTAACATATATGTTAACATATTCGTCTTCACACAGTCAAAAAACAAACCATGGCTTCGTATACCTCTACTGAAGCTTCCACTATATGTCCACGTCGGATGTGTGCCTGTGGCTATGGCCAATGTGTTGTGAAGATATCCAAATCAACCAAAAATCCAGGGCGTCTTTACTTTGCAGGTCCTCGCCCTATGGTGAGTGCCCAATTCATTAACGGTCATAATTACATTTCATTCTGAACCAATTGACTAATGGCTTTATCATTTTCAGTCATTAGCCCTATGTCAGTTGGATTGGTTGGTGCGAAGAACCAAGGAGACAGAGCACAGACTATGCCTCCTCCACAAACGACATTGTCATGCAATTGCGAGGTGATGTCATACACATTCAACAGTCGTTGCGTCTCCTTAAAACCATTGTCTATGTGCTGTGCATTATCGTCATCATTTTGTTGTTGCGTATGTAAGGAAACTTATAGTTTCTAATCTAGGACTGTTGTTAGGATGTTGACTGTAATCACTTTAATTTTGCCTTGCTTTCCATGACTAGTTTGGGAGAGACGTTAATGACTACTTTATGTACTATTTGTATTCCAATGTGCACTCGTTCTACATGAATGTTATGTGTTGGTATTCTTATGTTAATTAATGTGCAATAGTTATATACTGTCAACTTAGCATCCAATTGTTGCAATGGTTATATATTGTTTGCGTGGCAACCAATTTAAATTACTGTGGTATGGTCATATATGTATGTATATAACAAGCAATTTTGTGATAGTGATAATTTTGGCCTGTAAATTACTTGGCTTAGCTGCATGGTTAGTCCAAATGGCATCCATACATACTTCTCCTCATACCCCATCAAAAAACAAAGGCACTGCTCCAGAGAAGTCTAGTAGTGTTAAAGAAACACACAAGCAGTTCAACCACAAGGCATCCTGGGACAATGAGTCAATCCAAATTTTCCTACAACTGATTACCGATGAGATTACAAAAGGAAATCGCCCATTCCTAGTCCTAAGCCAAGCTAGGTACAAGTCGTTGGCAAGGAAATTTGAAAAAAAAACTGAAAAGAAACATGGGTTGAAACAGTTAAATAATAAATACATGAGTCTAAAAAAAGAATGGCATGCTTGGAGGAAGTTGATGGATTCCAGCAAAAGAGTGTCAAGGATTGGCTTTGACATCGAAACTGGTATGTTTCAAGCGTCGGATGAGTGGTAGGATAAGATGGAATCGGTAAGTAAAATTTTATTTCCGCATGTTTGTTTCGTTTCATATTTTCCTGTTACCAATTAATTTTCTGTTTTGGTTATTAGTTAAAATTCCACCTATTGCATGTACTGAACGTTTTTTTTTTTTTTTTTTTTACAATGTCTAATTTTGCAGACAAACAAGGTGTGTGCAAAATTTAGGAAAAAAACTTTGGAACACCACGAGTTGATGGAGTTGATCTTCACAGGGGCATCTGCTGTGGGTAAGAACCATTGGACCCCGGGAAAGAAAGTTGCTGAAGTTGTCGATGTGTTATCCAATTCTGTGGATGGTATCGGAGCCTAGCCATTTGTTGATCCGATACCTGTACGTGCAGACGACGTGGATTCAGACTCTTCAATGGAACTAATTGATACGGCCGTGAAAAGGAAATAGACTCCGTCAACAAGTTCTACAAAGTCGAAGAAGGCAACAGGTGGTGCGTCAATTATAGTGGAAAGCATGAATAATTTGACAAACGTGGTTTGGACCCAAAATCAGCATGTTACGGTCAAGCACCTCACAGGTAACGAATCAATGTACACAATTTCAAAGTGCATGCAACGGCTCAGGAACATTCATTCCCTTCTCAGTACGCCACTATTCCATTTTGCGTCGACGCTGATGGATAATGCAAATTATCGGGAGATGATAATGTGCTAGCCCGATGACAACCACATTATGGCTGACACAGAAAATACTGTAATACAGTGCTGCAGCGCCGTTTACGAACCTATTCAGGGCTCACCAGGTTTGATAACGGTGTGATGCTGAAGATGGTCTCCCCTTCTCTTGGTTGCAAAAAATTTTAATTATCGTGGATGTTGGACTTGTAATAAACAGTTGATACTTGTGCATGCTATTTTTATTTTATTTTATTATTTTTCCAAGTTTGCTCAAGAAATTAACATGTTTGTGTGTGTTTTTCATAATGGAACAAGATGGTTGCATTTGCTTTTTATTATGGGAATTAGACTCGCAACGGTGGGCTACCGTGTCTTATTTGTTTATTTATTTATTTATTTTGTTAAGTTTCTGTAGCGTTAGTTTGATTGTGTTGGTAATGCAATCGATCTTTTATTGGTTTGTATATTACCAAGTTGCAACAGGTTCAATGTTTGTTTATTATGCGTTGATAGATTATTATATGCAATTGTACCTGTCTGTTAGGCATGTTCGACATGGTCACGTAACATAAATTTTTGGAAGCTCAAACAACGTATTTTGGAACTGTTATTACATTATCCCACTCCATCACGTGTAAACTGATTGAAACCGTTACAATGTTGTAGGTGTTGGTTAAATCGACGTAATGAACACCGGGGTTAGAAGTAACAATGACGGTGTAATGGAAATAATTAACCAAATGGCCATACAGCTTCAACAACAAAATAATTGGACATTCCTCCGAGCATGCCGGTATGTCCAAGAGTGGTACGAAAAACATGTGTAAGACACCATGTCGCACTTCTATTTTGACCAGACATGCATGGATAACCGAACTATATACGGGCCATGTGGATCGATTTGAGAAAAATGTGTGCATGCTGAAGGAAGTTTTTGTGTGTTTGTGTCACACGTTAGTAATTGATTTCGGGTTACAAGTATTGCAACATGAACATGGCTTAGTTGTTCAAGAAAGCGTTGCAATGTTTATCCACGTGCTGAGAGGGTTTCATAATCGCGAAATCCAAGAACAGTTCTAACATTCGGGGGAGACTGCGTCCCGGCACGTGTATAATGTATTAGGAGTGATGAAGGAGTTCACTGTTGCACATTGCAGGCCAACATATAGTCAGCATCATATACATCCATACGTGCGGTCCAAACGGAAATGCCTACCTTTCAAGGTACTATTTTCAAACCTCACTCAGTTAAGTTTGTTCAATAGTTGGAAATTATTTTGACGTGACATGTGAAAAATAACCATTACATGTACCCCTAGCAGTAAGATAACTGGATTGTTGGCAAGATTGTATCGGAGCCATTGATGGAACACATGTTACTGTGTAGGTTACCGTACCAGATGCCTCAACATATTTCGCTAGAATATACTGTCATACCCAAAATACCATGGCCGCGTGCGGTTTTGACATGTGTTTCACCTTTGTATTGCTTGGATGAGAAGGAAGTATGCACAACAGTCGCATCTTCAATGAGATAATAACAAATGACAATGTCCCTTTTCCACATCCTGAAGAAGGTAACACATTGCATTTCAATTTTTTCGATACATAATATTTGGGAAAACATCTTTACAAAAAATTAAACAAAATTTGGTGGTTTGTTTGAAATTCTTGTACTTTCTGTAGGGAAATATTATCTTGTAGATTATGACTAACCAAACTAGATAGGTTACTTAGCACCATTCAAAGCAGCCGTTACCACCAATAAGAATTCCATATTACTGAAAGGCATTGGACAGCAAACACCTCCAGGGAATTATTTAACAAAGTGCACTCGTCGTTACAGAGTGTGGTGGAACGCACTTTCGGCGCATGGAAAAATCGATGGGGCAAATATGCCTGGGTATGATTTTGGAAATGGGCAAGTTTGGTTGGTAGGTGCATCAATGGCATTACATAACTGTTAATCCCATCTTCAATGAGAAAGAGGTCATGGCAATAGTAAATGCCATACAGAAAGTTCCACATGACGAGAATGGGTTTGGGATGAGGATCGGCATATGGCTTTACTGCGAGTTCGCATACGAGACAAGCTAGTGTACATGTGTAATAACGGAATGTTAGGAAACATATAATATTCAACTAAAATATTCGTATGCTTGTAACATTATTAAGCCACAGTCAGAATGTATGTGATTATATTATCCTGTACAATATGTATGTGTGTACGCGGAAAATTGAAATTTGAATGGTTTACGTGCCTTATTTTGTAAAATTATTGGGTTGGAGAAGGACAAATTTTGTTACGTACTTGTAATAATTAAGCAGGATAGCACGATGGCAAACCACAGTATTATGATTTGACGATTGTGACAGAAAAATTAAAAACATTAAAAAATTAACATGGGCACATAATATGTGGCCGTCAACTGATTTTTGGATAAAAGGTAGGAGTATGATTTGTACCATTTTTTGTTTAACAAATTGGATAAAGGAGGGAAAAAGTAATTTTCCAAATTATTAAAAAAAAAAAATTAATGTTCCAACAAACGGTTGCAATCGTTGACATAAATATTTTGAGATGTTTGTCTTTTTCTATAAAAATAAAAAATAAAAAGAGGCCGAAATTATCGTTTTCCCCGTAATAAAAAATTTAAAAAAAAAATTAAAAGGCATTCTAAACAAAAATAAATAAATAAAAATAAAAAAAAGAAGAAATAAAAAAAATAAAAAATAAAAGCACACCAAATTAATCGGCTGACGTATCAGCCTCAACCCACCCGCCCAGCACCAGCCAACAGGTTGGGGGAGCACATTCACTCCAAGGGCATTTGGATAATTTCACATGTGGACATCTCACCAAAAATCCAAAAAAGCCAAAAAGCCTATCCCAAATTAGGCTTTTTAGCCTCAGGCTAAAATAACCAAAAAGCCAACTCACATCCCAAACAAATCCTATAAAAATTTAGTTACACTTTTTCATATAATTTTCATTAGAGGGTGCCATGACATTTTTTTAATGGGTTTGGTCCATTGTAAGATCGATTTCAATAATCTGATTATCTTTATTTTTTGTATGGATATTTTACTTAATGAGTTCTAAAAAGTGAACGACTTGAATTATTTAAATTGGTCTCAAAATTGGCATACCAAATCCAAACGCTTTCTCAAATTGAAATAGCCACCTTAAAAGAATCCAAACCATTTTTTAATCCCTTATATAAAAGAAGCCAAACCCTTTTTTAATCCCTTATATAACTCAATCTAACTTATTAAAAAATATATATAAAGTAAGATTTTAAGCTAATATATATATATATATTTAATTCAAGATAATGTGTTTTGTCTACCATTATATAGTTAATTTAGTAAAAAGAATAATAATAATAGGATATAATGCTTGTAAATTTAGAAAGTAAGATTGAATTGATATAAAATATTCTTATGAATAATTTTATTCAATAGAGAATAACTTCATTAAATTTATTTGTGAGTAAAATTTTTATTCTTTTCATACACTTAAAATTTTAATTAAGCATATTAACACTACGTGAATAAGATACAGACCGAAAAAAACACGACATGATAACACGAAATAATAAACTAGTTTGATTAATATTAAGATAATTATTATATCAATTTCAAATGATAAGATAGAAACATGACCTAATACAATACGATGCCGACCTGTAATCAAAGCTATGTATTGGCTTATTTGGACCCTAGAAGGCCTATACAAACTGTTGGGGAGCCCCCAAACAAAACACTGCTAACTAATTGGACACATTCGGCCCTTTTGGGATTATTCTGTGGCACAAAAAGAGAAGTGTTGCACAAATAAAAAATTTATACATAAAATTAATATAAAATGTTATGATAATTTTTTATTTTACCACTGAAAAAAGATATATGAAGTGATTTATATTTTTAATAAATTTTTGGTGTCATACTAAGAAAATCTATTCTCAAACGTCAAACTTGGGCAAAAGAAAATTTTAGCTTTGATGGGTAATGAGCAAAAATAGATATACAAAAGATGCCGACTCAAAGAGTTCGGTGCCATCACACAACAAAAAATGAGATATTTGTAAATTGTAAGAACATCACTAACCGTTCTTTAAATTTTCATCTATTTTAATTTTAAATTTAAGTAAAAATTTGAATTGATACGAACTACTTAAACCATTTCATTAAAATTTTATCAAAATCTTTTTAAAATTTTCCTCTTATCTCAAAATTATCTTTTCATTAAATTTGGTATATATATATAAAAAAAAAATCATCTCCAATGTTTTATCTTTTTAAATTATCATCAAATTCTAATTTCATGAAATATTTGATGAATTCTTAATTTGATGGAAAAAAAATATCTCCTTTAATTAGATGAACATTAGATGAATAAATTAGAAATAATTTATGAACACTTTTTGATTAAATAATTTAAATTTGATAAAAGAAATTAAAATTAAAGATACTATAAAGTCATGTTTATTTTTCCGCATGAGATTAAAGATACTATAAGGTCATGTTTATTTTTCCGCATGAGAGGCAAGATTGGAATTGCATGGATGGGGACCCTACTCATGACTTGTTTAGTTATGAAATAAACAATGGAATTGATACTTGACTGGATTTAGTAATCCCATTGAACAGTTGAATTAGCTTGGCTGGCCAAAAAGTGGGATTGAAAAAATAGCCTATAAGAGATTAATATTGGAAAGTGTGTTTTGCCCGTCTGCCTTATATCAATCAGGTTTTTTTATAGCATAGTTACGTGTAGACCCTAATAAGTAGATTTATTATTTAATAGGTTTTATGAAAAAAATTTGTCATAAAAAAAAGTCACTAATTATAAATTTTAACGACAATATATAAAAATCATTACAAAAAAAAAAAATCATTAATTATCTATTTTTAGTGACATATATAAAAAACTATCACAAAAATATTATTTTTAGCGACAATTTTACTATGAATTATTTTCAATAAGACTTGATGAAAATTAAATCCAACTATTATGACTTATTAGTAATTTACCCCTTTTTTTATTCGCTTCTCGATCATCTGAAAAGATTGGCAAGATATTAGTGCCATTTATGATATTTTATATATTAAATCCATTTAACATAGTAAAATAAATATAAAAAAATTATTATTATGGTATTATTAATCTGATAGTATATAAACAAATATTCTTTATCTTATATTTTTAAACAAATCTCACTTTATTACTAGTCTTTTCATTCAATCTCGTTATATTCGTAATCTCATCTAATTTAAGCCGTCAAAAAAAGAAAGGCCTAAGGATTAAAAAGCAAATTGACCTCATGCATTTTGCCCCCTTTAATATTTGACTATTTTTTTCACTTTAGTGTTAAAAAATTTAGAGATCCCCTAAATATTGATTTGTGATTATGTAACAATTTTAAGCAGTATATAACAATCCCAATCAAACAATCAAGACAAATCAACACAACGATTTTAACGTGGAAAAACCACAATTGGACACCTCCAATTGTGATTAAAAAACCACGGGCAACAGCCACAAAACAATCCACTAAGAAGATTTAAAGGAATTACACAAGTATACTCTCAATTACCTAGCGAATCCACGCCTAATTGAACCAACCTCTATGTGCCTCTTCCAACCCTGTCTTCACCTCGGAATTGTCTTTACGATGAGCTACTCCAGAATCCACCGAAACTTCAGGCTCGAATTCTTCAGAATCCATCGAAGAACAACTCTCTCTCTCTCTCTCTTGTGTTTAACAAACAAAACCTTTGATGTACTCTCTTTAAACCATGAGTTGAATACTCAATAAAATATCAAAGAAAACTAACAAAATATCCTCAGATATAAACCTTAAGAACCAAAAAGAAGATCTAAAGGAATTAAATAGTTTTGGGAGAAAACCAACTATTTATAGAAAATCCAAAAGTAATCCTAATTTTGGAAGAAAACCAATTACTTATGGAAATCCAAAAGTAATCCTAGTTTTAGAAGAAAATCAATTTCTTAAAGAAATCCTTGTCAAACGGGATTGCCAATAATAAAACATAACAATCTCCCCCTTTGGCAATGCCATGACAAAACATACCTAACAAATAAAATCCTAATCACCCCAACTCATTACAACTAACAAATACAAACTTCTTTCTCAAGATTAAGATCTGCAAAACAGCTATTAGTGCCACAATCTCCAAAACAACTATTAGTGCCATAAGAGTATATGAAAAAGCAATAAACATATGACAAGATTATCTTGAAGCATGAGATGGAAAACATGAATGGATACGGCTTGAAGATTTTAAGAACATGTAGCATGGATAGATAAAAACTAAGACTTATGCACCCGACACATGACATGAATACATGAAATCCTAAGACACACTGGACAACATTAATCCCCCTCGCCCCTTTTTTTCACGAATCGACAAAGGAAGCTCAAACAATAAAGAAGTCAATGCAAAGCAACATGAAAACCAACTAATGCCAATCTCCCGTACCAAACAAAACAAAGTGTTCATACTAACAAACTCTTGCAATGATAAACCAAACTCTCCCTCACTAAAAACAATGAACAAGAAAAAACCGACAAAAATTAATATGGTGAAGGAAGCAGGGAATTTCAGATTTGTACCTTGAAACACACAAGATTATCCAAGAAACACAATTACTTCAAAACACAATGTGCACAGCCTCTAGAAGATTCCTCATAAAAGAAAGTGATGCAATATGTGAAAAGCATAGATTCCATGATAAAAGTGTGTGTGTGACTCTTGGAGTTCGACAAACACAATATTCAAATCCTAGTAGTGATTTGATAGTTGGACCTCTGACAAGAGAATCTAAGCACAACTAAGGAAAGTCAAACCACTAGGAATCAATGGGTATTTGTTGAGTAATAGCGGAGGCTCCCCCTCAATCAATGAATCCTTTATTTTTTTTCTTTTTCTTTTTTCACATCTTTTTCTTTTCTTTCTTTTGCACATCTTTTCTTTTTTTTCTTTTGCACACTCATTGGCGGCTGACATGCTCAAGAGTATGGAAACCGAACCAGAGAAGTATGGATATAATAAGGATGGCCTGGTTGGTGACTCTGAGGTAGCCTTTTCCTCATGCCTGGACTACAAAGAATAGAGGGGAAAGTCGTGGAGGTGCAAAAAGATGGAAGGTGGTTAAGAGACTCAACATCACCCATGATATGCTAGTATAGGTCAATTCCTCTAGAAAAGCAAAAGATACAATGCCAGAAGTCCATAGAAAAAAAAATGATCACTAAGATGGAAGGCTCCGATATTTGCTAATCCAAGAGTGTGTACAGAATGAGGCATACTAATCAAAAAACACACACTCCAAAATGAGTAAGGACCATAGAAAGTACACACATATCAACATGTAATAGATATTCTTATCAATTCCAATATGCACCAAGGACATCTCAAAAAAAAATCAAGTTTGCAAAATCATATTAAGAAAATCTTTTTGGTTTTTTTTTTTTTTTTTTTTCATTTTTTTTCTTAACCAAAGCAAGACAAAAAACGAACATACACACATTTTTTTTTTTTTTTTTTTAATTTTTTTAGAAAACAAAACATGTCAGAAAACGAACAAGCACACATTTTTTTCTTATTAAAAAAAAAACACACAGAAACCCAAAAACTAAAACAAATAAACAAATTAATACAAGTCAAGTTTTCTCACTCAAACCGCTTTAGTATAAACAAAGTTGTGAGAATTGCGAATTTTGGGTGGTGTCTTGACGTTATGGTTCCCTTCCCCTTCAATGAGAACCCGTCTTGACATGGTTTTCAACTTCCTATTCCTAGGTCTAGGTAAATACAATATCTGTTCATGTTTGGTTTCAAGCAAATCAAAATAGCAAGGTTTATTATGACCCTTAACCTCCTCATGACCAATGAAGTGTCTCCTACCCCTTGAGATATTAGAATTTCTTTCATCTCTATGATACATTCTCTCATGCAATGCCTTACCAACTCTAGGAAGTTTGAGAAGTCTATCCTCATGTTGAATTTTTTGTTCTCCCTTTCCTTGAGTTCTTGTATCACAAGATGTGAAAGCCTTCTGTTTTTGCTCTTTCTTACCACCAAAGCCAGTGCCACTCTTGTCAGAACAAATTTGTTGAGACCCAATGATATTATCCAAAGTCTTTGATCCTCTGTTCCAAAGACCAAGAGTAGCCATAGTACACTTGAGTTCTTCCTCTTTCTTGATCATTAGTTCTTCCAAAGCAACTGAGGCATCTTGAGAGTTTCAATCTTTTCTTCATATGTTGCATAAATTTGTTGTAGCTCATTCCTCTCTGTCTCACAAGTCAAGAGTTTTGCACAAAGAGCTTGTCGATCATTAGAAATCTTAAGGGCATCATTCCTAGCCTCGTAAATCTCTTTTTTTAACTTGACATTCTCACTTTCACATGTTTTGAGTTTCTTTGTGAGTTTGTCATTCAATTTGAATAAGTTAAGAGACTCTTTATACAACTTTTGATATGCTTGCTGAAGTTTTTCATCTTCACTCCCCGAGGATTCGTCAAGTAAGGGTGGTCGAACCATAGAATTTCCCTCACGAATTGAATCCATTATCACAAATCAAACAAGATCTCATTCTAAAAGAATTTTTTTGAGAAAAAAAAAAAATAGAATGACCCGCTCTGATACCAATTGAAAAATCTAGAAATCCCCTAGATATTGATTTGTGATTATGTAACAATTTTAAGCAGTATATAACAATCCCAATCAAACAATCAAGACAAATCAACACAACAATTTTAACGTGGAAAAATCACAATTGGACACCTCCAACTGTGATTAAAAAACCACGGGCAACAGCCACAAAACAATCCACTAAGAAGATTTAAAGGAATTACACAAGTATACTCTCAATTACCTAGCGAATCCACGCCTAACTGAACCAACCTCTATGTACCTCTTCCAACCCTTTCTTGACCTCGGAATTGTCTTTACGATAAGCTACTCCAGAATCCACCGAAACTTCAGGCTCGAATTCTTCAGAATCCACCGAAGAACAACTCTCTCTCTTTTGTGTATAACAAACAAAACCTTTGATGTACTCTCTTTAAACCATAAGTTGAATACTCAATAAAACATCAAAGAAAACTAACAAAATATCCTCAGATATAAATCTTAAGAACCAAAAAGAAGATCTGAAGGAATTAAATAGTTTTGGGAGAAAACCAACTATTTATAGAAAATCCAAAAGTAATCCTAATTTTGGAAGAAAACCAATTACTTATGGAAATCCAAAAGTAATCCTAGTTTTAGAAGAAAATCAATTTCTTAAAGAAATTCTTGTCAAACGGGATTGTCAATAATAAAACCTAACAAGTGTTTTTTTTTTTTTTTTTTTTTCTTTTACCTTGATCCTTCATGTTTTAAATTTTTTTTCCAATTTATTCTTGAAGTTATTCAAAATTACACAAAAATTGACACATTAATAGACACATTGCATAAATATTTTATTATATATAACTTACATTTTTTACACAAATCTAAATTCTAATATAATAATATAATTTTTATACCATGTGAAGCTAACATGACATTTTTAGTTTAATTTTGAATAGAAGTTAGTTTTATGAGTTACTTAGGAGAGTTAAAAAAAAAAAATCTTAAAATATGAAGGATTAAAATGAGAAAAAAAAATTTAAAGAATCAAACTAAAAAAATGACAAAATGTAATTTACCTCTTGAACCCCAAGGCCCCATTTGTTTTGGGCTATAGGGAGGGTATTGGGATTAGTAATACCAAGGTATTAGTATTACTAATCCCTTGTTTGTTTGCAGAGAAAGCCTTGGGACTATTAGTCCCTTGGTATTGCTAATACCCTTGGAGAGGAGATTGGTAAGGAGGAGGTAGAGATGGTATTAGAAAAATAGTGAAGGGATTAGAAATTTTTTTATTTTTTTTATTTTTTATATATTGGAAATTTTTTTATAAATATAATGTTTAATTTTTTATATTTTTTTATTTGTTTTATTATTTTATATAAAAATAATTTAACAATTCCTCATTATTAATCTCCTCACTATCAATCCCCTTACTATCAATCCCCTCCATTCTATCTCCCAAAACAAACGGGGCCCAATAAATTAACTGTAGTTGCCAATGTCCTTGTAGCCTTGTGGTGTGGGTGCAATATTTAGATGTTTTATAAGGGGAGAAGATGGAGTTCAACTCACTCAAAGTATTGAGTTAACAACTAATAAATAGCAATTGACTAAAACAAAAACAAAAACAAAAAAGGTCACGACAACTCTTATTATTGTGCATGTGAATCGTGCGTATCAGGGATTTGCTTTTTTTAGTATTTTTTGTTGACTTATTTTTATTTTTAGTGAATTTTATAAATAAATAAAAAAATTAGATTTTTAGATTCGACTTGACGAGACACAATAAAAAAACTAAAAATAAAATAAAATTTTGAAAAAAAATAAAACTAAAAACAGTAAACTTTTTTTGGGCTTATTTTGATTTTTTTTTTTTAATTATGTTTTATTTTTTTTTAAAAAAAATACATTTTAAATTTAGGACAAATTTCACTTTACTCCCTTATGGTTTGGGCCGAGTGTGGATTACCTTATTGACATTCGGAAATCACCACATAATCCCCACGTAATTTATGGACTAAAATGCACCATTAGTTTTTCTGTCTAAGATAACGGACTGTGGGAATCACATGCCTATATAAAGAGTATATCTACTTTTAGGACGAAAATCCCCTTTATACAACTTCAAATTTACCAAAGAATGTCATTGTTTTTTTTCCTCTCTCTCTCTCTACTCCATTTCTTTTCCACAAGCACCTCCTATTCATGCTGGTATATTTCTAATAAATTAAACCCCAGAAAAATATTCACATGAGGCTACAATTACAATAACAATAGAGTTTTGATTACCACTACGAACCCATCACCCTTCCATCATATCTCCAGAGCCATTTTCCTTATTTACTTTCTTTTTCGCTTGCTTATCCTCAACAAAAACAAAGCTGCCCCAGCTTATCAATATGATAATATACATTCCCAAACACAACAACTTACATTTCTAACAACACATACCAAACCAACCTCAACATTCTCCTCTCTGTTCTCTCCACCAAACCACTGCTACTAAATAAGTAATACAAAAATGTCCCAATTCGAAAGTTGTTACGATTTGGTACATAATAAAACCAAATATTAATCCGAATAATTCTAATTTTATAACTTAATTTCTAATTTGTAACCTAATTCTGGTCTCTAGTTTAATTATATTTATAAGATACATACATATATACACATATATACATGTGTACATATATAATACACATAACCAAACAGAAAATTTTAACAGATTCACTGGGGCGAATAGATTATGAACATTGAGAATTCGAACATGTTGTGGCTGGGACCTAGAAATCTAATTACAATAGGTCCCATGACTGAGAAATTAGATGGTGCTACGTGTCATCATTGGCGGTGAATGGGAATGACACAGGCAGTTGTTGTGGATAAAGTGTAAGGTGGTGATGCCAGAATGAAGCAGTGAGAAGAGAAGAGAATGAGAATAAAGAGGAATGGATGCAATGATTGACAGCGATGATTGATGCCATAGTTGCTGCCATAAGAGAGAGAAGATGCAAGAAGAACATAAGTTAGATGAAAGGATGAAAGAAGACGATGGTGGGCATAAAGATCAATTTACCATTGTTGTTAATAGAAGTTAGATTTGCACTTTGGTCCATAAAACCACGTGAGGGTCATGTGTTAATTTCCGAATATCAGGAGGGTAATCCGCACTGGGTCCAAACCACAAGAGAATAAAGTGAAGTTTGCTCATAAATTTATCCACATGAGACGAATTGAGAAAGTAAAATTTTTTGACATAATTTAAAAAAAAAATCTTTGAAAAAAAAAAATGTGATTTATATAAGTTATCCCAAACAGCTACTAATCAACTTATTAACACCATCTTTATCAATTCAATCAACTTATTTTTTTCACTCATTGGATGAAGTTAAACATCTTCTTTCTAACAAAATCCCATTGCTACATGACTTCCATAACTTTTGGTTTAATTTTGATAAATTTATTTCATTAATTTTTTAAATAGGTAAATTATAAATAAATTTTTTAAAATTTATTTAAAATATGAATTTTTTTCTAATGATTTGAGAAATTACAAACTCCCTTATCAAAATTTTTTATTTAACAAATTTAATTAAAAAAAATAAAATTTATAACTGCTCTTCTACACAATGATAATATTGCCTAAATTATTAATTAAAATAAATTTATAATATCATTAAAAAATTATTAATTGACTTAATGATTTATTAATAAAATGAGTCATTTATTATGAAATTAGAAATTTTAAAGACGGAATGTAATTTTTAGAATTACAAAGGTAAATCGTATTTTAAACAAATCTCATAGGTGTATTTGTAATTTGTCCTTTTAAAAAAATAAAAAATTAATTTCAAAAAAAAAATTTAAAATACTTATTATTTTTATACAATTTTATCATAAGAGATAAATAATTTAAAAAATATATTTTAATGTATTTATTTTTTCAACAAAACTTTCAAAAACTAATTTCACAAATTCAAACCAACGTGACAAAATTTTCCCTCTTTCACACTGCCGCTGTCTTTTCCTTTCTGTAGCTACCTGCTTCGCTCTCTCTCTCCCAACCAAACCCATCCATCTCTATCTCTCTCATCAATTATTGTCTATTTTATCAACAAAAAACCCACTTCACAATTCATCTTCTTCTGGAACCTAACTCTGACTCTACCTCTCTCTCTCTCTCTCTCAAGCGCATAATAATTGTTTCTCTAAGATGGGTGTGTTGGAGTTGTGGGTAATCCTCATTTTCCTTCTTGTGTTCTCTTCACCAGTTCAAGTTTCGAATTCCCAAAACCTTACATGCAATTCGAACGATCTCAAGGCTTTGGAGGCTTTCTTGATTGGATTAGATTCAGGAACTATCAATGGTTGGGGAACCTCAAATTGCTGTAACTGGTCAGGAATCGCCTGCAATTCATCTTCTTCACTCGGCTTGTTCAACGATCCTATCGATTCCGGTAGGGTTGTGAAATTGGAACTCTCCGGGAACAGATTGACAGGAAAACTCAACGAAACTACTTTCACTGGTTTAGACCAACTCAGAACCCTAAACCTCTCAATCAATTTCCTCGGAGGCTCTCTTCCTCTATCTCTGTTTCAATTGCCGAATCTACAAGTCATCGACCTCAGCAGAAACGACTTCTCTGGTTCAATTTCGATGAGTATCAACCTCCATTTTCTCGAGGTCTTCGACATTTCTGATAATTCATTCCAAAGGTCGGTTCCTGTGGGGATTTGTATCAATTCAACTCGAATTCGGATCATTGATTTTGCTGTGAATCACTTCTTTGGTGGAATTCCATATGGGTTTGGGAATTGCAGCTCGTTACAACACCTCTGGCTTGGTGAAAATTTTCTCGCCGGAGATATACCGGAGGATATTTTCGGGCTACCGAGATTGAATCAGTTGGGTCTTCAGGATAATCGGTTTTCGGGTGAGCTCAGCAGTGGAATTGGTAATCTCTCTGATCTTGTTCATTTGGATATATCATTCAATTCGTTTTCAGGGCCTATCCCAGATGTTTTTCGTGGATTTGCAAAGTTACAAGAATTTTTTGCTGAATCCAATAATTTTTCCAGTAGAATTCCCAGTTCTCTGGCGAATTCTAGGACTATTACTTCACTAGTTTTGAGAAACAATTTTTTGAATGGTGTAATTGATTTGAATTATTCTGAAATGATCCGTCTGGTTTCGCTCAGTTTAACCGGTAATCAGTTCACCGGGCCAATTCCTGATAATCTCCCACTCTGTCCGCGACTGAAAATAATCGGTCTTGAAGGAAACAACTTCACCGGTCAAATCCCCGAAAGCTTTAGGAATTTTTATGGCCTCTCTTGGCTTTCATTATCGAATTCGACCATTTTTAATCTCTCAGCTACCCTTGATATCTTGCAGCATTGCGAGAACTTGACTACTTTGGCTCTTACCTCTAGTTTTCATGGTGAACAATTGCCTTCCTTTCCTAGCGTAGGGTTTAAAAATTTGAAGGTTTGCTTTATTAACAATTGCAGACTCACTGGTGTGTTCCCCCAGTGGTTGAGTGGGTTGACAAATTTGCAGTTGTTGGATTTATCCATGAATAGATTGGATGGAACAATTCCGCCATGGTTAGGTAATTTTGAGTTTCTGTTTTACATTGACTTGTCGAACAACTCTTTTACCGGCGAGATACCCAAGAACTTGACTAGATTAGAGCGCCTCATCTCCGGGGATGTCTTACCGGAAGACCCTTCTCTAGGCTTCTCATTTCCATTTCTCGTCAAACGAATCACGAGTGTTAGCAGGTTGCAATATAATCAAATTTGGAGGTTTCCACCGACACTTGACCTCAGCAATAACTTTCTCACAGGATCCATCTGGCCCGAGTTTGGGAAGCTAAAAAAATTGCATTGTTTGGACTTAAAATGCAACAATTTATCTGGAAACATTCCCGAGGATTTGTCTGGTATGACAAACATAGAGATTTTGGATTTGTCCCACAACTATCTATCCGGAACTATACCTCTTTCGTTGGTAAATCTCGACTTTCTATCCAAGTTCAATGTTGCTTACAATCAACTGTATGGGACAATCCCTACTGGAGGGCAGTTTGAAACCTTTCCAAACTCGAGCTTTGAAGGCAACCTAGGTCTACATAGTGGTAAACTTTCATCCCCGTTTCCGATTAGTAATCAAGTTCCTCAAGTAATCTCTCCTAGCAAGTCGATGTGGGGAGAGATTATTGTCAAAATGTCGTTTGGGATGGGATTTGGGACTGGATTTGGGACAACTGTTGCTGTTATGTTCTTGTTTGTTCTAAACAAATTAACATTTTTCAAAAAATAACTTTTGAGTTAAAATTTAGAGAGATTTCACAGAGAGGTCCCATGATATATAAAAGAAGGAACTGTAACCATTGATATGATGATTGAAATACTTGAACAATTCAAGATAATTGTGAGAAAATGTGGATTATTTTTGTTTGTCCATGGGATAGGATCATATTTGTTGTAATATTTCCCATGCAAAAATGGTTTTCAATTTCGATGGCATTACTCTGTTTTAAGTTTCTACTTCTTTCAATTCTACTTACCCATTACTTGATTTGTAATGGAATTTATGGTGGCTTCAATTTTGCGTGTGTATATAATAAGAGGGAGTACTCCAAAGAGTAATCTTGCTTGTTTCAACTGAGTCTCTGTATTGTTGCTGGTTTTAAGTTGGAAGTTATAAAAGTTCTGTGAGTCCTGTAACGATGGGATTCCGTTAGAAAGAAGATATCTGTTATTTTTTACTTTTGAAAAAATAGAAATTAATTTAACAAAATTAAATATTAAGAAGTTATATTTGATTTTTTTAAATTATTTCTATTCATCAAAGATAAAATTATATAAAAATGATAAATTTTTTACATTTTTATTTTTTTACTAAATTAATTTTTAGTATATGTTTGAATAATGATCATATAATGGGTTTTTTATGGTTATAATGTAATATATGGTTGTTTTTGTTATTGACAGATATTTTTAGATGATTATCATATAATGGGTGATTATTAGATTTTTAATGTGTAATTGATATATTTAATATATGAAATATTTTTAATTTTAGATTTTTTGATTTAATGGATTGGTTTAATAATGATATTGTCGTTATGTTTGACTTTTGAAAAACTAGAAACTAATTTAACAAAAATAATATCAAAAAAATTAATTTAAAAAAATTATTTTTACCGTGTCAAAATATAAAATTATATAAAAATGATGTATTTTTAATTTTTTTCACCAATTTAATTTTCATTTCTTAGAAATTTTTTGAAAATAGATTATGAAAATCAAACCAAATAGAACTTTATAATCAAGAAAGTACCAGTATTATTTATTAAAAAAAAGATCATTACATTTCAAACGACATATAAGTTAACCAACACAAAATAAGTTGTATGATGATTTTGCCCTTGAAATAAACCGTTTGTAAAGGAAATATATTTGATTGTTCTTATTTGAAATAACATTCAAAATTCAGGATTAAATGTATCACAATTAAAAAATCAGAAACCAAAGTAACACAAGTTCCAAACTACAAAGACTGTGTAATTCGCCCAAAAAAGATTAATAAAATTTAAAATTTTATTTGATTGCATATATTTTGAAAATAATTTTTTAAACTTTGAAAATTCAAAAGTTATTTGGTTGTATATATTTTGAAAATAGTTTCATTTTCGTAGCCCAAATCTCATTATAAAATTTGTATGCATATCTTTTGGGATGGATGTTAAAAGCAGTTTTTTGACTTTTAATCTCTCTTAAGTCTTATTTCTCTACTTTTTTTATACATTTTCTTAACAAAAAAGTCGAAAAATTAGCTTTTAACCTATTTCATATAATATTATTTAATTATACATTATAAAATTTGTTATTTAATAATTATTTTCTATTGCATTACTGTAATTAATATATATTTTGCCACTTTTACTATTGAGGACATTTGGATGAGGATGGTTTTAATTTTGTTGAGACCTCAAATAAGAATTTATTATTATTATTATTATTTTAGACAAGGAATGTTGTATTCGGCAATCAATAAATGACAATTGGTTCTTATTTTTGTGGGCCTTTGAACAGAGATATTTTTTTTATAGGCCCAGGCTGCATTATTCAACCCAATCTTACCTTCTTTTGACACAAGCTTAACGGGGCTAAAAGGCCCAAATTCTAAACTCAAAGCCCATAGATAAAATAACCCCAGACTGCATTATCCAACCAAAGGGGGGATTCCGTTTGAACCCAAAATGTCTTAGTACATCCAATTTAATTTATAAATTTTAATTCTTATTATATTTTAATATAAATTTACTAATAAGGATAACACGTATTAAATCTTAAAATAATTTTTTTTTCTCATGATATACCCTAATCAGTTATTTCTATTTAAATATCTGTATCTTCTTTTCCAAGAGATCAAAGTTATTTCTTCTTCTTCTTTTTCTTCCTCCAAAACTCCAATCCACCCTATCAAAAATCACTTTCATCAACAACATCATTATTTTTTATTATTTTGAAACCCTAAACCTTAAGAAGAAAGTTTGAACAAAATCAAATAATAGATGAAAGTAATAATCAAAATAGTTTTTTGAAGCAACCCATCAAAAATGAGTTAAGTATTCATATAAAGGGATTTCACAATTTTTGTAGAGTATCATCAATTATTTTCTAATTAAATGCTCAGTAGTTAGATTAACAATAACATATTATTAGAGTTGTTCTTATTTTGTTATTTCAATAGTACATTATTTGAGAACTACTTTTTCTTGTTAGTGTCTAATGCTTATAAGTTTAGTTTTTACTTTTTCGCGAGCAATTTTATGGATAATTTATAATGTAGAAGTTTTTTTTTTTGTATTGAAAAGTTTTATAATGCTTATGTAAAAGTTTGGTTTTCTTTGTATTTATAATGCTTATGTACTTATAATTTTTTTTTTCCCTATATTTAAGAATTATTTTCTATATTGAAAAGTTTTTGAAATAATTTAATTTTTTAATTTGTTTATTATTTATTGTTTGGGTTTACCTTTAGGGTAATTTAAGAAAAATAATAGAGCGTAATGAGAGTAAAATAAAATTTTAAATAATTAAACAGGGTGTATTTAAAAATTAAGAATACTTAATGATTTTTTTGGTGTAAATAGAATCTCCCAACGCAAAGCTTGCCTACTATTGGAACAAGTCCATTGGGTCTAAAAGGCCCAAATAATCAATTAAGGCTTATTTTGACAATTAAAAAAAAAAATTAATTTATTGGCTTATCGACTTACTTAGGCCTCATTATCTCTATATATATATATATTTTTTTTATACATTTTTTTAAAAAAAAACAAAAAATTAACATTTTTCTTACTTCCCAAAACAAACCTAAATCCATTTGGAAAATGTCTCGTAGCTCAAATTTTGTGGCTCAAAAATGGCTCAAAATTTGAGCTACGTAGCATTGTCGAATCCATTTAGATTCAACTCTATGCATTCAATATACTTTGGTGGGTTTAGCCTAAAACATCATGTCTATACTTTATCAACGCTAAGGGTCGGAATTTTTGACATGCTAACATGACTCAAATTATACGTGAAAGTAGCAGTTTAGAGTTGACTATTTTTCGACATGAATATATATATATATATATGACCTATAAAGCACGGATACTTCAACTAGGGTGACGTATCCGTATCATATCCGTATCGGATACTGATACTTCTTGGATACTCGCGGATACGTATCGGATACTTATTAAAAGTATCGGATACTTCTTAATTATTTTTTCAGTAATTTTGAAGTATCAGATACTCCAAGTCATGTTTACTTGTTTTATGAAATTAGAATTGTAATATTTCTTGCATCGTAATATAATATAATATAATATAATTGCAAGTATAAATATAAGAATATTTTTCTAATACTTTGTTAAGTTCTTCGATAAAAAAGAGCATAGTGAGTTAAATAATAGAACTTATCAAATTGATGTATTCTAATTATTTCAAGTATGTCCCCCATAACTACATAGAAAGTAAGAATTAACAAGAGAATATAACAATGGTAAAATTAAATATCAATAAATAAATAAATAAGTAAACTTGAATACAATATTTTTCCCTAGTGTCAAAGGAAAAAACATAGGGACAAGTTGTGAATTGTTCTATTATTGTAATATAAATATATTAAACTTGATATTGAAATGAAATATTTGCAAGACCTATTAAAAATTTAAAAAGTAAGCAAACTACTAGTTTAAATTAATACAAAATTTTTAAAGGTTAGTATTTTGCATTATAAAATTATATTGTTATTTCTCAACGTTCTTTAACTTATGTGTAACTCACTATTAATAATTTTCAAAAATATATTTTTCACAAACGTATCCTACTTGTACCAGTATCCTATTTTTTTAGGTTTTGTCGTATCGCCGTATCCGTATCGTGTTATATCCGTATCTCGTATCCGTATCTATTCTTCCGAGGGTATGACTCAGTTAAATAAGTTGAATTAGTGTCAAACTTACATAATATAAAATTGACACAAATAACTCGTTTAATAAAAATGTAGTTACACTTTTTAATATAATTTTCATTATAGGGTGCCATGGCATTTTTTATGGGTTTGGTCCATTGTAAGATCGATTTCAGTAATTCAATCATCTTCATTTTTTGTATGGATATTTTATTTAATGAATTCTAAAAAGTGAATGCCTCAGATTATTTAAATTGTTCTCAAAATTGACATACCAAATCCAAACACTCTATCAAATTGAAATAACTACCTTAAAAGAAGCCAAACCCTTTTTTAATCCCTTATATAACTCGATCTAACTTATTAGAAATATATATATAAAGTAAGATTTTAAAGCTAATATATATATATATATATTTTAATTCAAGATATTGTGTTTGGTCTACCATTATATAGTTAATTTAGTAATAATAATAATAATAATAATAATAATAATAATAATAATAATAATAATAATAGTAGGATATAGGGGTTCTTTTTTTAGGGTCTCTGGTATTAAGATTTTATAGCATAACGGACATCTAATATTTTCATAATGTCTAAACTCTCTCAATTTGATCAAGAGAAATTTCATTCAAAGAATTTCTCTGGACTTCCCAGAGAAATTCTGGATTAGAGAAATGTTATCCAGAAAAATTCTGGACTAGAGAAATTCTCTCTAACCCAAATAAATTCTCTGTTTCTCTCCAGAGAAATTTCCAGATTATGTAAGGGTTTTTTTTAAGGGTCCCTAGTATTAAGATTTTATAGCATAAAAGATATCTAATATTTTTATAATGTCTAAGGTCCCTCAATTTGATCCAGAGAAATTTTATCTAGAGAATTTTCTGGACTTCCCAGAGAAATTCTCTCCAACTTAGAGAAATTTCCAAATTATGTAAAGAACTAACAGCTATGGTTTTAACTCAAAAAAAAAGGGGGGGCAAAATAACAACACCACCACCAGCACTAATGCAAAGAGAAATATGCACACCAGACAGATCATGCACAAAATTATTGCACTGAGTACAACCAAGAAACGAAATTTCTCTGGACTTTCAAATTTCTCTGACCCACTATCCAGAGAATTTCTCTGGCCTTCTCTCATCTACAGAGAAATTTCCCTTCTCTCCAGAGAAAATTGAAATTTCTCTGAATAAAATTGTTTGCTTCTGTAGAATCATTTATCTGTGAAACCAGAGAAAATTCAAATCCTTTACTAAAGAAAATTCAAAATCTTGTACTAGAGAAAATTGAAACCAGAAAAAATTCCAAATCCTCCTTTATCAATTGAATAGAAGAGAAAGAATGAGAAGTGTAATATATATACTAATAGTACACAACCAAAGTAAAGTTCTCACTAAAAGAAAATTCTGGACCAGAGACTGAAACCCAGAGAAAATAGGTCTTCTATTGATTTGAAAAGTTACTGCAAATAAGTTGTCCAAATTTATACATTTCGCACTACCAATGGCCGACATTACGTAGCTCAAACAGCAAAAGCTATTAGAGAGGAAGAGAGAGATTCTAGAGAGAGAGTTTGAGATTCCAGAGAAAGAGAAACAATGGCAGCAACAGTGACTAGTGCGTGGGCAAAACCAGGCACCTGGGCACTCGATTCTGAAGAGCACGAATCGGAGCTTCAAAACGAAGACAAGAACCACCGTGCCAACGACGGCGGACTTCCCTTCTCTTGCGGCGATAAAGACGAAGAAGAGAAGCCCCAAAAAATCCCTCTTTCCGAGTTCAACAACCCTACCCCTGCCAAACGCCTCACCAACACAGATTTGATGTTGCTTTCTACCGGTCCACGCAAGTGAACCGCCGAGGAGCTCGATCGGTCTAGGCTTGATGGTGTTGGTTTTGAAAGAAGAGAGAAATGAGAGAAATAAGGGTTTTTTGGGTCTGATTTTAGGGCTGATAATTCTGAGAGTTAGGTATCGAGGAAGAGCTTTGTTCTTTCGGAGGAGAGTCATATTTCTCTGATATGATATAAGGGTGTGGGTGCAGGGACCTTAGACATCAAAAAATAATATTGTGGATCTTTTCCATCACTAAAAATGGGAGAGGGACCTTAGACTAATTTTTCCTAAGATATAATGTAAATTAAGAAAATAAGATTGAATTGATATAAAATATTCTTATGAATAATTTTATTCAATAGAGAATAACTTCATTAAATTTATTTTGAGAATAAAATTTTTATTCTTTTCATTCACTTAAATTTTTTATTAAGCATACTAACAAGACAAGAATAAGACATGGACTGAAAATAACATAACATGATAACACGAAATAATAAACGAGCTGAATTAATATTAAGGTAATTATTTTATGAACTGGAAATGAAAAGATACGAACATGACATAATACAATACGATGCTGACCTGTAATCAAAGCCATGTATTGGCTTATTTGGGCCCTAGAAGGCCCATACAAACGGTTGGGGAGCCCCAAACAAAACACTGCTAACTAATTGGACACATTTGGCCCTTTTGGGATTATTCTATGTTACAAAAAGAGTAGTGTTGCACAAATAAAAAATTTATACATAAAATTAATATAAAATGTGTACGGGGATGAAATATTCAGTTCTTCGTACTTCTTGAACCCAAGCATCACGTAATACCGCTTAACCTAAAAACCAAAAGATGGTGAGCTGCTCGGCGGTGTGTTACTATAGCGATCCCGGGTTTTACCCCTTGTGTACGGTGATCCGGACTTGTTTTCGTAGATGTTAGTAGTTCCTTATATCTTGTTTACATCCTTTCGTACTTTGTATTTGAGTTATAGGATGTGTTGGGCAGGTTTGTTACAGGTTGGTTGAACTTAGAAACCAAGAGTAGTTGCCCAGATTTTTGCCTTCACGTTCGAGCGGAGCTTTTGACGCTTGAGCGGGACCTTCTTTGTTGCTTCTCCGCTCGAGCGGGAGTTCTGATGCTCGAGCGTGATTCTCCATCTCCAAGTATTTCTTTTGCAGTGTTGGACGCTCGAGCGGGAGTTTTGACGCTCGAGCGTGAATTCGTGTGTGACGCTCGAGCGGGAACCTGGTTCAGCAAAAAGTTCTGCAAGTGTGTATCCGCCGCTCGAGCGGGATTTTTGACGCTCGAGCAGGAGTCTGTGAGTGACGCTCGAGCGGGGGTTTCCACGCTCGAGCAGGGCGACTTTTATATAAAGCTGAGATCCGACTTTTTGGATCACTTTTTCACATCCTCTTCTCTCTCTTACTTTTCCAAAACTCCATTGTTGAACACCTCACTCTAAAACCTAACTTCTCTCTTAGGATTGATCTAGCTAGAGTGATTTCCTTACCTTGGGCCTTTGTAAAAGTTGTGTGGATCGTCAAGGGCTATTTTCTAATCTGAAAATTTTGGGATTTGGAGCATCTTCATTTCGTCATCTTCTTCCCTTGGGCTCCGAATTTGAGGTAGGGATTCCTACACACTCTTATAGTCTTTGACATAAATTTTTGGTTGTTTTGATAAAGTGTTGAAGTTGGGTGATTTTGGGACTTAGGGTTTCAAATTGTTAAAAAGAGGGCTTTGTTATTTTGATTTTAAAAGTGTGTTTTGGGTTCAAAATAATGGTATTGTTATTGGTTGTTGATATTTAGACTATTGGGTCAATATTGGGAAATGGGGTAGAAAACCCAAATTTGTTGCATGAATTAATTGGTATAATTAATTTGGAAAGTTGGGGATTTATGGAATTGAGTGGGAATTAATGAAATTGGCTCATTATATTGTAAAATGGTGGAGTTGGATTTATTTAATCGCTCACTTTCGAAAACATCGATATCTTATTTGTTGGAGCTTTTATTATCTGTTTAGAAATAACTACTTGGGCTACCAGTGGAGGGTAGTTTTGATTGTTGTAGACAATGCATGATGATTAGGCAAACTAAAACTAATCGATTGGATGTGTCATAGAGTATGACGGTTGATAGAATACGTTAACGTTATATATTAATTGATTGTGTATATGACTTATATGTATATACATTGTGTGTGTGGGAGGAGATAGGGGATGTACTCCACGGTTTAGGGGAAGATAGGGGATGTACCTCTAAACCGGATGTTGATTGGGAGGAGATAGGGGATGGACTCCACTGATACAGCTCATATGCTTGTCAGTTAATGTGTTGATATAGCTAATATGCTTATCTATGGAAGTGTTGATACGGCTCATATGCTTATCTTTGGAAGTGTTGATATAGCTAATATGCTTATCTGTTGAAATGTGGATACAGCTTGTATGCTTATCTGTTGAGATGTTGATACAACTAGTATGTTTATCTATTGTAAAACGGGAAGCGTTTAATGTGAGTCACTATCTCTTATAAGTGGTTGGCCAGGTTCTGAGCCGTTGATGGAAATTGAGAAAATGATGAGAAATGGAAACTGAAATGAGATATGAACATTGTGGTCATGTAATGGAAATGTGTTACGAATTGATTTATGGTAATCGAACATTTATCAATAGCTAATGTCTTAGTTATTGCTCATACTGTGTTTAGCATATCTCTACTGGGCGTTGGCTCACCCTTTATGGGACATCATTTTCAGTACAGGTAGCATGCCATCTCCAAGGACATAGCTTGGATGATGTTGAGAGTTGAGGACTCTTTTTTTTTGGTTTATTTTATTTGTATTACATGTATATCAAGCCGAGGGCTTATTTTGTGTAGAGTTAGTACTCTTCTTTTGTGTAACTAAGTGTTGAGTTGTAAAGCTGTAAGCCCATAGGGCATTTGGTTTTGTTGTTAACATGTAATACAGTTGTAAGAACTACTTTGATGAATGAAATGGGTTGATTTCTCTTATATCAATGCATGTCTAAAGTAATGGGTTTTATGTATTTTTTTTTAGGGCGTTACAACTTGGTATCAGAGCGTACCGGATTCAAATGCTTTGGGTACGTGGGAAGTGATTAGTATCACAATGGGTTTGTCTCGCTTGTTAGAGACTTAAGTGTAATGTAATGTGTTTATGTGATAGCATGTTTATGTGACTATTTGGGTATGGGATTTGATTTCTGGGATATCGATTGGATCCTTGGGTTTCTGTGAGTCTTGTTGGAAAAGCACTTGATCAATGTTGTTTCTAACCGAAACTCTAGTAATGCCTTGGCTCTGTCATTATCCGGGAATGAAATTTGTAAGTGTTTATGTGTTTATGTGCTTACGTGGAGTGAATTACAGTTGTCCATGCATTAGGACGCGGGTGTTTAGTTTCAGTACATTTATGAATGTGCTAACGTCTTTGTTACCTTTAATAGGATGTCAGGATGAGGTGGTAGGCGTGGTAGGCCTAGGAGGCAGGAGGTGCCTTTACTAGATGACGTTCCGGCGATACAGGAGGGAGTTGGTCAGGCCAATGTGGCCGAGCCAGTGGGTCAGCAGGCTATGGGTGCTTTGGCCCGAGAGATAGCGGGAGCTTTGGGTATTCTCAGAGCTGAGCATCAGGTTGCAGAGGCAGGGCATTCTTTCTTGAAGAGGGAATTTTTTCGGTCTAACCCGGACGAATTTGTTGGAGATCCGAAAGAGCCACTTAAGGCTGATGAGTGGTTGGAATAGATGGAGAAGACATTCAAGATGCTTGGCATCGAGGATGGGGCTCTAAAGGTGACCTTGGCATCCTTTCAGCTTAAGGGAGATGCAGGTCAATGGTGGAAGTACGAGAAGGGCCGTGTTGGTGGTGGATGGGAGGCTTTTGTGAATGCCTTCCAATAGAAGTTCTTATCTTCAGTTGCTAGGGAGAAGCTGAGGGAACAGTTTTGCCAGCTTAAACAACAGGGTTTGTCAGTGGCCGAGTTTGAGGCCTCTTTTATTAGCTTGTCCAGGTTTGCACCTGAACTGGTGGCGTCCGAGGAACGCTGTTGCTTTGAGTTTGAGCGGAAGCTGAGGCGTGGACTCAAGCTGAGGGTTGGAGGGTCGTTTATCCGGGAGTATAGACGTTTGGTGGATGCTACAGCTCATATGGAGCTTATGATGCAGGAGGAGGATGATGAGAAGCATAGAGGCTCCAAGAAGAGCTAAGATGGCCAGAGTGATGGCAGGAGACAGAGGGGTTTTAACCCTCAGCAGTCTTAGGGCGGTTTGGCTAGGTCGACCTTTCCAGTGCCGAGTGCAGGCTCCGGGAGAGGTAGTCAGGAAGGCTTGACTTGTTATACATGTGGCCAGTTGGGTCACAAGTCTTCGGTTTTTCCATAGAAGGGAGGGGGTTAGCGAGCTGCTTCTTCTTCAGCTAGACCTCAGGGCCACAGTTAGGGCAGGGGCCAACCTTTGTCTTGTTATCAGTGTGGACAGCCTGGGCACCTGAAGAGGTTTTGCCCACAGTTGAGTGCCACTTCGGGAGCGTCTGGTTCTAGGCAGACGCAGAGTTATCAGCCAGTTCAGTTTGTACAGGCCTCGAGGGCCAATCCGGGAGCTTCGTCATCGCAGTCTGTGCAGCAGTCTTATGCTCCTAGAGGTGAGCAAGTCGATCAGGGGCCTACAAGGCGCGTGTATGCTGTTACTGCGCAGGACTTAGTACCGGCTCCATCAATAGTGAGAGGTACCTTTCTGTTTTGCAACTCGGTCGCTAGTGTGTTGATTGATACGGGTGCGTCTCATTCTTTTGTGTCTGCTACATTTGCATCTGTGTTGGAGTTGGAGTTAGCATTATTAGCATCTCCTATATGTGTTGTATCGCCTGTTGGGGGCGAATTGATTTTGAAACACTGATGTAGAGGTTGTGATATAGAGGTCGCCGACCGTAGGCTTCCTTTCCCTTTTGTTGTTATGCCAATGAAAGGTTTTAATGTCATTTTGGGTATGGACTGGCTATCGTCATACCGGGCAGTTATTGATTACTACCGCCAGAGGGTTACTTGTTGTACCGTGAGCGGGGAGTGTTTCCATTTCTTGGGGGATCGGGTTGGTAGTGTGTTGCCACCGATGTATGATCCGCGAGGGCGGGGTGAGCTTAGTGGTCTACTTGCTAGCTTTTTGAGTGGTGAGTGTGACGAGACCCAGACTGTATTGCTGAGGGTGGTTTGTGAGTATTCGGATGTTTTTCACGAGGATCTCGTTAGTTTGCCACCTCACCATGAGATTGAGTTCTCCATTGATTTAGTGCCCGGTACGGCGCCGATTTCTATGGCACCTTACCGTTTTGCCCCAGCTGAGTTGAGTGAGTTGAAGATTCAGCTCCAGGAGTTGCTGGATAAGGGCTTTGTTCGCCCTAGTGTTTCGCCATGGGGAGCACCGGCCCTCTTTGCTAAAAAGAAAGATGGTGCCTTGAGATTGTGTATCGATTACTGAAAGTTGAATCGGGCTACGGTCAAGAATAAGTACCCTATGCCCCGTATAGATGATCTGTTCGACCAGTTGAAGGGTTCCCGTTGTTTCTCTAAGATAGACTTGAGATCGGGTTACCACCAGTTGAGGATCAGGGAGGAGGATATTCTGAAGACAGCATTTCGTACGCGATATGGCCATTAAGAGTTTCTGGTGATGCCATTTGGGCTCACTAATGCACCGGCAGTTTTTATGGATTTGATGAACTGGATATTCCTGGAATTCTTAGACCGTTTTGTAGTCGTCTTCGTGGACGACATTCTTATCTATTTACCTTCTGAGGAGGAGCACGAGGAACACTTGAGAGTGGTGCTTGAGTTGCTTAGAGCCCATAAGCTGTATGCCAAGTTCGGGAAGTGTGAGTTTTAGCTAGGAGAAGTCAAGTTCTTAGGCCATGTAGTATCCGGGGAAGGAGTGTCTGTTGATACATCCAAGATTGAGGTAGTGCAGGATTGGACACAGCCTAAGAGTGTGTTTGAGATCCGTAGTTTCCTGGGGTTAGCTGGGTATTACTGCCGGTTTGTGAAGGATTTCTCCAGGTTAGCTTCACCGTTGACTGGATTGACTCGGAAGGGAGTCAAATTCGTATGGAGTGAGACTTGTGAAAAGTCGTTTCAAGAGCTGAAAGTTAGATTGACCACCGCTCCGGTCTTGATTATTCCAGAGAGAGGGTTGGGTTATGCGGTTTATTGTGATGCCTCACGAGAGGGTTTGGGTTGTGTGTTAATGCAAGAGGGGAAAGTGGTAGCTTATGGTTCACGTCAGTTGAAAATACACGAGAAGAACTACCCTACACATGACCCAGAGCTAGCAGCAGTGATCTTTGCCTTGAAAATCTGGACGCATTACCTATATGGTGAGAAGTTTGAGGTGTTCTCGGACCACAAGAGTTTGAAGTATCTGTTTACACAGAAAGACTTGAACTTGAGGCAGAGGAGGTGGTTGGAGTTTATTAAGGATTACGACTTCGAGTTGCACTATCATCCGAGAAAGACCAATGTTGTGGCCGATGCACTTAGTAGAAAATCCATTAGTGATGTAGCTTGTATAGCCATCAGGGAATGGGAGATGTTGGGGGCGCTTGGCGAGTTTGATTTGCTTCTGGGCGAATCCGTTGAGGCTGCGGCCTTGTTTTCTATTATTGCGCAGCCTACACTTATGACTCGAGTGTTCGAGGCACAAAGAGGTGACCTTGAGGTAGAATCCCTCCGAGAGAAGATCTCCAGCGGGAAGGTTGAGAAGGGTTTGTCTGAGTATCCTGACCAGAGTGTGAGGTACCGAGACCGATTGTTCGTGCCGGAGTCCTGTCGAGAGAAGGTACTCTGAGAGTTTCACCATTCACGCCTTGCGGTGCATCCGGGAGGCACCAAGATGTATTGCGATTTGGGGCGCCAGTTTTGGTGGAGGGGTATGAAGAGGGATGTGGCGGTTTTCGTTTCTAAGTGCCTTACTTGTCAGCAAGTGAAGGCCGAGCATCAGAGGCCAGCGGGCTTGTTGTAACTCTTGCCTATTGCCGAGTGGAAGTAGGAGCATGTCACTATGGACTTCGTTGTAGGTCTTTCGAGGATTCAGCGGGGTAGTGATGCTATTTGGGTGGTTGTAGACCGGTTGACTAAGTCGGCACACTTTATCCCTGTGCGCGTGAGATTGCACGGGGTCCCAGTAACGATCGTCTCAGATAGAGATCCTCGTTTCACTGCCAGGTTGTGGCAGAGTTTGCAGAGTGCCTTGGGCACTAAGTTGACCTTTAGCACGGCCTATCATCCTCAGATTGACGGGCAGTCCGAGCGTACTATTCAGATCCTTGAAGATATGCTTCGAGGTTGTGTCCTTGACTTTTGTGGGACGTGGGAGAGGCACTTGCCATTGGTGGAGTTTGCCTACAACAACAGTTTCCAGTCTAGTATCGGTATGGCACCGTTTGAGGCCTTGTATGGCCGACCATGTAGGTCTCTAGTTTGTTGGGCCGAGGTGGGTGATGCACCGTTGTTGGGTTCGGAGTTGGTTAGGGAGACGATGGAGAAAGTTGAGCTTATCCATAGGAGGCTTGTTATAGCCCAGAGTCGTCAAAAATCTTATGCTGACCGTAGGAGGCGACCTTTGGTGTTTGAGGTGGGTGATCATGTTTTCTTGAAAATATCACCTAGGCGAGGTTTGATGAGATTCGGGAAGAGTGAGAAGTTATCCCCCTCAGTTTATTGGTCCCTTTGAGATCTTTGAGAGGATTGGGGAAGTTGCTTACCGTTTGGCTTTGCCACCGCAGTTGTCCGGGGTGCATGACGTATTTCATGTGAGTATGCTTCGGAAATATGAGCCAGACCCATCACATGTATTGGATTGGACCGACCTAGAGGTAGATGAGGATGCCTCGTACGAGGAGAGACCGATTCGGGTCTTGGATAGGCGGGATCAAGTCTTGCGAGGCAAGACCATTCCCTTGGTAAAAGTTTTGTGGAAACATCACGGAGTGGAGGAAGCCACTTGGGAACGTGAGGTGGAGGTCCGAGAGAAATATCCGGATCTATTTGTGGATGTTTGAACATATATTGCATATTTTGTGTATTTTGAACCTTAAGAGTATTGAATATATCTTAGGTTGTAAAACATGGTTTATGTTTTGGTTTAATGAAAGAAATTTGAAACTTGCCTCAAAATAGAAGTTTAGTATAACATTGCATATGTTGAATATTGTAAAGTTGGTAAATTCCAAAGGAATGCATGTTGATAATGCAGGTTGTTATTTATGATGTGAATTGCCTCTTGATAAGAGATGAGATTGACCGGTAATGGGTCGGAATGTTTAAAATTATGTTGTAATATTGTTGGAAATGGAGAAAACATGTTTTTGAAAACTTGTGTTTAATTTCGGGGACGAAATTCTTTAAGGGGGGGAGGTTATAGCGATCCCAGGTTTTACCCCTGGTGTACGGTGATCCGGACTTGTTTTTGTAGATGTTAGTAGTTCCTTATATCTTGTTTACATCCTTTCGTACTTTGTATTTGAGTTATAGGATGTGTTGGGCAGGTTTGTTACAGGTTGGTTGAACTTAGAAACCAAGAGTAGTTGCCCAGATTTTTGCCTTCACGCTCGAGCGGAGCTTTTGACGCTTGAGCGGGACCTTCTTTGTTGCTTTTCCGCTCGAGCGGGAGTTCTGACGCTCGAGCGTGATTCTTCATCTCCCAGTATTTCTTTTGCAGTGTTGGACGCTCGAGCGGGAGTTTTGACGCTCGAGCGTGTGTATGACGCTCGAGCGGGGAGTTTTGCGCTTGAGCGGGGACCTGGTTCAGCAAAAAGTTCTACAAGTGTGTATCCACCGCTCGAGCGGGATTTTTGACGCTCGAGCGGGAGTCTGTGAGTGACGCTCGAGCGGGGGTTTCCACGCTCGAGCGGGGCGACTTTTATATAAATCCGAGATCTGACTTTTTGGATCACTTTTTCACATCCTCTTCTCTCTCTTACTTTTCCAAAACTCCATTGTTGAACACCTCACTCTAAAATCTAACTTCTCTCTTAGGATTGATCTAGCTAGAGTGATTTCCTCACCTTGGGCCTTTGTAAAAGTTGTGTGGATCATCGAGGGCTATCTTCTAATCTGAAAATTTTGGGATTTGGAGCATCTTCATTTCGTCATCTTCTTCCCTTGGGCTCCGAATTTGAGGCAGGGATTCCTACTCACTCTTATGGTCTTTGACATAGATTTTTTGTTGTTTTGATGAAGTGTTGAAGTTGGGTGATTTTGGGACTTAGGGTTTCAAATTGTTAAAAAGAGGGCTTTGTTATTTTGATTCTAAAAGTGTGTTTTGGGTTCAAAATAATGGTATTGTTGTTGGTTGTTGATATTTAGACTATTGGGTCAATATTGGGAAATGGGGTAGAAAACCCAAATTTGTTGCATGAATTAATTGGTATAATTAATTTGGAAAGTTGGGGATTTATGGAATTGAGTGGGAAATAATGAAATTGGCTCATTATATTGTAAAATGGTGGAGTTGGATTTATTTAATCGCTCACTTTTGAAAACATCGATATCTTATCTGTTGGAGCTTTTATTATCTGTTTAGAAATAACTACTTGGGCTACCGGTGGAGGGTAGTTTTGATTGTTGTAGACAATGCATGATGATTAGGCAAACTAAAACTAATCGATTGGATGTGTCATAGAGTATGACGGTTGATAGAATACGTTAACGTTATGTATTAATTGATTGTGTATATGACTTATATGTATATACATTGTGTGTGTGGGAGGAGATAGGGGATGTACTCCACGGTTTAGGGGAAGATAGGGGATGGACCTCTAAACCGGATGTTGATTGGGAGGAGATAGGGGATGGACTCCACTGATACAGCTCATATGCTTGTCAGTTAATGTGTTGATATAGCTAATATGCTTATCTATGGAAGTGTTGATACAACTCATATGCTTATCTTTGGAAGTGTTGATATAGCTAATATGCTTATCTGTTGAAATGTGGATACAACTTGTATGCTTATCTGTTGAGATATTGATACAACCAGTATGTTTATCTATTGTAAAACGGGAAGCGTTTAATATGAGTCACTGTCTCTTATAAGTGGTTGGCCAGGTTCTGAGCTGTTGATGTAAATTGAGAAAATGCTGAGAAATGGAAACTGAAATGAGATATGAACATTGTGGTCATGTAATGGAAATGTGTTACGAATTGATTTATGGTAATCGAACATTTATCAATAGCTAATGTCTTAGTTATTGCTCATACTGTGTTTAGCATATCTCTACTGGGTGTTGGCTCACCCTTTATGGGACATCATTTTCAGTACAGGTAGCATGCCACCTCCAAGGACATAGCTTAGATGATGTTGAGAGTTGAGGACTCTTTTTTTTGGTTTATTTTATTTGTATTACATGTATATCAAGCCGAGGGCTTATTTTGTGTAGAGTTAGTACTCTTCTTTTGTGTAACCAAGTGTTGACTTGGAAAGCTGTAAGCCCATAGGGCATTTGCTTTTGTTTTTAACATATAATACAGTTGTAAGAACTACTTTGATGAATGAAATGGGTTGATTTCTCTTATATCAATGAATGAATGAAATGGGTTTTATGTATTTTTTTTGAGGGCGTTACAGCTGCCGAATCAACCCTCCGACGGTCAAGTCAACACACTTAAAGGAGAAAAAGAAGAATAGATAGTGCTGTAGAGAGAGTGAATTCGGAATTCCTTCAGATTGCTTACCACTGACATCTCCATGTTTCTCCTTTTCTAGGCTGGCCATGCAACCTCAGAGATTGTGGGCGCACTACATCTGCTGTCCTTCTCTAGGCAGGCGGTTGTGCTCCCCTTTACCTTTCTTACACGTGTAGAGACCAAAACCTCCAAAAGTGTTTGTCGAACCGCCAAACGGTATTGACGCATATCAGGAATGGATTTTCCCTTTTTTACCATTGGTCCAAGTGGCTTACACAACTGGGCTATCACTTGGAAGAAGCAAACATCATAACAGACTGGGGCAACTAAGCTATAATAAACTGGTCCATCTGAATTGACTGGTCGCAGGGTGTGCGGTTCGGCATCTCAGCCTTGCCCCACTATCTCGTAGGACGTCTTGGCTCTACATCATCCCGGATTGTCCGTAATTCGGGCCAACGCATCAGTGCGGATCTAACCGAGTATCTAATTTTGCTGAATATTAGCTCGTTTGAGCACCTGCACGCCTCCACATTTTGGTCGGTTTGCCCGACCCAACGTAATGGGCCGGGGAGCCACGTTGGTTAAGTTCGGTCATGCACATGGTCTTTGGCCCTCGCAAGGCCCAACATCATATCCCATGCTGTTGTAACTCGGCCCATTTGTTCGGGGCAAATCTCCCTCTCAAAATGTTATGATAATTTTTTATTTTACCACTTAAAAAAGATATATGAAGTGATTTATATTTTTAATAAATTTTTGGTGCCATACTAAAAAAATATATTCTCAAACATTAAACTTGGACAAATTTTTTTTTAGCATTGATTGGTAATGAGCAAAAATAGACACACAAAAGATGCCAAGTCAATGAGTTCGGTGCCATCACACAACAAAAAATGAGATATTTGTAAATTGTAAGAACATCTCTAACCATTCTTTAAATTTTCATCTAATTTAATTTTAAATTTATGTAAAAATTTGAATTGATATGAACTACTCAAACCATTTCATTAAAATTTTATCAAAATCTTTTTAAAATTTTCCTCTTATCTCAAAATTATGTTTTCATCAAATTTGGTATATAAAAAAAATCATCTCTAATGTTTCATCTTTTTAAATTATCATCAAATTCTATTTTCATGAAATATTTGATGAATTCTTAATTTGATGGAAAAAAATATCTCCATTAATTAGATGAACATTAGATGAATAAATTATAAATAGTTTCTGAACACTTTTTGATTAAATAATTTATATTTGATGAAAGAAATTAAGAATTGAAGATACTCTAAGGTCGTGTTTGTTTTCTCACATGAGAGGCAAGATTGGAATAGGATGGATGTGGACCCTACTCATGGCTTGTTTGGTTGTGAAATAAACAATGGGATTGATACTTGAATGGGTTTAGTAATCCCATCAAACAAGTGGATTAGCTTGGCTGAGTAAAAAGTGGATTGAAAAAACAATAAAGATTAACAGCTCGAATTTAAGGCCCCGAATGGCCCGAATGATTTGGCACTCTCTTTTCATTTTGGACTCACGTGCATAGCTTTTTATCTCCAAAAATGTTTCATGCCCCCTTTTCCCCCCACCCCCTTTGACCCCCTCTCTCTCTTATTGGTTACATTTTCTTTTTCTTTTTTCTTTTTTTCCCGCTCCTCTAATCACCACCCGCCACGTGTGTGTGGGGGTTGTAGGGGTGGTGATTGGAGGGGGTCTCTATCATGACTCTTTTATCTCTCTCTCTGTCAGACCCAAACATCTGTGAATATTAAGTGATTACTATTGTTATAGAGTTTTCTCATCTCTATATTTCAATGGCGGTTTCGGAGGATGATTAATAATAGTAATAGTAATTGAAGAACCAGTAGCATATGATCTCTTATGCCCACCAAGTGCTTGCCTAGATGAGAAAACTCTATAACAAACAAGACCTTCATGGATTTTTCTCTTCAGAAACACATACATTTCGATTTTCAACAACCTCAAATGCTTCTTCATGGGTTTGATTCGAAACTCCATTGTTGTGAGCTCGAGCATTTTTGTGACTCGCTCTATGCCTACCAAGTACTTGATAAGATCGAAACACTTTGTGACAGAGCTCAATCTCATCAGACTCCTCTGTTTTATCATCATTATCTTCATACTTTGGTTTTAGTTCTTGTTCTTCGTCTCTCATCCATTTGTCTCTCGACATCATTATCAAACAATACGCAACGTCTTCTTCTGGAGTAGTGTCGAAGATTGAACTCACCGCCTTCGACTCGGACACACACGGCGGCAGAGGATGCTGTTGCTCCGACCAGCCCAGTTTTCATGATTTAGGCTTGGTTCTGACGATGGTGATTGTGATGGTGATGTGGAATTCCTGATTTACAAATTCATTTGGAACGGCGGTAAATTGGGTTCTTTGAAGACTTGGTCCTGCTCTCTTTGTCTTGAAGAATTAATTACAAAGCCACCAGAGCCAGAAACATAGATCGCAAAAGAGAACTCGGGATCTACTAAGCGAATGCTCTTCTTTGGATTCTCTCTCATCCCATAAGACAATAATACTTTCTCGTTATTCTCTTCTTCTGAAGATGATGAAGAAAAAGAAGACCCATTTCATTGGATTGTGATTGTTGTTCTGGTTTTGGTGGAACATAGAGATTCAACGCGTGGGTTTCACGCAGGTTTGGACAACTGGGCCAAAGACTACAACCAACACTGCTAACACATTCGGGCCATTCGGGGGGCGTAAGAGATTACATAGCATGACTGTTGAAAAAATAGCGTAAAAGATTAGGGCATTGATTTAGACCCCCTTAAAACACCCATTCCCACAACCCCCTCACACACATGGAGGTTGAGGATTGGGTGAGAAGAAAAAAAAAAAAAAAGAAGTTAACTAATCAAAACTAAAAGGGGTGAAGGGGGTGACCCCCAAAGGGAGTCTCAACCTTTATTCAAGAGATTAATATTGGAAAGAGTGTTTTGCCCCCTCTCCCTTATATCAATCAGCTTTTTTATTCGTGTCCGCATTTCATTTGAAAAGATTAGCATAATATTAGGGCCATTTATGATATTTTATATATTAAATCCATTTAAAATAGTAAAATAAATAAAAAGATTATTGCTATGATATTATTAATCTGATACTATATAAACAAATATTCTTTATCTTACATTTTTAAACTATTCTCACTTTATTACTAATCTTTTCATTCAATCTTACTATATTCGTAATCTCATCCAATCTAATCCGTCAAAAAACATGAGAGGCCTATGGACTTGAAAGCAAATTGACCTCATGTATTTTGCCCCTTTAATATTTGACTATTTTTTTCACTTTAGTCTTTAAATTTTTTTTTTCCCTTTTACCTTGATCCTTCATGTTTTAAATTTTTTTTTCAATTTCTTCTAGAAGTTATTCAAAATTATACAAAAATTGACACATTGACAATCACATTGCATAAATATTTTATTATATATAACTTATACTTTTGACACAATCTAAATCATAATATAATAATATAATTTTTGCACCATGTGAAGCTAACATGACATTTTTAGTTTAATTTTGAATAGAAGTTAGTTTTATGAGTTAATTAGGAGAGTAAAAAAATAAAATTTTTTAAAAGATCTTAAAATATGAAGGGTTAAAATAAGAAAAAAAATATTTAAAGAATCTAGTGCCGGCCCTCGGCATGGGCCAATAAGGCCATAGCCTAGTACCCTTCAAAATAGACCTAAAAAGGGCCCCTTTATTATGGTTTAGTGTAATATATTAGGTATGTTTTAAGTTCAAAAAAAATTAAAGAAGGCCCAAACTAAATTAAAATAAATTAACCCATTAAAAAATTGAAAGGCATATTTAAAAAAATTAACATTGTTATCCATTGAAAATAGATCCAAAAAAAAGGGTCCCCTCCTATTATAGTTTATTGTAATATATTAGGTATGTTTTAAAACAAAAACAAAAAAAAATTAAGGAAGACTGAAACTAACTTAAAATAAATTAACCCATTAAAAAATTGAAAGGCCCATTTAAAGTAATTCGCATTGTTATCCATTGAAAATGATTTTACCAAAAAACTAGATTATGCAAGTATGATTGATTTATTTACTTCAAAAAATGCAAGAAGAGCGAGGATCAAACGACATTTATTAATTGTTGTAATGTAATACTAAGTATTTTTTATGATTTTGACACAAATCTTTTGTCTTTGTCTTTTATCTTAATTTTTTTCTCATTTTTTTTCATTCAATTAAAAAAAAAATGTGAAGGGCTTCAAAAATTTATTAGTTGATTATTGACTTTGGGCCCCGAAAATCTAAAAGCCGGGCATGAAAGAATCAAAATAAAAAAATGACAAAATGTAATTTACCCCTTGAATCCCAATAGATTAATTGCAATTGCTGATGTCCTTGTAGCCTTGTGATGCAGGTGCAATATTTAGGTGTTTTGTAAGGGATGGGCGTGGGAGTTTAACTTTAAAAAAATGACAAAATGTAATTTACCCCTTGAATCCCAATAGATTAACTGCAGTTGCCAATGTCCTTGTAGCCTTGTGGTACGGGTGCAATATTTAGGTGTTTTGTAAGGGATGGGCTTTGTAACGCCCTCAAAATTAAACCCCTTAAATATAAAACAAGACATGCATTATTAAAAGGAAACATTATACTATTTCAATCATCAGAGTCTTAAGAAATAAAAAACATCATAATATTTGCCTTAAAGGCTTACATCTTGCCAAGTCAATGCTTGGACACAAAACATGAGTTCTAACTCAAAACAAATAAAGCCCCAGGCTTGAATTACATATAACTCAAATAAAGCAAATAAAGTAAAGCAAGTCCTCGAGAGTCCAAATCCTCACAAGCTAAGTCCTTGGAGGTAGTGAACCACCTGAACCTGAAAATGAAGTTCCCATATAGGGTGAGCCACAGCCCAGTAGAGAAATACTAAACCAGGCATAAGAATTAACTAAAGCAGTAGTACCCAATACATGGTTAATACAAAATATTCAATTTACAATATTATGACACAAATGTCTACGTTGTCTATGACACATGGTCTATGACACCTTTTACTTTCCATTTACACAGACATGGCTCAGAACCTGGCCAAACAACTCAACAAGGTTAACAAATCAGGTTAAACCTTTCTTAGAACATAATAAACACACATGCTGGTGTTATATCAATCTCAATCAATTTCACTTCCATACTTCCCAACTGATACACGTGGTAGTGATATATCATATCAACAACAAATAGAAATATTTCTATTATCAATAAGTACACACATATGTGATACTACTGGAGTCCATCCCCTATCTCCTCCCAACAAATCCGGTTTAGAGGTCCATCCCCTATCTTCCCTTAAACCGTGGAGTTCATCCCCTATCTCCTCCAAAACCAAATGCATATGCAACATAATCAATACTTGCCATATACAACACATAATCAATACACGAATGTTCTGTATTAACTCAACAGTCAAATAAATGACTCAATTTCAGTTATACCTAAGCCGCATGCAAGGTCTACAACAATCAATGGCTACCCTCCACCGATAGCCCAAAACAATTATTTCTAAACAAGAAATAAATATAACAACACAAATAATCTCAATTTCACAGATGAGTGATTAAATATTCAACTACGTCAATTTATCTCATAATCCCCCAATTTCATGAATTAAACCCAATATTACAATTTCCCTTAAATTAATTATATAAATTAATCTATGACAAACCCTAAGGTTTCTCCCAAAATTACCAAACCACCCCCACATACCGAAATACCACCACTTAGGATTAAAACGTATAAATGGAGTAGGAAATCCCTACCTCGAAGAAATAACTCAAGAAGAAGAAGATGAAGATGATGCCCAAACTTCAAAGTGCTCCAAACCAACAATAGCTCAGATTAAATGAAAGCCCTCGCTCTCCTCTATCTTATTTGTGAAGGAACTAGGGTAGAAATCCACTCTAGATAGATCAATCCTAGGGAAGAAGGTGAGTTGGGAGAGAGAGAACTCGTAACCTAGGGTTTAGAATATGAAAGGGGCTCAAAAACTGAATTAAAACACGCTGCTGCGTATTTAAGTCTGACAGGCTCGCTCGAGCGAAGACCTGGTCGCTCGAGCGACCAGACACAGACAAAACTCGCTCGAGCCAAGAAAGGCTCGCTCGAGCCAGCTAATACTGCTCTCAGGTCTAGCACTGGACGCAATTCTCGCTCGAGCCAAGAAATGCTCGCTCGAGCGAAGAACCAAAAACGAAGACCTCGCTCGAGCGAAGAGAAGCTCGCTCGAGCGACCAAGCCAAAAACTGAACATGCAGACTTGGTTTCTAAACCCAACCAATCTGCAACCAACCTGCTAAACACATCCTATAACCCAAGAATAAGGAATTAAAGGACAACAACAACAAATATAACAGCGGAATCCACGGAACGTAAGTCCAGATACAATAATCAAATGGGAAAAAGACCGGGGTCGCTATATTTAGGTGTTTTGTAAGGGATGGGCTTGGGAGTTCAACTTAAAAAAAATGACAAAATGTAATTTACCCCTTGAATCCCAATAGATTAACTGCAGTTGCTGATGTCCTTGTAGCCTTGTGGTGTGGGTGCAATATTTAGGTGTTTTGTAAGGGATGGGCTTGGGAGTTCAACTCATTCAAAGTGTTAAGTTAACAGTTAATAAATAACAATTGACTTTCCCTAATAAAAAATAAAAAAGGTCACGACAGCTCTTATTATTGTGCATGTGACTCGTGCGTATTAGGGATTTGCTTTTTTTAGTATTTTTTGTTGACTTATTTTTACTTTTAGTAAATTTTATGAAAAAAATATTAGGTTTTTAGATTCGACTTGGCGAGACACAGTAAAAAAAGCTAAAAATAAAAAAATAAAAGCAGCATACTTTTTTTGGGCTTATTTTGATTTTTTTAATTATGTTTTGATTTTTTTTTTAAAAAACACTTTTTAAATTTAGGGCAAATTTCACTTTATCCGCTTGTAGTTCGGATTGGGTATGGATTACTCTCCTGACATTCGGAAATCACCACATAACCCTCACGTGGTTTATGGACTAAAATGCACCGTTAATTTTTCTGTCTAAGATAACGGACTGTGGGAGTCACATGCCTATATAGAGATAGTATGTCTACTTTTAGGGCAAAAATACCCTTTATACATCTTCAAATTTATCAAAGAATGCCATTATTTTTTCGTCTCTCTATACTCGATTTCTTTTCCACCAGTACCTCCTATTCATGTTGGTATATTTCTGATAAACTAAACCTTAGAAAAATATCCACATAGAGCTCCAATAACAATAACCATAGAGTTTTGATTACCACCATGAACCCATCGCCCTTCCATCATATCTCTAGAGCCATTTTCTTTATTTGCTTTCTTTTTTGCTTGCTTGTCCTCAACAAAATCAAAGATGCCCAAACTTATCAATATAATAACAAAAATGAGTGAGACCACTAAAAAGAGGAGCACTAATAGCTCTAAAGTGGTGTGGGTCCCACATGATGGGATGTTTTGCTCTTGTGTTTTTTTTTTTTTTTTTTTTTGAATTTCCACCTCATTAGTGGTCAATTAGTGCTCCCAAATTAGTGGGATGAATCATTGTTGATATAATAATATACATACCCAAACAACTTACACTCCCAACAGCGCATACCAAACTAACCTCAACATTCTCCTCTCTATTCTCTCTACCAAACCAAACCACTGCTACTAAATAAGTAATACAAAAACGTCCCAATTCGAAGGTTGTTACGATTTGGTACATAATAAAACCAAATATTAATCCAAATAATTCTAACTTTATAACTTAATTTCTAATTTGTAACTTTGTTTTGGTCTCTAGTTTAATTACATTTATAATATACATATATATATACACATACTTATATACATGTGTACATATATAATACACATAACCAAACAAAAAAAATTAACAGATTCATTGGGGCGAATAGATTATGAACACTGGGAATTCGAACGTGTTGTGGCTGAGACCTAGAAATTTGATTGTAATAGGTCCCATGACTGAGAAATTAGATGGTGCTACGTGCCATCATTGGAGGTGATTGGGAATGACATAGGCAGTTGTTGTGGATAGAGTGTAAGGCGGTGATGCTATAGTGAAGGAATGAGAAGAGAAAAGAATGAGAATAAAGAGGAATGGATGCGGTGATTGGCATCGATGATTGATGCCATGGTTGCTGTCAGAAGAGAGAGAAGATGCAAGAAGAACATAAATTAGATGAAAATATAAAAAAGACAAGGGTGGGTATAAATGTCAATTTACCATAGTTGTTAATAGAAGTTAGATGTGCACTTTGGTCCATAAATCACGTGGAGGTTATATGGTGATTTTCAAATGTTCGGGGGGTAATCCACACTAGGTCCAAACCGCAAGAGGATAGAGTGAAGTTTGCTTATAAATTTATCCACACAAGACCAATTGAGAAAGTAAAATTTTTTGACATAATTTTTTTTAAAAAAAAATCTTTGAAAAAAAAAATGTGATTTATATAAGTTATCCCAAATAGCTACTAATCAACTTATTAACACCATCTTTAACAATTCAATCAACTTATTTTTTTCACTCATTGGATGAAGTTAAACATTTTCTTTCTAACAAAATCCCATCGTTACATGACTTCCATAACTTTTGGTTTAGTTTTGATAAACTTATTTCATTAATTTTTTAAATAGATAAATTATAAATACATTTTTTAAAATTTGTTTAAAAAACAATTTTTTTTTTTTTTTTTTTGTGATTTGAAAAATTACAAATTTCATTATCAAAATTTTTTACTTAACAAAATTAATTGAAAAAATAAAATTTATAATGGTTCTCCTATACAATGATAATATTACCTAAACTATTAATTGAAATAAATTTCTAATATCATTAAAAAATTATTAATTGACTTAATGATTTATTGATAAAATAAGCTATTTATTATAAATAATGCTATATGTACCAATTAATGTGCATACTAGTGTATTAACAGATGATGTCACATCATTCGTATGATTTTGAAATTAAAAATTGTAAAGGGGCCGGATATAATTTTCAAAAACATAGGGGAAAAAATCATATTTTATGCAAATTTCATAAGTGTATTTGAAATTTGTCCTTTTTAAAAAAATAAAAATTTAATTTCAAGAAAACAATTAAAAATACTAATTATTTTTATACAATTTTATCATAGGAGATAAATAATTTTAAAAATATATTTTAATGGAGTATTTATTTTTTCAACAAAACTTTCAAAAACTAATTTTGCAAATTCAAACCAACATGACAAAACCCATCCATCCCTATCTCTCTCGTCAAAAAATTCATAAATAATTTTCCCTCTTTCACACCTTCTTGTACTGCTTCGCTCTCTCTCCCAACCAAAAACCATCCATCCCTATCTCTCTCATCAATTCTGGTTTGTTTTATCAACAAAAATGCTGAAACAAACAAAACCCACATTGGGATATTGTGGGTCCAGAGCTGTGTGCAACAGTCAAATTTTTCTTCATCAATGGGTCCCTCTTACGTGATCTTAATCATACCAATCTGATTTTAATTCCTAAGGTGGACGCCCCTACTAGTCTTACTCAATTTCGCCCCATCAGGCTATGCAACTTCAGTATGAAAATCATTACTAAAGTCATGGCAAATAGACTGAAAAAAATCCTAAAGCACCTTATTTCCCCTCAACAAGCGGCTTTCGTCCCCGGTAGACTTATTCAAGACAGCATCCTAATCGCCCATGAGGCTTTCCACTATTTGAAGCAGAAGAACATTGGCAAACATGCGAACTTGGCCCTTAAGCTGGATTTCAACAAGGCATATGACAGAATCCAATGGGATTTCTTGCAAGCTGTGATGCTAAAAATGGGTTTCCATGGGCATTGGGTGAATTTAATCATGGAATGTGTCACAACAGTGCGGTTTTCCATCTACATCAACGGAGCAAAGCGTACTTCTATCAACCCCTCATGTGGCCTCCGCCAAGGCGACCCACTCTCGCCTTATCTCTTTCTCATGGTGGCTGATGTGCTTTCCAACCTTATCACTCGGGCTCTCTATTCTCAAGAGATTTCAGGGCTGAAAATGCGAAGTACCTGTCCAGTCATCTCTCATATCTTCTTTGCTGATGATGCTCTGTTATTCCTTAGGGCCACTCAGACTGAATGCCAACATATCATGGCCACCCTGCAACTGTACAGTGAAGCTTCCGGACAACTTATTAATTTTGACAAATCAGGAGTGTTGTTCTCCTCCAATGCATCTGCAACTACCCGTAGTTCCATCTGCTCCTCTTTGGGTGTCCCTCAAGCCAATCTTCAAGCTAAATACCTGGGCCTACCTTCTTCTTGGGGCAGATCTAAAGCTGCAACCTTTGGGAGCTTGATTGAAAAAGCGTTGTACAAAATGCAGGGTTGGAAATCTAAACTTCTATCTCAGGCTGGTAAGGAAATTCTCATCAAAGCCGTTGTTCAGGCTTTACCCTCCTATGCCATGTCTTGCTTTGAAATGCCATACTCTTTTTGCTCTAAGCTAAATTCCCTCGTTCGGAACTATTGGTGGAAAGGGGATCCGGCAAACAAGGGCATTCGCTGGCTCAGTTGGGATCATATGACAGCCCCCAAAAATCAAGGAGGTATGGGCTTCCGCGATTTCAAGGCGTTCAATCAAGCCTTACTTGCCAAGCAAAGTTGGCGCCTCCTCATGAATCCCAACTCCTTCTGGGCTCGTGTGTATAAAGGACTTTACTACCCTAATTCTAATTTCTTGCAAGCAGCTAGAGGCACGAGATCATCTTGGGCTTGGTCCAGCCTACTCAAGGGCAGGGCACTCCTCCAAACGGGACTCCGATGGCAAATCCAAAATGGCAACCTTGCACATTTCTAGAAGGACAAGTGGGTACCCTCTACTAAAGATTTCAAGCTTGCTTCTCCGAAACCGCCTCATTGTACTGTCCAAACAGTGGCTGAAGTTATTGATCCCAATCGTAAAATCTGGAAATATGACCTTCTCAAACAATGGCTTTTGCCAGCAGATTTAGAGGCTGTTCTTACGATCCCCATTGCAGCAGTTCAAAGAGATGATATCTTAATCTGGCACCATACTCCCTCGGGAGTGTACTCAGTTAAGTCTGGCTATGCCATCGCAAAGCAGCTAGACCACAACTCCAATGCCTCTTTGAAGTCCTCTGGATCGCTCACTCTTGGTACTGACTTTTGGAACTCCATTTGGGCTCTTGACATCCCTCCCAAAATCCGTCAATTTTGGTGGCGAGTCTGTAATAATTTGTTGGCAACCAAGCTGGGTCTGTTTCGACGTAAATGTGCAGCTTCGGGTATATGTCCTATTTGTAGGAAAGCCGATGAATCTGTGGAGCATCTCTTGTTCGACTGCCCATGGACGTAAGCTGTTTGGTTCGGTAGCTCTCTCAATATGCGAGCGAGTCCCGGCTCGATCACAAATGTGCCCAGGTGGACCAATGACCTTCTACAGGGTGGTATCTCAAAGGCTGAATCCAAACGCATCCTCAGCTCCGCTGCTACTATTGCCTGGTACATTTGGAAAGCTAGAAACGACTTTGTTTTCAATCATCAAGTGGTGGACCCTCAGGTTACTCTGCAAAAAATCACTCACTTCTGGCAGGAACATGAACATGAAGCTCTAATTGGCTCTGTTAACCCTCCCATTCATGCCACAGCAGTCCCCAACAGTCCTTCCCATTCAGGGTGGCAGCCACCTTCCCACACCAGTGTCAAATTCAATTGCGATGCAGCTTTCAGTCACTCTACCTCATCAGCAGCCTTGGCTGTAATCCTTCGAGATTCACAGGGGAACCTACTGACTGGTTGTGCTCAGTCTTGTAAGGCTTCGTCTGCAGCACAAGCTGAGGCTCATTCCGTGCGTCTAGCATGTCTTATGGCCAAAGCTCTTAATCTCTCGCGAGTGGAAATCGAAAGCGACAACAAAACGGTGATATCTCTCTGTGTCTCCGAAACAGTTCCACCTTGGGAATTTAGTGCCATCATTATGGACATAAGAGGACTTGCCCCCTCATACTCTTTATCCTTCTCATGGACAAGCAGACACAACAATGCAGTAGTAAACTGGGTAGCTAAGGCCTGTCTCTCTAAGACATTACCTGTAACTTGGGCTGTCTGCCCTCCTGCCCCTCTAGTTTCTTTTCTTACTTCTGATGTAACCTCTTTGCATCGTTAAATGATAGTTTGGATGTTCAGTTCAAAAAAAAAAAAAAAAACAAAACAAAACCCACTTCACAATTCATCTTCTTTTGGAACCTGACTCACTCTCTCTCTCTCTCTCTCTCTCTCTCTCTCTCTCTCTCTCTCTCTCAAGCGCATAGTAATTTTTTCTCTAAGATGGGTGTGTTGGAGTTGTGGGTAATCCTCATTTTCCTTCTTGTGTTATCTTCACCAGTTCGAGTTTCGAATTCCCAAAACCTTACATGCAATTCGAACGATCTCAAGGCTTTGGAGGCTTTCTTGATTGGATTAGATTCAGGAACTATCAATGGTTGGGGAACCTCAAATTGCTGTAACTGGTCAGGAATCACCTGCAATTCATCTTCTTCACTCGGTTTCTTCAACGATCCTATCGATTCCGGTAGGGTTGTGAAATTGGAACTCTCGGGGAAGATATTGGCTGGCAAACTCAACCAAACTACTTTCACTGGTTTAGACCAACTCAGAACCCTAAACCTCTCTATCAATTTCCTCGGAGGCTCTCTTCCTCCATCTCTGTTTCAATTGCCGAATCTATAAGTCATCGACCTCAGCAAAAACGATTTCTCTGGTTCAATTCCGATGAGTATCAACCTCCCTTTTCTCGAGGTCTTCGACATTTCTGATAATTCATTCGAAAGCTCGGTTCTATGGGGATTTGTATCAATTCAACTCGAATTCGGATAATTGATTTTGCGGTGAATCACTTCTTTGGTAGAATTCCATCCGGGTTTGGGAATTGCAGCTCGTTAGAACACCTCTGGCTTGGTCAAAATTCTCTCGCCGGAGATATACCGGAGGATATTTTCCGGCTACCGAGATTGAACCAGTTGGGTCTTCAGTATAATCGGTTTTCAGGTGAGCTCAGCAGCGGAATTGGTAATCTCTCTGATCTTGTTCATTTGGATATATCATGGAATTCGTTTTCAGGGCCTATCCCAGATGTTTTTTGTGGATTTGCAAAGTTACAAGAATTTTTTGCTGAATCCAATAATTTTTCCAGTAGAATTCCCAGTTCTTTGGCGAATTCTAGGACTATTACTTCACTAGTTTTGAGAAACAATTTTTTGAATGGTGTAATTGATTTGAATTGTTCTGAAATGATCCGTCTGGTTTCGCTTAGTTTAACCGGTAATCAATTCACCGGGCCAATTCCTGATAGTCTCCCACTCTGTCCGCGACTGAAAATAATCGGTCTTGCAGGAAACAACTTTATCGGGCACATCCCCGAAAGCTTTAGGAATTTTCATGGCCTCTCTTGGCTTTCATTATTGAATTCGACCATTTTTAATCTCTCAGCTGCCCTTGATATCTTCCAGCATTGCGAGAACTTGACTACTTTGGCTCTTACCTCTAGTTTTCATGGTGAACAATTGCCTTCCTTTCCTAGTGTAGGGTTTAAAAATTTGAAGGTTTGCTTTATTAACAATGGCAGACTCACTGGCAGTGGCGGAGCCAAAAAATTAATTCAGAAGGGGCATTTACTAATTATAATAATTTTTATAAAAATATTTCACGTAAATTTTTTACGATTGATTTCAGGAAACATCAAGAAAAAAAATATTATTTGTAACTAGTGTATCATGGATAATACAAAAAAAAAAAAAAAAAAATGGATATAAGCCTTAAAATAAATTATATAATGATAAATTATTTTTTGATACAAAATTTGATTAAAAATTCAATATAATGGTAATACCACATCATCACTAGTATGTAACATCACCCACTAATGGTAAATAAACGCATAAATAGTGAATCTCACATGTCAAATGTAACTAACAATCTAATAAATTTCATATCTTTATAGTGAGATTACTTATACTTGCATATCACTAATAATGACATCGTCATTACATTAAAAAAATTTCATAGTTAATATGGTTTATTTATAATAGTCTCTTCATTTTCAATCAAAATAATCATTATTGTTTTCATAATTTTTAAAATGTCATTGACATTTCACTCTAATAATATTTTTGTAATTTTTTATTTAATTTTTATTTTATGGTTGCAAAAAAAAAAATATTCCCAAAATCCAGGGGGGGCACGTGACCCCCCTGGTCACATGCTCCCTCCACCCCTGCTCATTGGTGTGTTCCCCCAGTGGTTGAGTGGGTTGACAAATTTGCAGTTGTTGGATTTATCCATGAATAGATTGGATGGAACAATTCCGCCATGGTTAGGTAATTTTGAGTTTTTGTTTTACATTGACTTGTCGAACAACTCTTTTACCGGTGAGATACCAAAGAACTTGACTAGATTAGAGTGTTTCATCTCCAAGGATGTCTTACCAGAAGACGCTTTTCTAGGCTTCTCATTCCCATTTGTCATCGAACGAGTCACGAGCGTTAGCCGGTTGCAGTATAATCAAATTTGGAGGTTTCCACCGACACTTGACCTCGGCAATAACTTTCTCACCGGACCCATCTGGCCTGAGTTTGGGAAGCTAAAAAAATTGCATTGTTTGGACTTAAAATGCAACAATTTATCTGGAAACATTCCTGAGGATTTGTCTGGTATGACAAACATAGAGATTTTGGATTTGTCCAACAACTATCTATCCGGAAATCTCAGCTTTCTATCCAAGTTCAATGTTGCTTACAATCAACTGTATGGGACAATCCCTACTGGAGGGCAGTTTGAAACCTTTCCAAACTCGAGCTTTGAAGGCAACCTAGGTCTACATAGTGGTAAACTTTCGTCTCCGTTTCCGATTAGTAATCAAGTTCCTCAAGTAATCTCTCCTAGCAAGTCGATGTGGGGAGAGATTATTGTCAAAATGTCGTTTGGGATGAGATTTGGGACTGGATTTGGGACAATTGTTGCTGTTATGTTCTTGTTTGTTCTAAACAAATTAACATTTTTCAAAAAATAACCTTTGAGTTAAATTTTAAAGAGATTTCACAGAGAGGTCCCATGGTATATAAAAGAAGGAACTGTGTTCTAGCGAAGGAACCATTGATATGATGATTGAAATACTTGAACGATTCAAGATAATTGTGAGAAAATGTGGATTATTTTTGTTTGTCCATGGGATAGGATCATATTTGTTGTAATATTTTCCATGCAAAAATGGTTTTCAATTTCGATGGCATTACTCTGTTTTAAGTTTCTACTTCTTTAAATTCTACTTAACCATTGCTTGATTTGTAATGGAATTTATGGTGGCTTCGATTTTGCGTGTGTATATAATAATAGGGAGTACTCCAAAGAGTAATCTCCAAACATAAAGCATATGTATTTGGGATCTCCTTAAAACAGTAATTTGATAGAGAGAGAGAGAGAGAGAGAGAGAGAGAGAGAGAGAGAGAGAGAGAGAGAGAGAGAGAGAGGGGCTCTGTATTGTTTCTAGTTTCAACTGAGTCTCTGTGTTGTTGCTGGTTTTAAGTTGGAAGTTATAAAAGTTCTGTAAGTCCTGTAACGATGGGATTTCGTTAGAAAGAAGATATATGTTATTTTTTACTTTTGAAAAAATAGAAATTAATTTAACAAAATTAAATATTAAGAAGTTATTTTTGATTTTTTAAAAATTATTTCTACTCATCAAAGATAAAATTATATAAAAATGATAAATTTTTTACATTTTTATTTTTTTACTAAACTAATTTTTAGTATGTGTTTGGATAATGATCATATAATGGGTTTTTTTATGGTTATAATGTAATATATGGTTGTTTTTGTTATTGACAGATATTTTTAGATGATTATCATATAATGGGTGATTATTAGATTTTTAATATAATGGGTGATTATTAGATGATTATCATATAATATGTAATTGATATATTTAATATATGAAATATTTTTAATTGTAGATTTTTTGATTTAATGGATTGGTTTAATAATGATATTAAAGTTGTCCCTATGTTTGACTTTTGAAAAAATAAAAACTAATTTAACAAAAATAATAAAAAAAAATTAATTTAAAAAATTATTTTTACCGTTCCAAAATATAAAATTATATAAAAATGATGTATTTTTAATTTTTTTCACCAATTTAATTTTCATTTCTTAGAAATTTTTTGAAAATAGATTATGAAAATCAAACAAAATAGAACTTTATAATCAAGAAAGTACCAATATTATTTATTAAAAAAAAGATTATTACATTTCAAACGACATGCAAGTTAACCAACACAAAATAAGTTGTATGATGATTTGCCCTTGAAATAAACTGTTTGTAAAGGAAATATCCTTGATTGTCCTTATTTGAAATAATATTCAAAATTTAGGATCAAATGTATCACAATTAAAAAATTAGAGACTAAAGTAACACAAGTTCCAAACTATAAAGACTGTGTAATTCGCCCAAAAAAAATTAATAAAATTTAAAATTTTATTTGATTGCATATATTTTGAAAATAATTTTTTAAAATTTGAAAATTCAAAAGTTATTTGGTTGTATGTATTTTGAAAATAGTTTCATATTCGTAGCCCAAATCTCATTATACAATTTGTATGCATATCTTTTGGGATAGATGTTAAAAGCGGTTTTTTGACTTTTAATCTCTCCTAAGTCATTATTTTTTTATTTTTTTTTTTACACATTTTCTTAATAAAAAAGTTAAAAAATTAGCTTTTAACCTACTTCATATAATATTATTTAATTGTACATTGTGAAATTTGTTATTTAATAATTATTTTCTATTGCATTACTGTAATTAATATATATTTTGCCACTTTTACTATCGAGGACATTTGGACAATGATGGTTTTAATTTTGTTGAGACCTTAAATAAGAATTTATTATTATTATTATTATTTTAGACAAGGAATGTTGTATTCGGCAATCAATAAATGACAATTGGTTCTTATTTTTGTGGGCCTTTGAACAGAGATATTTTTTTATAGGCCCAGACTGCATTATTCAACCCAATCTTACCTTCTTTTGAAACAGGCTCAACGTCCCATAGATAAAATAACCCCAGACTGCATTATCCAACCAAATGGGGGATTCCGTTTGAACACAAAATGTCTTTGTCACGCCCCGAACCCGCCCCTAAAAGTTCGGGCATGACCCATACAGAAAACGGATAAATACCCTGGTATATACGTCGTATGGGGCCTGACGGAAGCAAAATGCATTAAAAAAATTCAGATCAAACAATTCCATTGAGCTAATTCTAACATGCCAGGATCTCCAACAACTCATGCATTACCATAACTATAGGCTACATTCCAAATAGAAATATGATTATAGACAGATAGAAACCAAACTAATATTCCTGGGTGGCGTTAATATACAAACATACTTACAAACCCAGCCCTGACATTGGGCATAATCAAAAACATGAAAGTCATATACACCAATCATAGATGGCACTCAAACAAGCTGTCAACTTCACTAAACTTAACCAATAATTGGCCCGATGTAGTGCCTGGACATGTAGGCTAACAAAAGGGAATCGGCGTCCTAGGACTAGGGCTGACCACCTGATTGGTTACCTACAGAAACAGACATAATTGAAAGTGAGCCCAGCCCAGTGAATAGTAATACATAATTGAAACCATACCTAACTTAAATGTAACTCATCATTGTATAAATAGATACAAAGTTCATAAGGTTAGTCTGATTCTGATCTGTATAAATATACAATGGCCTTAGGCCCAAACTTGTAACATAAACATGGTGGCTAAAAGCCCTTAGTTCATGTGGCTCAACGGCCCTTTAATTCATGTGGCACAATGGCCCTTTGATTCATGTGGCACAATGGCCCTTTGGTTCATGTGGCACAACGGCCCTTTGGTTGAATTCAAGAGGTGGCTCGCACGGATTCTAGAGGTGGCTCACACTGTAGCACTTAGTTCCGTGCCTTACTTCGCACGGATCCTAGAGGTGGCTCACGGTGTAGCACTTAGTTCCGTACAGCACTTTGTTTCACGTCATATGATCGTATTGTCGTTCTTTTCATCATTTCATACATTCATAAATACCGTAATATCATAGAATAAAATGCTAAAAGCATTCATTATCTGTAGTGAAGAGTACTACTACTCACAGTGTTGGGATGATGTGCTAGTTCCACCAGGAGTGTGTCCTGCACACAATCATAACTTATACATTAGTTCTTTTTCTTTCATAATCTATGGGGACACCATTATCTGAATCATTACACTTTACATAACATTATAACCACCTTAAAATCATTAGGAGAAGATTCTACAAGCACCAGAGGATCAAACACGTAAAACCGAGCAAGCACTTCATTTTCCTGAAAAATGACCTACCCGCTCGAGCGCCACTTTGGCCGCTCGAGCGGACTGAAAATTTCACAAAACTGCTGGAAGGTGGTTTTTCCCGCTCGAGCGGGCCTTTCTCCGCTCGAGCGGAGCAAACGAATTCCTGAAATTCTGTTCTTCCCCAATCCGAAACCCTACTCCATTTCCTTGCCATTTTCATGCAATTCAAGCTTAAATTAATGCAATATTCATCAACATAACATGGATTCTTAGTTAATTCAATAAATGAGAAGCTTAAACAAGCCATCTCTCTCTCTCTCTCTATTCCATTTGTGGGTTTGGATTCAAGCTCTTGAAACATAACATAATATTAACATAATTCCATGAAATGATGATCCTAGTTAAAGATTGAAGTGTAAATTCAATACAACACTTAAATTAGTTTCAAAACAACTAATGAATGAGAAATCCTCATAATCAAGCATAAGACAAACATGAATCCTCCATAAACATCCATTACAAGCTCTAAGTTGCCATATAAGAGGGGCTTGATCTTACCTTGAGTTAGAATCCACAACAACTCTAACAATTTCCAAGCTCCTTGTTGGATTTCTTCTCCCCTAATTCTTCTTCTCAATTCTCTCTTATGTCTCTCCAAGGAAAGAACCCACGTTTTTCCTCAAGACCACACAAGACTTAGAGATATATATATAGAATAGCAAAGAGCATATAAGACGAAAACGAATCGCTTTATCATTCCGAAATTGAAATTTTGTAAACACGCTTAATATTACCAGAAAATTAAGCTGAACACAGATATATAATCAATTTCAGTTAATTAAGCCATTAAGGCCTCCAACTTAGGATCCGAACGTTCTAATGGAACAGATACATTACTTGTTCAACAGATAGTCTTTCATAACATGGCATCATAAGCATATATTTGTACATATTAAGGAACTAAAAATGTACCAAAAATATACCATAACACATATACGAGGTCGGGTTGTTACACTCTTCCCCCCTTAAATAAGTTTGGTCCCTCAAACTTGTTTTACCTTAGAGTAGAAATAGATACGGATATTGATCTTGCATCTCCCCTTCTTTCTCCCAAGTTGCTTCGGTTCCATAGTGTTCTTGCCACTCAACTTTTACCATTGAAATTTCTCGATTTCGTAACTGTTTCACTTGTCGGTCTAGAATGCGAATTGGTTTCGCCTCATAAGTTAACTTGTCATCCAACACAATTTGGTGATAGTCTATAACATGCGACGGATCTGGAAGGTATCCTCGAAGCATTGAGACATGAAACACGTTATGTATTTGGCTCATACTTGGCGGTAGAGCAACCCGGTAAGCTACCGGACCTACTCTTTCCAGAACTTGAAAGGGACCAACAAACCGGGGTGCTAACTTACCTCTTTTCCCAAATCTTGGGTGTCCCTTAATCGGGGTAACTTTCACAAAAACATGGTTACCTACTTCGAACTCCAAATCTCTTCGTCGATTATCCGCATAGCTCTTTTGCCTACTTTGGGCAGTTCTCAATCTTTCTTGAATCACCTTGACCTTTTCCGTTGTCAATTGTACAATTTCGGGCCCTATCAAGGACCTATCCCCAACTTCGGCCCAACATACAGGAGAACGACACGGTCTACCATATAGAGCCTCATAGGGTGCCATTCCAAGACTTGAATGGTAACTATTGTTGTATGCGAATTCGACCAACGGTAGATGGGTTTCCCAACTTCCTTGAAAATCCAACACACACATTCGGAGCATATCCTCCAAAGTTTGAATTGTCCTCTCGGATTGACCATCAGTCTGAGGGTGAAAAGCTGTGCTGAACTTTAATTCTGTACCCATCGCTTCTTGTAGACTTTGCCAGAATCTTGAAACAAACTTTGGATCTCTATCTGATACAATGGAGACTGGTACACCATGAAGCCTTACTATCTCATTCATATAAAGTACCGCCAGTTTATCTGCATTAAACTGAGTCTTCACTGGTAGAAAGTGAGCGGACTTAGTCAATCGGTCTACAATGACCCATATGGAATTCATACCCCGAGGAGTTCGTGGTAATCCCACAACAAAATCCATGGTTAGATGTTCCCACTTCCATTCTGGAATTGAAAGGGGTTGTAACAATCCCGCTGGTCTTTGATGTTCCACCTTCACTTGTTGACAGTGTAAACACTTAGAGACAAATTCCGCAATCTCCTTTTTCATATTTGGCCACCAAAAATTTTTCTTCAAATCTTGGTACATTTTGGTACTCCCCGGATGTCGTGAAAATCTTGAAGCATGTGCTTCCTCCATTAATTTCCGTTTGAGTTCCACTACATTGGGAACGCATATTCGGTTTTGAAATTTAAGTACTGAATCCATCAAACTGAATCCCGGTTTCGGTTTGGTTTCGAGCTCATCACATATCTTCTTTAAAGTTTCATCTTCCACTTGTTGTAACTTGATCTCCTCCAATAACGTTGGTTGAGCCATCAAAGCTGCCACCACGGCCTCCTGTTTATGTACTACAAGATCTACCTCCATTCTTTCTAATTCAACCACCAACTTCTTTTGTTCCGTAACCACATATGCCAATTCTCCCATATTCTTTCGACTAAGCGCGTCTGCAACTGTGTTGGCCTTACCCGGGTGATAAAGAATCTGCAAATCATAATCCTTAATAAGTTCCAACCACCGTCGCTGTCGCATATTCAACTCCTTCTGCGTAAAGAGATACTTGAGACTTTTATGGTCGGTGTAAACTTCACAAGTGGTGCCATACAAATAATGTCGCCAGATCCTCAAAGCAAAAATTACTGCGGCTAGCTCTAAATCATGCGTAGGATAATTCCTTTCATGGGGTTTGAGCTGACGTGAAGCATAAGCGATAACTTTTCCTTTCTGCATGAGCACGCAACCCAACCCCTTATGAGATGCATCACTGTAGATCACAAACCCTTCGGTACCAGACGGTAATGTAAGAACTGGTGCAGTAGTCAATTTTGTCTTCAATTCCTGAAAAGCAGATTCCCGCTGTTCTGACCATTCAAACGCCACTCCCTTTTGAGTCAGCTGTGTGAGCGGTATAGCAATTTTGGAAAAGCCTTGAACAAACCGTCTATAATAACCGGCTAGTCCCAAGAAACTACGTACCTCAGTCACATTGGTAGGAGCTGGCCAATTCACAATCGCCTCAATTTTGTGTGGATCAACAGATATCCCTTCCTTTGTTATTACATGCCCCAAAAATGCTACCTCTTGTAGCCAAAATTCACATTTCTTCAGCTTTGCATACAGTTTCTTCTCCCGGAGTGTTTGAAGAATTGTACGAAGATGACTCTCATGGGCCTCCACAGTCTTGGAGTAAATAAGGATGTCGTCGATGAATACCACAATAAACTCATCCAAATAAGACTTAAATACGCGATTCATCAAATCCATGAATGCTGCTGGTGCGTTAGTAACTCCAAAGGGCATAACCAGAAATTCGTAATGACCATATCGGGTTCGAAACGCCGTTTTCTCAACATCATCAGCCTTGACTTTCAATTGGTGATAACCTGACCTTAAATCAATCTTCGAAAAGATCTGTGCCCCCTGTAACTGGTCAAACAAATCGTCGATCCGCGGCAGTGGGTACTTATTCTTGATTGTTACCTTATTCAATTCTCTGTAATCAACACAAAGTCGGAGTGTCCCATCCTTCTTTTTCACAAACAGTACTGGTGCTCCCCAAGGCGACACACTCGGTCGGATGAATCTCTTATCAAGTAAATCTTGTAATTGAACTTTTAATTCCTTCATTTCAGCGGTTGACATTCTGTACGGAGTCTTAGAAATGGGTTGAGTTCCTGGCGCTACCTCAATTGTAAACTCAATTTCTCGATCTATTAACTGCCCTGGTAATTCTTCGGGAAAAACATCCGGAAACTCTCGAACAACTGGAATTATGCCAATGTCCCCATGAACCACTTGCCCTTCCAAAATACTGCACAAATACCCCTGACACCCTTTCTGAAGTAACTTAGAAGCTCTTACTGCGGAAATTAAATAAGGTGGAGAAGTCACTCCCTGCCCCTGATAGGTAGACTCTGATTGTCCCGGAGGGTAAAATCTGATTTGTTTAGTCGAACAATCTATAGTCGCACCATATTCACCTAACCAATCCATTCCCAGAATAATATCGAAATAGGCCATATCAAGAGGTAACAGATCGGCATATACTCGGACATCCCCAAGTTGAAGTTCACAAGCAAGATAAATGGAAGTACAACTCAAAGGGTCTCCCAAAGGTGAAGATACACATAACGTGTAAGACAGTTTTTCCTCAGGTTTATTTAAATTTTTTGCAAATACTTTTGACACAAAAGAATGAGTAGAGCCAGAATCAAATAATACATGAGCTAAATGCCCATGAACAGTAAATGTACCTGATACAACTGTTGCCGCGTGTTGTACATCTCCCGGAACCAATGCAAACACCCTGCCTTGTTTCGTAGTATCTTTATTGTTCGTAGGTTTGGCAACCGACTTGGTGTTGGCGGTTGGTGTAGATCCCGCTGAACTGATCACAGTTCTATCACTATTTCCTTGATTCCTCTGAGGGCAGTCCCTTATCAAATGACCCACTTTGCCACACTGATAACAGGCTCCAGCCTTTCGTAAACACACCCCACGATGCTTCTTCCCACAGTCTGGACAATTGGGAACTGATTCCTGACTACGGGTAGACACAGTTGAAGTTCCTGAATTCTGTTTTTTGTTCGGTGGAGTGGTTGACCCCTTTGACCATTGGTTATTCTGCCTTTTTCCCTTCCATTCGGAAATCCGATTCTGAGTAGCTAGGTTTCCCTCAGCTATTACAGCCCTTTCCAACACGTCCACGTAAGTGGGTAGCTTCAACAGATTGACTCGATCCAGGATTGCACTTCGTAATCCCCCTTCAAACTTTCGTGCCTTTTTATAATCCGTGTCCACCATGTGAGGGGCGAACCGAGCTAATTCTGCAAACTGAGCTTCATATTCTGCAACGGTCTTATTCCCTTGTCTAAGAGTTTCGAATTCGGTCACCTTTTTATCCCGCATACTTTGGGGAAAATACTTATCATAAAACAGCTCCAAAAATCTGTCCCATGTTATCCCCGGATGGATGGTTCTGGTAAGCATCCACCACCTCCGCGCCTCGTCCTCTAAGGTGAAGGCAGCCAATTGCACTTTTTGAGCTTCTGTACAAGGGAAAACTTCGAATAACTTCTCAATTCCCAACACCCAAGCTTCTGCTTTCATTGGTTCTATGCCCCCTTTAAAAGGTGGCGGCTTCATCTTCTTAAACTCCTTTATAAGGGTAATGGTCCGGTCCTCAGTATGAAAATCTGGTACTACCGGTGGAGGTACTGGTGGCGGTGGTGGTGCTTGCCCTGCCGGTGGAGGTGCCGGTGGTGGTGGCGGTCGTCCTACCGGTGGTGGTGCCGGTGGTGGTGGCGGTCGTCCTGCCGGTGGAGGTGCCGGTGGTGGTGGTCGTTGTTGCTGTTGTTGCCGTAAGGTCTCCGCCATTTCCATAATCATTCTCTCCATCCTGTCCAAACGGGCTGCAGTAGCCGCTTCCTGCTCTTCTGCCCTTGTTCTTACCATGATCCTACATACAAATCATTTATATACCACATAGACATAAGTTAACATTGTTAGCATTAACAGAGTGCACTTGACGTTGCCATCGAGCTTTCATGTACTTGTAGGATGTCATGCAGAATGCCTAAAGCTTTTCTAGACACCCTATGCTCAATGGAGCCGTGTGTGAGATAGCAACTCGTGCTCTGATACCACTTGTCACGCCCCGAACCCGCCCCTAAAAGTTCGGGCATGACCCATACAGAAAACGGATAAATACCCTGGTATATACGTCGTATGGGGCCTGACGGAAGCAAAATGCATTAAAAAAATTCAGATCAAACAATTCCATTGAGCTAATTCTAACATGCCAGGATCTCCAACAACTCATGCATTACCATAACTATAGGCTACATTCCAAATAGAAATATGATTATAGACAGATAGAAACCAAACTAATATTCCTGGGTGGCGTTAATATACAAACATACTTACAAACCCAGCCCTGACATTGGGCATAATCAAAAACATGAAAGTCATATACACCAATCATAGATGGCACTCAAACAAGCTGTCAACTTCACTAAACTTAACCAATAATTGGCCCGATGTAGTGCCTGGACATGTAGGCTAACAAAAGGGAATCGGCGTCCAGGACTAGGGCTGACCACCTGATTGGTTACCTACAGAAACAGACATAATTGAAAGTGAGCCCAGCCCAGTGAATAGTAATACATAATTGAAACCATACCTAACTTAAATGTAACTCATCATTGTATAAATAGATACAAAGTTCATAAGGTTAGTCTGATTCTGATCTGTATAAATATACAATGGCCTTAGGCCCAAACTTGTAACATAAACATGGTGGCTAAAAGCCCTTAGTTCATGTGGCTCAACGGCCCTTTAATTCATGTGGCACAATGGCCCTTTGATTCATGTGGCACAATGGCCCTTTGGTTCATGTGGCACAACGGCCCTTTGGTTGAATTCAAGAGGTGGCTCGCACGGATTCTAGAGGTGGCTCACACTGTAGCACTTAGTTCCGTGCCTTACTTCGCACGGATCCTAGAGGTGGCTCACGGTGTAGCACTTAGTTCCGTACAGCACTTTGTTTCACGTCATATGATCGTATTGTCGTTCTTTTCATCATTTCATACATTCATAAATACCGTAATATCATAGAATAAAATGCTAAAAGCATTCATTATCTGTAGTGAAGAGTACTACTACTCACAGTGTTGGGATGATGTGCTAGTTCCACCAGGAGTGTGTCCTGCACACAATCATAACTTATACATTAGTTCTTTTTCTTTCATAATCTATGGAGACACCATTATCTGAATCATTACACTTTACATAACATTATAACCACCTTAAAATCATTAGGAGAAGATTCTACAAGTACCAGAGGATCAAACACGTAAAACCGAGCAAGCACTTCATTTTCCTGAAAAATGACCTACCCGCTCGAGCGCCACTTTGGCCGCTCGAGCGGACTGAAAATTTCACAAAACTGCTGGAAGGTGGTTTTTCCCGCTCGAGCGGGCCTTTCTCCGCTCGAGCGGAGCAAACGAATTCCTGAAATTCTGTTCTTCCCCAATCCGAAACCCTACTCCATTTCCTTGCCATTTTCATGCAATTCAAGCTTAAATTAATGCAATATTCATCAACATAACATGGATTCTTAGTTAATTCAATAAATGAGAAGCTTAAACAAGCCATCTCTCTCTCTCTCTCTATTCCATTTGTGGGTTTGGATTCAAGCTCTTGAAACATAACATAATATTAACATAATTCCATGAAATGATGATCCTAGTTAAAGATTGAAGTATAAATTCAATACAACACTTAAATTAGTTTCAACACAACTAATGAATGAGAAATCCTCATAATCAAGCATAAGACAAACATGAATCCTCCATAAACATCCATTACAAGCTCTAAGTTGCCATATAAGAGGGGCTTGATCTTACCTTGAGTTAGAATCCACAACAACTCTAACAATTTCCAAGCTCCTTGTTGGATTTCTTCTCCCCTAATTCTTCTTCTCAATTCTCTCTTATGTCTCTCCAAGGAAAGAACCCACGTTTTTCCTCAAGACCACACAAGACTTAGAGATATATATAGAATAGCAAAGAGCATATAAGACGAAAACGAATCGCTTTATCATTCCGAAATTGAAATTTTGTAAACACGCTTAATATTACCAGAAAATTAAGCTGAACACAGATATATAATCAATTTCAGTTAATTAAGCCATTCAGGCCTCCAACTTAGGATCCGAACGTTCTAATGGAACAGATACATTACTTGTTCAACAGATAGTCTTTCATAACATGGCATCATAAGCATATATTTGTACATATTAAGGAACTAAAAATGTACCAAAAATATACCATAACACATATACGAGGTCGGGTTGTTACAGTCTTAGTACATCCAATTTAATTTATAAATTTTAATTCTTATTATATTTTAATATAAATTTACTAATAAGGATAACACGTATTAAATCTTAAAATAATTTTTTTTCCTCATGGTACACCATAATTAGTTATTTCTATTCAAAATATCTGTATCTTCTTCTCTAAGAGATCAAAGTTATTTCTTTTTCTTCTTCTTCTTCTTCTTCTTCCTCCAAAACTCCAATCTACCCTATCAAAAATCACTTTCATCATCAACATCATTATTTTTTATTATTTTGAAACCTTAAACCTTAAAAAGAAAGTTTGAACAAAATCAAATAATGGATGAAAGTAATAATCAAAATAGTTTTTTGAAGCAACCTATCAAAAATGAGGTAAGTATTCATATAAAGGGATTTCACAATTTTTGTAGAGTATCATCAATTATTTTCTAATTAAATGCTCAGTAGTTAGATTAACAATAACATATTATTAGAGTTGTTCTTATTTTGTTATTTCAATAGTACATTATTTGAGAACTACTTTTTCTTGTTAGTGTCTGATGCTTATAAGTTTAGTTTTTACTTTTTCACGAGCAATTTTATGGATAATTTATAATGTAATTATTTTATTTTATTTTATTTTTTTTGAAAAGTTTTATAATGCTTATGTAAAAGTTTGATTTTCTTTATATTTATAATGCTTATGTACTTATAAATTTGGTTTTTTTTTCCTATATTTAAGAATTATTTTCTATATTGAAAAGTTTTTGAAATAATTTAATTTTTAAATTTGTTTATTATTTATTGTTTGGGTTTACTTTTAGGGTAATTTGAGAAAAATAATAGAGCGCAATGAGAGTAAAATAAAATTTTAAATAATTAAACAGGGTGTATTTAAAAATTAAGAATACTTAATGATTTTTTTGGTGTAAATAGAATCTCCCAACGCAAAGCTTGCCTACTATTGGAACAAGTCCATTGGGTCAAAAAGGCCCAAATAATCAATTAAGGCTTATTTTGACAATTAAAAAAAAATTTAATTTATTGGCTTATCGACTTATGTAGGCCACATTATCTCTCTCTCTCTCTCTATATTTTTTTGTACATTTAAAAAAAAAAAAAAAACAAAAAATTAACATTTTTCTTACTTCCCAAAATAAACCTAAATCCATTTAGATTCAACTGTGTGCAATATACTATGGTGGGTTTAGCCTAAAACATCATGTCTGTACTTTATCAATGCTAAGGGTCGGAATTTTTGACATGCTAACATGACTCAAATTATACGCGAAAGTAGCAGTTTAGAGTTGACTATTTTTCGACATGAATATATATATATATATATGATATGACCTATAAAGCACGGATACTTCAAATAGGGTGATGTATCCGTATCGTATCCGTATCGGATACCGATACTCCTTGGATACTCGTGGATACGTATCGGATACTTATTAAAAGTATCGGATACTTCTTAATTATTTTTTCATTAATTTTGAAGTATCGGATACTTAATTTTGAAGTATCGGATATTCCAAGTCATGTTTACTTGTTTTATGAAATTAGAATTGTAACATTTCTTGCATAGTAATATAATATAATATAATTGCAAGTATAAATATAAGAATATTTTTCTAATACTTTGTTAAGTTTTTCAATAAAAAAGAGCATAGTGCGTTAAATAATAGAATTTATCAAATTGATGTATTCTAATTATTTCAAGCATGTCCCCCAAAACTACATAGAAAGTAAGAATTAATAAGAGAATATAACAATGGTAAAATTAAATATCAATAAATAAATATATAAGTAAACTTGAATACAATATTTTTCCCTAGTGTCAAAGGAAAAAACATAGGAACAAGTTGTGAATTGTTCTATTATTGTAATATAAATATATTAAACTTGATATTGAAATGAAATATTTGCAAGACCTATTAAAAATTTAAAAAGTAAGCAAACTAGTAGCTTAAATTAATACAAAATTCTTAGAGGTTAGTATTTTGCATTATAAAATTACATTGTTATTTCTCAACGTTCTTTAACTTATGTGTAACTCACTATTAATAATTTTCAAAAATATATTTTTCACAAACGTATCTTACCTGTACTGGTATCCTATTTTTTTAGGTTTTGTCGTATCGCCGTATCCGTATCGTGTTGTATCCATATCTCGTATCCGTATCTATGCTTCTGAGGGTATGACTCAATTAAATAAGTTGAATTAGTGTCAAAATTACATAATATAAAATTGACACAAATAACTCGTTTAATAAAAATTTAGTTACACTTTTTAATATAATTTTCATTATAGGGTGCCATGGCATTTTTTATGGGTTTGGTCCATTGTAAGATCGATTTCAGTAATTTGATCATCTTCATTTTTTGTATGGATATTTTATTTAATGAGTTCTAAAAAGTGAACGATTCAAATTATTTAAATCGGTCTCAAAATTGACATACCAAATCCAAACACTCTATCAAATTGAAATAACTACCTTAAAAGAAGCCAAACCCTTTTTTAATCCCTTATATAACTCGATCTAACTTATTAGAAATATATATATATATATAAAGTAAGATTTTAAAGCTAATATATATATATATATTTTAATTCAAGATAATGTGTTTGGTCTACCATTATATAGTTAATTTAGTAAAAAGAATAATAATAATAATAATAATAATAATAATAATAATAATAATAATAATAATAATAATAATAATAATAATAATAATAATAATAATAATAATAGGATATAGGGGTTCGTTTTTTAGGGTCTCTGGTATTAAGATTTTATAGCATAACGGACATCTAATATTTTCATAATATCTAAAGTCCCTCAATTTGATCCAGAGAAATTTCATTCAAAGAATTTCTTCGGACTTCCCAGAGAAATTCTGGATTAGAGAAATTCTATCCAGAGAAATTTTGGGCTAGAGAAATTCTCTCTAACCCAAAGAAATTCTCTGTTTCTCTCCAGAGAAATTTCCAGATTATGTAAGGGTTTTTTTTAAGGGTCCTTAGTATTAAGATTTTATAGCATAAAAGATATCTAATATTTTTATAATGTCTAAGGTCCTTCAATTTGATCTAGAGAAATTTTGTCTAGAGAATTTTCTGAACTTCCCAGAGAAATTCTATTCGGAGAAATTCTCTCAAACCTAGAGAAATTCTCTATTTCTCTTTAGAGAAATTTCCAAATTATGTAAAGAACTAACAGCTATGGTTTTTAACTCAAAAAAAAAAGGGGGGCAAAACAACAACACCACCACCAGCACTAATGCAAAGAGAAATATGCACACCAGACAAATCATGCACAAAATTATTGCACTGAGTATAACTAAGAAACGAAATTTCTCTGGACTTTCAAATTTCTCTGACCCACTATCCAGAGAATTTCTCTGGCCTTCCCTCATCTCCAGAGAAATTTCCCTTCTCTCCAGAGAAAATTGAAATTTCTCTGAATAAAATTGTTTGCTTCTGTAGAATCACTTCTCTGTGAAACCAGAGAAAATTCAAATCATTTACCAAAGAAAATTCAAAATCTTGTACTAGAGAAAATTGAAACCAGAAAAAATTCCAAATCCTCCTTTATCAATTGAATAGAAGAGAAAGAATGAGAAGTGTAATATATATACTAATAGTACACAACCAAAGTAAAGTGCTCACCAAAAGAAAATTCTGGACCAGAGACTGAAACCCAGAGAAAGTAGGTCTTCTATTGATTTGAAAAGTTACTGCAAATAAATTGCCCAAATTCGTACATTTCGCACTACCAATGGCCGGCATTACGCAGCTCAAACAACAAAAGCTATTAGAGAGGGAGAGAGAGATTCTAGAGAGAGAGTTTGAGATTCCAGAGAGAGAGAAACAATGGCAGCAACAGTGACTAGTGTGTGGGCAAAACCAGGCACCTGGGCACTCGATTCTAAAGAGCACGAATTGGAGCTTCAAAACGAAGACAAGAACCACCGTGCCAACGGCGGCGACACGGCGGATTTCCCTTCTCTTGCGGCGATAAAGACAAAGAAGAGAAGCCCCAAAAAATCCCTCTATTCGAGTTCAACAACTCTACCCCTGCCAAACGCCTCACCAACATAGATTTGATGTTGCTTTCTACCAGTCCACGTGAGTGAACCGCCGAGGAGCTCGACCGGTCTAGGCTTGACGGTGTTGGTTTTGAAAGAAGAGAGAAATGAGAGAAATAAGGGTTTTTTGGGTCTGATTTTAGGGCTGATGATTCTGAGAGTTAGGTATCGAAGAAGAGCTTTGTTCATTCGGAGGAGAGTCATATTTCTCTGATATGATATATGGGTGTGGGTGTGGGGACCTTAGACATCAAAAAATAATATTGTGGATCTTTTCCATCACTAAAAATGGAAGAGGGACCTTAGACTAATTTTTCCTAAGATATAATGTAAATTAAGAAAATAAGATTGAATTGATATAAAATATTCTTATGAATAATTTTATTCAATAGAGAATAACTTCATTAAATTTATTTTGTGAATAAAATTTTTATTCTTTTCATACACTTAAATTTTTTATTAAGCATATTAACAGGACACGAATAAGACATGGACTGAAAATAACATAACATAATAACACGAAATAATAAACGAGCTGAATTAATATTAAGGTAATTATTTTATGAACTGGAAATGAAAAGATACGAACACGACATAATACAATACGATGCTGACCTGTAATCAAAGCTATGTGTTGGCTTATTTGGGCCCTAGAAGGCCCATACAAACGGTTGGGGAGCCCCAAACAAAACACTGCTAACTAATTGGACAGATTTGGCCCTTTTGGGATTATTCTATGGTACAAAAAGAGTAGTGTTGCACAAATAAAAAATTTATACATAAAATTAATATAAAATGTGTACGGGGATGAAATATTTAGTTCTTCGTACTCTTCGAACCCAAGCATCACGTAATGCCGCTTAACCTGAAAACCAAAAGATGGAGAGCTGCCCGGCGGTGTGCTGCCGGATCAACCCTCCGACGGTCAAGTCAGCACACTTAAAGAAGAAAAAGAAGAATAGATAGTGCTGTAGAGAGAGTGAATTCGGAATTCCTTCAGATTGCTTACCACTGACATCTCCATGTCTCTCATTTTCTACGCTAGCCATGTAACCTCAGAGATTGTGGGTGCACAACATCTGCTGTCCTTCTCTAGGCAGGCGGTTGTGCTCCCCTTTACCTTTCTTACACGTGTAGAGATCAAAACCTCCAAAAGTGTTTGTCCAACCGCCAAACGGTATTGACGCATATCAGGAATGGATTTTCCCTTTTTTACCATTGGTCCAAGTGGCTTACACAATCTGGCTATCACTTGGAAGAAGCAAACATCATAACAGACTGGGACAACCGAGCTATAATAAATCGGTCCATCTGAATTGACTGGTCGCAGGGTGCGCGGTTCGGCATCTCGGCCTTGCCCCGCTGTCTCGTAGGACGTCTTGGCTCTACGTTAGCCCGGACTGTCCGTAATTCGGGCCAACGCATCAGTGCGGATCTAACCGAGTATCCAATTTTGCTGAATAATAGCTCGTTTGAGCACTTGTACGCCTCCACATTTTGGTCGGTTTGCCCGACCCAACGTAATGGGCCGAGGAGCCATGTTGGTTAAGTTCGGTCATGCACATGGTCTTTGGCCCTCGCAAGGCCCAACTGTGAGAATTAAATTACTTTTAATTCAGAAAGAAGAATACCTCCTGCCATGATGTTCAAGCCTTTAAATCTTTATCCTTGAGTGATCAAATCTTGAATATATAAAGAAGCCCACTCGCAGAACACTCCTGCCATGATATTCAAGCCTTTGAATCTTTATCCTTGAGTAATCAAATCTTGAATATATAAAGAAGCCCACTCGTAGAACACTTTTACAGAACCATATGAGAAAAATGAAAGGGATAGAGTTTCAAGCCTATTCTATGCACAAAACAATGTCTCTGTTTGATGGCTATCACAGGCATATATATAGATAGGCTTGGACCCATATCCAATTGTAACTCCTTATAACTTCCCACCATCAGGGAAGTAGTAAAGTCCCATGAAACCACCATATGGGATATTAAACAGACATCAGTTACCCATTAACCATTAAACTAATTAATTGGTCATTAAACCAATTAATTAGTCATTAAACCAATTAAATATATATAATAAATATAAATAAAATATGTGGTATATGGGCCACTTTATGGATATTCTTACATTCTCCCACTTGGCACATATAACACACGTTGTTGACTGTCGGGTAACTACCAAACTGATAATGGTCATTAAAATAAAAAACCCAAACCTTAGAGGTATAATACACGAATCATGGCGGTTATACTCTATCAATTAAGCATTTTCTTCCATGTATTACATTGTATCATACTCTCAACTTAATGTGGTGTCATTCTTTATGAATAACTTCTAATAAGTTATTCTGGGTCCAATTGATCCTTATGGATCAATAGTCCCAATGGACTGCATAGCATCACAAATACTTTAGGTGCACAAAATGATGCTTTTCACGAATAATAATCAAAATGTCATGACAAAACAACAACTAGAAAAATTATTGAGCTAACCAATCAGTCCCATGCCCTCAATGTGTTTTGAAAACACCTTTATAGAAAGACCTTTGGTCATGGGATCTGCAATCATCATATCGGTGCTAATATGCTCAATGCTGACTTCTTGCTTCTTAACACGGTCTCGAATAGCAAGATACTTTATGTCAATATGCTTGCTGCGGCTACCACTTTTGTTGTTGTTAGAGAAGAAAACCGCAGCTAAATTATCACAGTAAACCTTTAATGGCCTAGAAATTGAATCCACAATTCGAAGCCCTATGATAAAATTCCTTAACCAGATAGCCTATGAGGTTGCTTCAAAGCAGGCTATAAACTCTGGTTCCATTGTTGACGATGCAATTATCGTCTCTTTGGCGCTCTTCCATGAAACAGTACCTCCTGCTAGCAGATAGACATATCCTAAAGTGGATTTTCTAGAATCTTGACAACCCGCAAAATCCGAGTCTGAATATCCAACCACCTCAAGACAGTCAACATGCTTATAAGTAAGCATGTAGTCCTTGGTTCCCTTTAAGTACCTCATGATTTACTTTGCAGCCTTCCAATGTTCCATTATTGGATTACTTTGGTATCTTCCAAGCATCCCAACTGCAAATGCAATGTCAGGTCGTGTACAAACTAAAGCATGCATTAAACTGCCTACGGCAGACGCATAGGGAATGCTAACCATTTGTTCCTTTTCCAAATCATTCTTCGGACATTGACATAAACTGAATTTGTCACCCTTTAAAAGGGGTGCTGCATTAGGAGTGCAATCACTCATCTTGAATTTCTCCAAAACTCTTTCAATGTAGGCTTTATGAGATAGTCCTAATGTCCTTTTGGACCTATCTCTGTGAATCTTTATGCCAATGACATAAGAAGCTTCACCCATATCCTTCATTTTAAAATTTTGAGAAAGAAATTGTTTAGTATCATGCAACAAGCCCAAATCATTAGATGCAAGTAAAATATCATCCACATATAGAACTAGAAAAATGTATTTGCTCCCACTAACCTTAAGGTATATACAGTTGTCCACAACATTCTCCGTAAAACTATATGAAGTAATAACATTGTGGAACTTTAAATACCACTGTCGGGAAGCTTGTTTTAGTCCATATATGGATTTCTTGAGCTTGCAAACTAAGTGACTATCTTTATCAGAACAAAAACCTTCAGGTTGCTTCATGTATACTTCTTCCTCAAGATCCCCATTCAGAAATGCTGTTTTCACATCCATTTGATGTAGCTCTAAATCAAAATGAGCCACTAATGACATGATAATTCTAAATGAATCCTTTTTTGAAACCGGAGAAAAGGTATTATGATAATCGATGCCTTCTCTTTGAGTGAAACCTTTAGCTACAAGTCTGGCTTTATATCGTTCGACATTGCCATCGGAGTCTTTCTTGGTCTTATAGACCCATTTACAGCCAACCGCTTTAACTCCTTTAGGCAACTCAACAATTTTCCAAACTTGATTCTTAGCCATAGATTCCAACTCTTCCTTTATGGAATCATACCATAATTTAGAATCATCCCTATTCATGGCATTGGAAAATGAAATAGGATCATCTTTAGGTCCGATGTCAAAATCAGACTCCATTGAGTATACAAAATAATCACCAGAAATTGCTGACTTTCTAGCTTGTGAGGATCTCCTTAATTCGGTAGTCTCAATTGGGACTTGAGCTACAGGCTCTATGTTGGCTTGTTCCTCTTGTGATGAAAGTTCTTGAATTTGTTGATTTTCAAGACTATCGGGTTGATTATCTTGAAAGACAACCAATTCACCTATATTCATGAATGTTATATCCGAACCCCGTGATTCCTTCTACTCTATCTTTCGAGGGTAACTCCCACTAGGGTCAACTTCCTCAATAAACTTAGCATTTCTGGCTTCAACAATTCTAAGTGAATTTGAAGGACAATAAAATCTGTAACCCTTGGAGTTTTCCGCATAGCCTATGAAAAAACCACTAACTGTTCTGGGGTACAATTTCTTTAAATGTGGGTTATACACCCTCACTTCAACTGGACAACCCCAAACGTGTAAGTGTCTTAAACTTGGCTTCCATCCTTTCCATAACTCAAACGGTGTTTTGGGAACAACCTTGGATGGAACCCTATTTAAGATATACACAGCGGTTTTCAAAGCTTCACTTCATAAATTTATAGACACATTAGAATAACTAAGCATGCTTCTTACCATGTCCATAAGTGTTCGGTTCCTTCTTTCAGCAACACCATTTTGTTGTGGTGTGCCAGGCATTGAATATTGTGCAATAATGCCTTCTTCCTTAAGGAACTTAGCAAATGGACCTGGTAACTGTCCCAATTCTGTGTACCTCCCATAATATTCTCCACCCCTGTCTGACCTCACAATTTTAATTTTCTTTTCTGTTTGTGTCTCTATTTCTGCTTTATAAACTTTAAAGGCATCAAGTGCCTCAGCTATAGCGACCTCGGTCTTTTCCCATTTGATTATTGTATCCGGACTTGGGTTCCGTAGATTCTATGATTGTATAATTGTTGTTATCCTTTAAATCCATATTCTTAAGTTATGGGTTGTGTTGGGCAGGTTTGTTACAGGTTGGTTGGGTCCGGAAACCAAGTGTTGCTGTCCAGTTTTTGGGTTGGTTGCTCGAGCGAGGCTTTGGTCGCTCGAGCGAGGGTTGAGTTTTGTCTCTGGTGGCTCGAGCCAGGGTTTCTTCGCTCGAGCGAGCGATTACGTCTAGTATAGCCTGAGAGCAGTGTTTCTTCGCTCGAGCGAGATTTTCTTCGCTCGAGCGAGTGAGGTGTATGTTTTCGAGTTCTTCGCTCGAGCGAGCATTCTGTCGCTCGAGCATGCTTCTGGGTTGCAGACCTGAAGCATTGCATTCTTGGCTCGAGCGAGCTTTTCTTCGCTTGAGTGAGCCTTTCTTGTGTCTGGTCGCTCGAGCGACCAAGTCTTCGCTCGAGCGAGCCTGTTTAGTTTATATAGGCAGCAGCGGGTTTTTGGACAGTTTTTCATCTGCTTTTTGGATTCCAAACCCTAGGTCCGACTTCTCTCTCTCCCTACTCACCTTTTCTTTTAGATTTGATCTACTTAGAGTGTGTTTCTACCCTAGATCCTTTATTAAAAAGATAGTGTGGGTCGAGGGCTTCAGTTTAATCTGAACAATCTTGGTTTTGGAGCACTTTGGAGTTTGGGTCATCATCTCCGTCTTCTAATTTTTGGGTTATTTCTTCGAGGTAGGGATTTCTTTCCTACTCCAACTTATGAGTTTTGTTCTAAGTTTTGGTATTTTAACATGTTGGGGGTATTTTGGTAATTTTGGGAAAAACCCTTGTTGTTTTATTAAATTGAATTGTATGTTTAATTTAAGGAAAATTGGGGAAATTAGTTAAATTCATGAAATTGAGGAATTTATTAATTAAATGGGTTAGTTGATTAATTTAAATCACTCGCCTGTCGTATTGTTGGTCTATTTATTTCCAGTCTAGAAATAACTGTTTTGGGCTATCGGTGAAGGATAGTCGTGATTGTTGTAGACATTGCATGTGGATTAGGGATAACTGAAACTAATCACATTGGTTAGGTCATTAACTTTGACTGTTGAATTAATACAGACATTATGTGTATTGATTGCGTGTTGTATATGTTATGTGTTTACATACATTGCATTGTGTGGGAGGAGATAGGGGATGTATTCCACGGTTTAGGGGAAGATAGGGGATGGACCTCTAAACCGGATTTTGTTTGGGAGGAGATAGGGGATGGATTCCATTAGCATCACTTTTATGTGTGCTTATTTATATTGAAGTGTTTTATTATTTGGGAGGAGATAGGGGATGGACTTCATTAGCATCACTTTTATGTGTGCTTATTTAGATTGAAGTGTTTTATTATTTGGGAGGAGATAGGGGATGGACTCCATTAGCATCACTTTTATGTGTGCTTATTTATATTGAAGTGTTTTATTGATACAGCACTAAAATGTGTATCAATTTGGAAGTATGAAGTGTTTTGATATGAGCCTGAGTCTCATTTGTGTTGTTGATATTGGAAGTAATGTGAATATGCTTTATAGTTCATAGTTGTAAGTTTGGCCAAGTTCTGAGCCATATTGATAATAATGGAAATTGATAAATGTCATAGACATTAGTGTCTTAAGACTGTATATTAATATAATTGATTATCATGGTTAACCATCTATTGAATGCTATTGCTTCATTCAAGGCTTATAATTGGTTTAGTATATTTCTACTGGGCTGTGGCTCACCCTATAAGGGAACATCATTTTCAGGTCCAGGTGATTCACTACCTCCAAGGACTTAGCTTGGAAGAATTTGGACTATGAAGCCTTGTCTTTAGTTATTTGTTTTTATTTGAATTACATGTAAACATTCAAGCCTAGGGCTTTATTTGTATTTGAGTTAGAACTCATAATTTTGTGTCCAAGTGTTGGCTTGGCAAGTTGTAAGCCCGTAGGGCATTTATTTTGATGTTACATGTAATGTCTTATTTTAGTAATACTCTGAGGAATGAATTGTGGTTTATTTACTTGAGTAATGCATCTTATTATTGTGTATGTTATGGGTTATTTTTGAGGGCGTGATAACTTGGTATCAGAGCCAGGTTTGAATACTTTGGGTACGTGGGAAGTGATTAGTATCACATTGGGTCTCGTTTGATAGAGACTTAGTGTAATGTTATATGTTTATTGTTTATGTGATTATGTGGGTATGGAACGTAGTTTCTAGGATGTTGATTGGACCCTTGAGTTTCTAGTAGTCTTGTTGGAAAGGCACTTGATCACTGCTGCTTCCAACCGGAACTATAGTAACGCATTGGGACTATCATTATCCAGGAATGAAATTCGTAGGTGCTTATGTGATTATGTGCTTACGTGGAATGAATTATTGTTGTTCAATGCATTAGGACGTGAGTGTTTAGCTTCGGCACATTTATTAATGTGCTAACGTCTTTGTTTCCTTTAATAGGATGTCAGGACGAGGACGAGGACGAGGACGCGGTAGGCGTGGTAGGCCGGCTAGGCAGGAAGTGCCTGTGCCGGAGGAGATTCCGGCAGTTCAGATTCCGCCAGTGCAGGAGGGAGTTGGCCAGGCCAATGTGGCCGAGCCAGTAGGCCAGCAGGCTATGGGTGCCTTAGCCCGTGAGATAGCAGGGGCATTCAGGGAGTCAGTTGGCATTCTGAGGGCTGCGAATCCAGCCCAGGTTGTTGCTGCAGATGCAGGACCTTCTTTTCTGAAGAGGGAGTTCTTCCGGTCAAATCCAGACGAGTTTTTGGGAGATCCTAAAGAGCCGCTTAAGGCAGATGAATGGCTCGAACAGATAACGAAGACGTTTGAGATGCTTGGCATTGAAGACGAGGGGTTGAAGGTGACCTTGGCATCTTTCCAGCTAAAGGGGGATGCGGGTCAGTGGTGGAAGTTCACCAAGGGTCGTATCGGAGGTACATGGGAGGCTTTTGTGAATGCTTTCCAGGAGAGGTTCTTATCTCCAGCAATCAGGAAGAAGCTGAGAGACCAGTTCTGTCAGCTTAAGCAGTCGAGTTCTTCAGTGGCCGAGTTTGAGGTTGCATTCACTAGTTTGTCCAGGTTTGCACCTGAGTTGGTGGCGTCTGAGGAACGCCGTTGCATTGAGTTCGAAAAGAAGTTGAGGCACGGCCTCAAGTTGAGAATTGTTGGGTCTATGATTCGGGATTATGGGCGTCTGGTTGATGTTGCAGCCCATACGGAGATCATGATGCAGGAAGAGGAGGAAGGGCAGAAAGGCTCCAAGAGGAGTCAGGATGGCCAGGGTGATGGCAAGAGGTAGAGAGGTTTTACTCCTCAGCAGTCTCAGGGTAGCTTTTCCAGATCCACTTTTCCAGTACCGAGTGCTAGTTCTGGGAAAGGCAGCCAGGGAGATATTACCTGTTTCAAGTGTGGCCAGCTGGGCCACAAGTCTCCAGTTTGTCCTCAGAGGGGAGGAGTACAGAGAGCAGCATCATCTTTAGCTCGATCTCAGAGCCAGAGTCAGGGTAGAGGCCAGCCACTCACTTGTTTTCAGTGCGGTAAGGCAGGGCACATGAAGAGGTATTGCCCGCAGTTGGGTGGCACACCTAGTGCATCTAGTTTGAGGCAGACTCAGGGTCAGTAGCCAACTCAGTCGGGTCAGGCCTCGAGGGCCAATCAGGGGGCTTCATCGTCCCAATCTGTGCAGCAGTCTTATGCTCCTAAGGGTGAGCAGGTTGATCAGAGGTTGTCTGGGCGCGTGTATGCTGTTACTGCGCAGGACCTTGTACCGGCTCCATCGGTTGTGAGAGGTACCTTCTTGTTTTGCAACTCGGTTGCTAATGTTTTGATTGATACGGGTGCATCTCATTCCTTTGTGTCTGCTGCATTTGCATCTATTTTGGAGTTGGAATTAGCTCAGTTAGCGTCTCTTATCTGTGTAGTGTCACCTCTTGGGGGTGAATTGATCTTGAAACAAGGTGTTAGGGGTTGTGATATAGAGGTCGATGATCATAGAATCCCATTTTCTTTTGTAGTTATGCCTATGAAGGGCTTTGATGTTATTTTGGGTATGGACTGGTTGTCGTCATACCGGGTAGTTATTGATTGCTACCGCCAGAGGGTCACTTGTTGTACCGTTAGTGGAGAGTGTTTCCATTTTCTGGGGGACCGGGTTGGTAGTGTTTTGCCACCAACAGCTTCGACGTGCGAACGCATCCCATTGCCTGAATAGATGCCTTGTTCACTTCCCGTCGGTTTCCTTAGGTTGAGGAAGCCTTGCATGGTATTAGCAATGTGAATTGTAGAACCCGAATCAATCCACCAATCATATTGATGAGTATTAACAAAATTAGATTCATAACACACAAGAGATATGAGATTACCTTTCTTCTCAAGCCATTTCTTATACTTGGGGCAGTCTTTCTTCATGTGACCCGTTTTCTTGCAGAAGAAGCATACACCCTTGTTGCCATGATTTTTAAACGGCACTTTACCAAGCTTCTTCCATTTCTGATCACCTTTGCCCTTTTTCCATTGCCCTCCTTTATGTGTTGCTAAATGAGCACTTTCCACTTTTCCATGCTTCAATCTCTCCTCCTCTTGAACACACATGGTCAAAAGTTCATTGATAGACCATTTTTCCTTCTGTGTGTTGTAAGAAATTTGGAATGCTCCATATTCCACAGGAAGAGAATTGAGTATGAAATGGACAAGGAATGATTCAGAAATCTCAATCTCTAAGGACTTAAGACGAGCTGCAATGTCCCTCATTTCCATAATGTGCTCACACACACTCCTAGAATTGTTATGCTTCATTCTTGATAGTTTGTTCATTAGGGTACTTGCTAATGCTTTGTCAGAACTAATAAATTGCTCTTCAATAGCCCTCATGTAGTTCTTGACCTTATCAGATAGTGGGATTGAGCCCCTAATGCTCTGGCTAATATGTGACTTTATGAGCATTAGGCTTAAGCGATTAGATCGCTCCCACTTATCATAAGCACTCTTTTCTGCAACAGAACTCTCATCCGTGGGTTCAGGAGGTTCATCGACACGGAGTGCCAGATCGAGGTCCATGCACCCTAATGTTAGAAGGATTTTGTCCTTCCAGTCTGAAAAATTATCACCGTTCAAGAATGGAATACGAGAAGACTCATTAGATAGTACAGAGGTAGAAATCGTTGCAATTACCAAGAACATTATTAATGCTTTGAAATAATAGCTATAGTCTGAATCAACCAATGTCAAATTCAGTAACAAATCTAAACCTTCCTATGGGTAGAGGTCACTAAACTGTATTAGATTTGCTATTACTTTATAATAAGACTAATGAGTTCCGAAATATGTAAGGAAAAGAAAACTCATACCTGTGGGTTTAGAGTGTTCAATCCCTTTAATACCCAATCCATTATCTTATTCCAATTAAATTTCATAAATAATTACTTTCCTGTGGGACCAAGAAATTATTTATAAAACATAATTGCAATGTAAAAATGCCAAATTAACTTGTAACTTTATGTGATCAAAATACTGAGGATCACATCTTTATGTCTTAAGATGCTGTGGCTACTCTTAAAACAGAATAAAATTTTTAAATATGGCATAATTTATTAATGTGAGCAAATCCTTATAGTCACAACAAATACATAATCTTTCAATGCACATAATGTATAATACATACAATCAGAGTAATATCACATGAAAAATCCCAAGATCAAACACATGTAGTTCAACCTTATACTGGAATTTGCTTAAAAATTGGACCAAAATAAATTCCATAAGCCCAACACATAGTGTATTTATACTCTTATTTCACATGAATTTTCAATGCATAAACAATTACCTTAATGCATGTAATATAATATTACATTATTTTAGATAACATGCCAATGAATCTCAAAAATTATAAAAACTAAAAGAACATGTTATAATTCACTGTATGAGATTCAATTGAATTTGCTTAATATTTAAATATGCAACGATAACAAACAAAACATCCTTAAAAGCATGTTAAAATTTCTTTATGAAAATTCTACAAATAAATTTAAATAAAAGTATGAGAATTTCTAGATTTGATATAGAATCAGATTAAATATTTTGCTCTTTAATGTGTGTGTCAAAAATAATAGTTAATAACACACAACACGTCTCCTACATAAAATAGATTCAGAATAGGAGAAAATTCTAAATAAATGTAAATACCACTAGCACAAATCACGATGGACATTGCAACAGTGCTTCCTTTTTCTTTAATAGTGATATTCAAAAGTTATGCAATATAAATTACTCATTCTAATTCTACAATGATTCTGAATTGTTAAATTTGATATACAAATACCACATGCATAGAATAGGCTTGATTTGATTCACGAAATTGATAATAGTTTGATGTAAGAATTTGAAATAAAACTAAACAACATAACAGAAGGTTGGCTCTGATACCAATTGTGAGAATTAAATTATTTTTAATTCAAAAAGAAGAATACCTCCTGCCATGATGTTCAAGCCTTTGAATCTTTATTCTTGAGTGATCAAATCTTGAATATATAAAGAAGCCCACTCACAGAACACTCCTGCCATGATGTTCAAGCCTTTGAATCTTTATCCTTGAGTGATCAAATCTTGAATATATAAAGAAGCCCACTCGCAGAATACTTTTACAGAACCATATGAGAAAAATGAAAGAGATAGAGTTTCAAGCCTATTCTATGCACAAAACAATGTCTCTGTTTGATGGCTATCACATGCATATATATAGATAGGCTTGGATCCATATCCAATTGTAACTCCTTATAACTTCCCACCATCAGGGAAGTAGTAAAGTCCCATGAAACCACCATATGGGATATTAAACAGACATCCGTTACGCATTAACCATTAAACTAATTAATTGGTCATTAAACCAATTAATTAGTCATTAAACCAATTAAATATATATAATAAATATATATAATATAAATAAATAAAACATGTGGTATATGGGCCACTTTATGGATATTCTTACATTAACATCATATCTCGTGCTGTTGTAACTCGGCCCATTTGTTCGGGGCAAGTCTCCCTCTCAAAATGTTATGATAATTTTTTATTTTACCACTTAAAAAAGACATATGAAGTGATTTATATTTTTAATAAATTTTTGGTGTCATACTAAAAAATATATTCTCAAACATTAAACTTGGACAAATTTTTTTTTTTTAGCATTGATTGGTAATGAGCAAAAATAGACACACAAAAGATGCCAAGTCAATGAGTTCGGTGCCATCACACAAGAAAAAATGAGATATTTGTAAATTGTAAGAACATCTCTAACCATTCTTTAAATTTTCATCTAATTTAATTTTAAATTTATGTAAAAATTTGAATTGATATGAACTAATCAAACCATTTCATTAAAATTTTATCAAAATCTTTTTAAAATTTTCCTCTTATCTCAAAATTATGTTTTCATCAAATTTGGTATATAAAAAAAATCACCTCTAATGTTTCATCTTTTTAAATTATCATCAAATTCTAATTTCATGAAATATTTGATGAATTCTTAATTTGATGGAAAAAAATATCTCCATTAATTAGATGAACATTAGATGAATAAATTATAAATAATTTCTGAACACTTTTTGATTAAATAATTTAAATTTGATGAAAGAAATTAAGAATTGAAGATACTCTAAGGTCGTGTTTGTTTTCTCACATGAGAGGCAAGATTGGAATAGCATGGATGTGGATCCTACTCATGGCTTGTTTGGTTGTGAAATAAACAATGGGATTGATACTTGAATGGGTTTAGTAATCCCATCAAACAAGTGGATTAGCTTGGCTAAGTAAAAAGTGGATTGAAAAAACAATAAAGATTAACAGCTCGAATTTAAGCCCTCGAATGGCCCGAATGATTTGGCACTCTCTCTTCATTTTGGACTCACGTGCATAGCTTTTTATCTCTCTCTCTCTATCAGACCCAAACATCTGTGAATATTAAGTGATTACTGTTGTTATAGAGTTTTCTCATCTCTATATTTCAATGGCGGTTTCGGAGGATGATTAATAATAGTAATAGTAATTGAAGAACCAGTAACATATGATCTCTTATGCCCACCAAGTGCTTGCCTAGATGAGAAAACTCTATAACAAACAAGACCTTCATGGATTTTTCTCTTCAGAAACACCTACATTTCGATTTTCAACAACCTCAAATGCTTCTTCATGGGTTTGATTCGAAACTCCATTGTTGTGAGCTCGAGCATTTATGTGACTCACTTTATGCCTACCAAGTACTTGATAAGATCGAAACACTTTGTGACAGAGCTCAATCTCATCAGACTGCTCTGTTTCATCATCATTATCTTCGTACTTTGGTTTTAGTTCTTGTTCTTCGTCTCTCATCCATTTGTCTCTCGACATCATTATCAAACAATACGCAACGTCTTCTTCTGGAGTAGTGTCGAAGATTGAACTCACCGCCTCCGGCTCGGACACACATGGCGGCAGAGGATGCTGTTGCTCCGACCAGCCCAGTTTTCATGATTTAGGCTTGGTTCTGACAATGGTGATTGTGATGGTGATGTGGACTTCCTGATTTACAAATTCATTTGGATCGGCGGTAAATTGGGTTCTTTGAACACTTGGTCCCGCTCTCTTTGTCTTGAAGAATTAATTACAAAGCCACCAGAGCCAGCAACATCGATTGCAAAAGAGAACTCGGGATCTGCTAAGCGAATGCTCTTCTTTGGATTCTTTCTCATCCCATAAGACAATAATACTTTCTCGTTATTCTCTTCTTCTGAAGATGATGATGAAGAAAAAGAAGACCCATTTCATTGGATTGTGATTGTTGTTCTGGTTTTGGTGGAACATAGAGATTCAACGCGTGGGTTTCACGCAGGTTTGGACAACTGGGCTAAAGACTGCAACCAACACTGCTAACACATTCGGGCCATTCGGGGCGTGTAAGAGATTACTTAGCATGACTGTTGAAAAAATAGCATAAGAGATTAAGGATAAAGCTTGGGAGCTCGAAACCGAGCTCCCCCGAAATCCGTGAAACGACGTCGTTTCACGTTTTTTTTTTTTTTTTTTTCTTCTTCTTCCTCGCGACTCTGAAACGGTGAGGGAGGGAGAGAGGGAGAGAGAGAGGGAGAGCGGAGAGGAGAGAGGGAGACACACACACACAGAGGGGCCCGTGCATTCCGGGCGAGCTTCCGATCGTCGAGTTCGTCCGATCGTCGAGCCTCGCCGATCGTCGAGCTCCGCCGATCTCCGTCGAGTTCGTCTGATCGTCGAGCTTCGCCTATCGTCGAGCTCCGCCGATCTCCGCCCCTGCCTTCTCTTCTTCTTTCTTCTTCTTTCTTTCTTCTTCTTTCTTCTTCTCTTCCTCCCTCTGTTTCTTCGTCTTCCTTCTCTGATTCTGAAAAAAAAAAAAAAAAAAAAAAAAAGCCGAAAACGGCGTCGTTTTCGATTCGGGGGGAATTCGGGGAATCTCTTTCGAGCTCTCTAGCACTACTCAGAGATTAATATTGGAAAGAGTGTTTTGCCCCCTCTCCCTCATATCAATCAGCTTTTTTATTCGCGTCTGCATTTCATTTGAAAAGATTAGCATAATATTAGTGCCATTTATGATATTATATATATTAAATCCATTTAAAATAGTAAAATAAATAAAAAGATTATTGCTATGATATTATTAATCTGATACTATATAAACAAATATTCTTTATCTTACATTTTTAAACTATTCTCACTTTATTACTAATCTTTTCATTCAATCTTATCATATTCGTAATCTCATCCAATCTAATCCGTCAAAAAACATGAGAGGCCTATGGACTTAAAAGCAAATTGACTTCATGTATTTTGCTCCTTTAATATTTGACTATTTTTTTCACTTTAGTCTTTAAATTTTTTTTCCCTTTTACCTTGATCCTTCATGCTTTAATTTTTTTTTTCAATTTCTTCTAGAAGTTATTCAAAATTATACGAAAATTGACACATTGACAGTCACATTGCATAAATATTTTATTATATATAACTTACACTTTTGACACAATCTAAATTATAATATAATAATATAATTGTTATACCATGTGAAGCTAACATGACATGTTTAGTTTAATTTTGAACAGAAGTTAGTTTTATGAGTTAATTAGGAGAGTAAAAAAATAATTTTTTTAAAAAAATCTTAAAATATGAAGGGTTAAAATGAGAAAAAAAATATTTAAAGAATCTAGTGCCGGCCCTCGGCATGGGCCAATAAGGCCATAGCCAAGTACCCTTCAAAATAGACCTAAAAAAGGGGCCCTTCTATTATGGTTTAGTGTAATATATTAGGTATATTTTAAGTTCAAAAAAACGTTAAAGAAGGCCCAAACTAAATTAAAATAAATTGACCCATTAAAAAATTGAAAGACACATTTAAAAAAATTAACATTGTTATCCATTGAAAATAGATCCAAAAAAAGGTGTCCCCTCCTATTATAGTTTATTGTAATATATTAGGTATGTTTAAAAAAAAAAAAAAATTAAAGAAGACCGAAACTAACTTAAAATAAATTAGCCCATTAAAAAATTGAAAGGTCCATTTAAAATAATTAGCATTGTTATCCATTGAAAATGATTTTGCAAAAAAACTAGATTATGCAAGTATGATTGATTTATTTACTTCTAAAAATGCAAGAAGAGCGAGGATCAAACGACATTTATTAATTGTTGTAATGTAAAGTATTTTTTATGATTTTGACACAAATCTTTTGTCTTTTATCTTAATTTTTTTCTCATTTTTTTTCATTCAATTAAAAAAAAAATGTGAAGGGCCCCAAAAATTTATTAGTTGATTATTGACTTTGGGCCCCGAAAATCTAAGAGGCAGGCCTGAGAGAATCAAAATAAAAAAATGACAAAATGTAATTTACCCCTTGAATCCCAATAGATTAACTGCAATTGCTGATGTCCTTGTAGCCTTGTGATGCGGGTGCAATATTTAGGTGTCTTGTAAGGGATGGGCGTGGGAGTTCAACTTTAAAAAAATGACAAAATGTAATTTACCCCTTGAATCCCAATAGATTAACTGCAATTGCTGATGTCCTTGTAGCCTTGTGATGCGGGTGCAATATTTAGGTGTTTTGTAAGGGATGGGCGTGGAAGTTCAACTTTAAAAAAATGACAAAATGTAATTTACCCCTTGAATCCCAATAGATTAACTGCAGTTGCCGATGTCCTTGTAGCCTTGTGGTGCGGGTGCAATATTTAGGTGTTTTGTAAGGGATGGGCTTGGGAGTTCAACTTTAAAAAAATGACAAAATGTAATTTACCCATTGAATCCCAATAGATTAACTGCAGTTGCCGATGTCCTTGTAGTCTTGTGGTGCTGGTGCAATATTTAGGTGTTTTGTAAGGGATGGGCTTGGGAGTTCAACTTTAAAAAAAATGACAAAATGTAATTTACCCCTTGAATCCCAATAGATTAACTGCAGTTGCCGATGTCCTTGTAGCCTTGTGGTGCGGGTGCAATATTTAGGTATTTTGTAAGGGATGGGCTTGGGAGTTCAACTCATTCAAAGTGTTAAGTTAACAGTTAATAAATAACAATTGACTTTCCCTAATAAAAAATAAAAAAGGTCATGACAGCTCTTATTATTGTGCATGTGACTCGTGCGTATTAGGGATTAGCTTTTTTTAGTATTTTTTGTTGACTTATTTTTATTTTTAGTAAATTTTATGAAAAAATATTAGGTTTTTAGATTCGGCTTGGCGAGACATAGTAAAAAAACTAAAAATAAAAAAATAAAAACAGTATACTTTTTTTGGGCTTATTTTGATTTTTTTAATTATGTTTTGATTTTTTTTAAAAAAACTTTTTAAATTTAGGGCAAATTTCACTTTATCCGCTTGTAGTTTGGATTGGGTGTAGATTACTCCCCTGACATTCGGAAATCACCACAGAACCCCCACATGGTTTATGGACTAAAATGCACCGTTAATTTTTCTGTCTAAGATAACGGACTATGGGAGTCACACGCCTATATAGAGATAGTATGTCTACTTTTAGGACAAAAATACCCTTTATACATCTTCAAATTTATCAAAGAATGCCATTATTTTTTTGTCTCTCTATACTCGATTTCTTTTCCACCAGTACCTCCTATTCATGTTGGTATATTTCTGATAAACTAAACCTTAGAAAAATATCCACATAGGGCTCCAATAACAATAACCATAGAGTTTTGATTACCACATGAACCCATCGCCCTTCCATCATATCTCTAGAGCCATTTTCTTTATTTGCTTTCTTTTTTGCTTGCTTATCCTCAACAAAATCAAAGATGCCCAAACTTATCAATATAATAACAAAAATGAGTGAGACCGCTAAAAAGAGGAGCACTAATAGCTCTAAAGTGGTGTGGGTCCCACATGATGGGATGTTTTGCTCTTGTGTTTTTTTTTTTTTTTTTTTTTTTTTTTTTTTTTTTTTTGAATTTCCACCTCATTAGTGGTCAATTAGTGCTCCCAAATTAGTGGGATGAATCATTGTTAATATAATAATATACATACCCAAACAACTTACACTCCCAACAACGCATACCAAACTAACCTCAACATTCTCCTCTCTATTCTCTCTACCAAACCAAACCACTGCTACTAAATAAGTAATACAAAAATGTCCCAATTCGAAGGTTGTTACGATTTGGTACATAATAAAACCAAATATTAATCCAAATAATTCTAATTTTATAACTTAATTTCTAATTTGTAACTTTGTTCTGGTCTCTAGTTTAATTACATTTATAATATACATATATATATACACATACTTATATACATGTGTACATATATAATACACATAACCAAACAAAAAAATTTAACAGATTCATTGGGGTGAATAGATTATGAACACTGGGAATTCTAACGTGTTGTGGCTGGGACCTAGAAATTTGATTGTAATAGGTCCCATGATTGAGAAATTAGATGGTGCTACGTGCCATCATTGGAGGTGAATGGGAATGACATAGGCAGTTGTTGTGGATAGAGTGTAAGGTGGTGATGCTAGAGTGAAGGAATGAGAAGAGAAAAGAATGAGAATAAAGAGGAATGGATGCGGTGATTGGCAGCGATGATTGATGCCATGGTTGCTGTCATAAGAGAGAGAAGATGCAAGAAGAACATAAGTTAGATGAAAATATAAAAAAGACAAGGGTGGGTATAAATGTCAATTTACCATTGTTGTTAATAGAAGTTAGACATGCACTTTGGTCCATAAATCACGTGGAGGTTAGTGGTGATTTTCAAATGTTAGGGGGGTAATCCACACTAGGTCCAAACCGCAAGAGGATAGAGTGAAGTTTGCTTATAAATTTATCCACACAAGACCAATTGTGAAAGTCAAATTTTTTGACATAATTTTTTTAAAAAAAAATCTTTGAAAAAAAAATGTGATTTATATAAGTTATCCCAAATAGCTACTAATCAACTTATTAACACCGTCTTTATCAATTCAATCAACTTATTTTTTTCACTCATTGGATGAAGTTAAACATTTTCTTTCTAACAAAATCCCATCGTTACATGACTTCCATAACTTTTGGTTTAGTTTTGATAAACTTATTTCATTAATTTTTTAAATAGGTAAATTATAAATACATTTTTTAAATTTTGTTTAAAATACAAATTTTTTTTTTTTTTGTGATTTGAAAAATTACAAATTTCATTATCAAAATTTTTTACTTAACAAAATTAATTGAAAAAATAAAATTTATAATTGTTCTCCTATACAATGATAATATTACCTAAACTATTAATTGAAATAAATTTCTAATATCATTAAAAAATTATTAATTGACTTAATGATTTATTGAAAAAATAAGCTATTTATTATAAATAATGCTATATGTACCAATTAATGTGCATACTAGTGTACTAATAGATGATGTCACATCATTCGTATGATTTTGAATTTAAAAATTGTAAAGGGGCCGGATATAATTTTCAACATCATAGGGGAAAAATCATATTTTATGCAAATTTCATAAGTGTATTTGAAATTTGTCCTTTTTAAAAAATAAAAAATTAATTTAAAGAAAAAAATTAAAAATACTAATTATTTTTATACAATTTTATCATAGGGGATAAATAATTTTAAAAATATATTTTAATGCAATATTTATTTTTTCAACAAAACTTTCAAAAACTAATTTCGCAAATTCAAACCAACATGACAAAACCCATCCATCCCTATCTCTCTCGTCAAAAAATTCATAAATAATTTTCCCTCTTTCACACCTTCTTGCATTGCTTCGCTCTCTCTCCCAACCAAAATCCATCCATCCCTATCTCTCTCATCAATTCTTGTTTGTTTTATCAACAAAAATGCTGAAACAAACAAAACCCACTTCACAATTCGTCTTCTTTTGGAACCTGACTCTCTCTCTCTCTCTCTCTCTCTCTCTCTCTCAAGCGCATAGTAATTGTTTCTCTAAGATGGGTGTGTTGGAGGTGTGGGTAATCCTTATTTTCCTTCTTGTGTTATCTTCACCAGTTCGAGTTTCGGATTCCCAAAACCTTACATGCAATTTGAACGATCTCAAGGCTTTGAAGGCTTTCTTGATTGGATTAGATTCAGGAACTATCAATGGTTGGGGAACCTCAAATTGCTGTAACTAGTCAGGAATCACCTGCAATTCATCTTCTTCACTCGGTTTCTTCAACGATCCTATCTGTTAGGTTTTTTTATTGGCAATCCCGTTTGACAAGGATTTCTTAAGAAGTTGGTTTTCTTCCAAATCTAGGATTACTTTTGGTTTTCTATAAATACTTGGTTTTCTCCCAAAGCTAAGTGGATTTTTTTCCAGATCTTCTTTTTGGATCTTAAGGTTTATATCTGGAGATATTTTGTTAAATTTTCTTTGATGTTTTTATTGAGTATTCAACTCATGGTTTAAAAGAGAGTACATCAAAGGTTTTGTTTGTTATACAAAAGAGAAAGTTGTTCTTCGGTGGATTTTGAAGAATTCGAGCCTGAAGCTTCGGTGGATTCTGGAGTGGCTCATCGTAAAGACAATTCCGAGGTGAAGACGGGGTTGGAAGAGGCACATAGAGGTTGGTTCAATTAGGCGTGGATTCGCTAGGTAATTGAGAGTATACATGTGTAATTCCTTTAAATCTTCTTAGTGGATTGTTTTGTGGCTGTTGCCCGTGGTTTTTTAATCACAGTTGGAGGTGTCCAATCACTACAACAAAATGCACATTCGGCGACCAAAATTGGCGACTAAAAAAAATTTAGTCGCCAAAAGTTATGAAATTGGCGACCAACTAATTTTTTTAGTCGCCAAAAGTAAAATATTTAGCTACTAATTTTTTTTAGTCGGGGTATATTGGTTTTTGGCGACTAAAAAAAATTTAGTTGCTAAAAATGCTAGAATTGGCGACCAAAAAAAATTTTGGTCGCCATATATTAAGTTTTGGCTACTAAAGTCATTTTGTCGCTGAAAGAAAAATAAAAAATTAATTTTTTACCTTTGGCGACCAAAATTTTGGTCGCCAAATGTTTATTTTCAGCGACAAAAAAGAATCTTAGTCGCTATATGTTGAGTTTTCGCTACTAAATCGTTTAGTGGCCGAATGAAAAATAAAAAATTATTTTGTCACCTTTGGCGACTAAAATTTTAGTCGCCAAAAATGAATTTTATGGTTATTTGGCGACAAAAAATATATTTAGTTGCTAAAAGTTGTAATATTTGTTTTAGAGGAAACAAATTATTTTTGGCGCCCGATCTATTTACACTCTGTTCTATCTCTCACACACACAGGCACACGATATACACTTCTGTGTCAAACACTAACAAACCTGACCCTCACCATCCGGACTCACCATCCGTGCTAACAGTAACCATCGAACTTCCACCACCGACCATCGCGGCTCTCGCTACCGCCGCTGACCATCGCGGCTCTCGCCACCGTCGCTCACCATCGCGGCCCCCCTTCTAGCCACATTCAAGTTTTTCTCTCTCTTTCTTCCTCTATTTCCCCATTTCACCATCTCGGATCTAGGGTTTTATTTTATTTTTGATGCTGTAGGATTTTGATTAAATCATTTTAGGGTTTTACTCTTTTTCTACATTTGAAGCACATATGAGGTCCAAGTTGTGTTTAATTCCAAACTTTTGTTGCTCTATTTAAGCAATGTTCTGATATAAGCAGTTTACCTGCCTTTTCTTTTGTCCTAACAATTTTTTGACTTCCTTTTTTTTGCAAATGCGTATCGGTGGCAAGATGGTGCTCTTGTAGCAAATAATCCTACCATATTTGCCATACAAGAAGCTCAACTGTTATGGCCAGATACAAAAATTGATTGTTTAGTTTCCATTGGATGTGGTTCAGTTCCAACTAAGGTAACCATTCTTCTGCGAATTTCATTTTCAGTAGAGATGTCTGTAAGATTCTGAGTTATATATTGCTTATAAAAATAAAAATAAAAATTTGGTTTATATGTTTAAATTTAATCTTTTTAAGTTGGCAGAATATTTTCAAAGTTTTGAAGAATACAACAAAAAGTTTTAATATGTTGCATGAATTTGCATTTACTTAAATTTGGGAATTCTTGCTGCTGAATATTTTTATAAATAATATAAAAATCCTCTCTGGTTTTTTTTTTTCTTCAATGTATCTTGATCATCTGGTTGTTTAGAAAAGTAGAACTGATGGTGAAATTGTAAATATTCTTCTTTGTCGTATCTAATCAAATGCATATTTTGGGTTGGAGACGTAATGTGTTACTTGTGGAAGCTTCTCATAGTCTTGATTTAGGAAGAGTTTTTCGTCATGCTTGGTCACTAGAGACGTGTTGGATCATCATCCCTTTGTGAGTGGAATATCCCACTTAGAGAGTAGTGCTAAAGAAGTGGACAAGCCACCATGTAATGGAATAGGGTGGTTGGAGTGGAGCACCCACCATGATGGTGGGGTGGTTGTACCCAACCCACTCTCTGCTGCTGCCTTTGACCTTCTCTTAAGCTATATAAATAGAGGAGAGAGTGAGTGAAGAAAACAGAGAGAAGAGAGCCAAAGAAGAGAACCAAGAGAGATGTGAGAAACCGTCTCCCTCGGTGTGAGCGAGGGAGACGGGTGAATGGGTGAGTGAGAATAGTGTGAGTTTCTCCTCTGTAATATTCTGTAATCTCCAATTGGTATAGTGAAAACCGGCTACTCTCCCGTGGACGTAGGCATTGAGGCCGAACCACGTAAAATATTATGTCTCCGTGTGTGTGGGTGTGTAATTCTGCTTGGCATGGTTTCTATAAGGTCTTGGGCGGGATCCCAGATCCCAACAAGTGGTATCAGAGCCAAGTTGGTGGCGTTTCGGCACAAAAACAGTGCGATGTCTGAATCTGCCCAGAAATCGAATTGCTCGAAATCGAGTTTTGAGCATACCAGGAGCAAGGGCTCGACGAGAGGAGTCCAGAAACATAAAGCAGAAGCCCAGAGGAGTCCCGACACGCTCTCACGCGCCCCTGGAAGGTGGCGCGTGAGTCCCACTCTCAGACACGTGCCCCACGCGCCGAGGAGGGAGCCGGCGCGTCATCTCACGCGCGGCCACGCGCACACGCGCGCGTAGCAGGAGGAAGACGAGTGGGGAGTTGGCAAGTGCATCACACGCGCGGAAGGACACGCGCAGACAGTGCGTCAGCAAGGGCGCCACGTGTCAGTCAACGGGTGGCAGAGTCAACGCCACGTGGCAGCCAGGTCAGCGCCACGTGGCAGCCAGGTCAGCGACATGTGGCATGCCACGTCAGTGCCACGTGGCATGCCACGTCAGTGCCACGTGGCATAGTGGACCAGTCACTGCATGCCACGTCATCTGCCACGTCAGCACGGAGGAAGGGATCCAGTGTGACGCGGCTAAGGTGCAGCCGCAGGGAGGAAGGATCCGGTGCTTCGCGGCTATGGTGCAGCCGCAGATCTGAGGCGTACAAAATGTTTTGGCTAGATTTAAGCCATTTGGAGTCCGTTTTTGGCGATCCAATAATGGTTTCAGACTATTTGGAGTATTCCGGACACATCTGTACGGTCAGGTTTTGGAGACAGAGTTTCTGTAAAAAGAAGGCAGATTGAAGGGACGGACGGCATCGGATGCAGTGAACGGAATATTCTGTTGGTACACGGAATATTCCCTGAACTTCTGAAAATTGTAATGTGGCCCAGAATTTTCAGAATATTGTGGTGTGGCCCAACTTTCGGGGTTATTTTTCAGTGGGGTCCCCGGAAATGTAGCGAAGGTTGGTCCTAGCTAATCGGACCGTTCCGGACGCAACCGCGAGGTCAGAATGGTGAAATTCTGAACGGTTTAAAAAGATTGTCAAAACATGGGAGTTTGTCATCTTTAATACTCGGAGGGAGGTTGCCGGATATTGTGGAACGCTGCGGAGTCACTGAAGAGGTTAGAATGTGTAGATTCTAACCAGATTGGACAACCAGATACAACTCGAGATAGATCATTGAAGGCCAGAGGAGATCAGGCTTGATGGCAGATTGAGGGAGATCAAGATTGGTCAGGGGCGATCAGAGGATTGCAAAGATGATTATCTCCGGAGTTCATCGGAGGATCTGGTTCAATCAGAAGAGAAGACCATTCATCGACGGATAGATGATTTGGCAACCAGTTCAGGCTCAGGGAAATGCTGTGGCTGTTGGAGCTACTATATGCGAGTAAGTACTGGTGGTATGTGGACGTGTAGAACAATAGTTGCAGAGGAGCATACTAAGCGCAGGGGCACAAATGCAGACATGCAGTAGTGCAAGGGTACGGTAGAGTATCGTACAGAGGTGCCAGAGGAGTGTGCAGCAGCGGGTTGTTGAAAGTTCACAGGAATTGCTAGACAGAGAAATTGAGACAAGTAAAACGCAAGAGTGCGTGCCAAGGAGTGGCAAGTCTTATTTCTCTATGGTGGTTTCTTCCATGGCAGCGGAGGATAGAGTTGATGCGGATCTCTCAGGCGAGCTCGACGCAGGGAGACCAGAAGCCATAGGTGCGAGCACTATGCACAGGGTTGCATAATGGTAACTTGTACAGACCGGTGGGAGTTGTCTTGGCAGAAGGGCTAACTGTCAAACATCAGTACGGACGTACAAGTGAGACAACGGGCGTATGAGATCGCTGGGAAGTTGTTCTGAAGTGCAGAGGCAAAGGCTGGTTGTTCAAAGAAATAAGCTTCGAGCAAGGAAAATTGAGGATGTTGATGTGTCAAACTCTGAAATTTTCTAGTTGCTCCTGTGTTCCCTATGCAAGGAAGTGCATAGATGACGATGCTTTGACAGATGGAGCTACTGTCAAACCATCAATCTACTGGACAGTACATCAAGGATTGCACAGGCACAGACAACAAGCGTATGGAAACGCTAGGAGGTTGTTCAGCAGTGCAGAAGGCAAAGGCCAATAGTTCAGAGGAAAAGCTTCGAGCAAAGAAGACAGAGGATGTTGATGGGATAAACGACAAGTTTTCTAGTTGCTCCAGTGTTCGTCTTGCACAGTAATGCATGACAGTCAAGGGCATCCGAGCAGGGGGTGCAGGACATCCAATCAGGGGGTGTCAAATATCTTGGTTACGCAAGTTCAAGCATAGCAAGTGAAGACATCCGAGACAGAAGCGTGGAAGAGATCTGTAGGAGATGGGAGCAGAGGCTCTCTCCAAATCAGAGAGTGGTGTGAGTTGAGTTGAGGATGTAGGATTCCCTCCTCCTCTTGTATCTCTGGTGTATTATCTCTAGCTTTCAGGGGATGCAGCATCTCAGTGAGGAGATGAAGACTATGTTGAAATTTGGGCGTGACAAGTATAGCAGCAGTGTGTGCAGTGGATCACCTCACAAGGGCTGAGGGGGTGATTTGTTGGATCATCATCCCTTTGTGAGTGGAATATCCCACTTAGAGAGTAGTGCTAAAGAAGTGGACAAACCACCATGTAATGGAATAGGGTGGTTGGAGTGGAGCACCCACCATGATGGTGGGGTGGTTGTACCCAACCCACTCTCTGCTGCTGCCTTTGACCTTCTCTTAAGCTATATAAATAGAGGAGAGAGTGAGTGAAGAAAACAGAGAGAAGAGAGCCAAAGAAGAGAACCAAGAGAGATGTGAGAAACCGTCTCCCTCGGTGTGAGCGAGGGAGACGGGTGAATGGGTGAGTGAGAATAGTGTGAGTTTCTCCTCTGTAATATTCTGTAATCTCCAATTGGTATAGTGAAAACCGGCTACTCTCCCGTGGACGTAGGCATTGAGGCCGAACCACGTAAAATATTATGTCTCCGTGTGTGTGGGTGTGTAATTCTGCTTGGCATGGTTTCTATAAGGTCTTGGGCGGGATCCCAAATCCCAACAAGACGTTCTCGGTCACTAGAGACGTTCTGTAGTCAAAATGGAATTAGGTTGTCTCTTAACTTTCAAGTCTGTACCTGGTAAAAAAGTCCCAACACCATTTTCATCACCTCTGTTCACTGGGAGCTTTCCATCAAGCCCACTTCTATACAGTCCCGATCTTGGTCCTCAGAGGATTGGTAGAATAGATTTGGTTCCACCTTTAAGCTTGGATGGACTTCAATCTGGAAAAACAGTTTCTTCACCACCCGAGTCTCCCCCGGTACCCAGGTAGCTCTCTTTGCCTGTTCGATCATTGCATGAGAAATTACAGAATTCACCGCAAGTTGGAATTGTACACTTGGCTTTGCAGAATGACATTAAGGTCGAATTTTCCCTCTCTTGTTCCTTGTCAATGTTGTTTTCATACTTTGTACTTGCTTCTGAGTTTGCTCTTTCTTACACTGTAGCTGGCAGAATGATGTGTTTATGGTTGCTGAACCGGGAGAACTTGCAGATAAGTTTGTACAGAGTGTAAAAGTTAGCTTGCTGTCAATGTTATGGGCCAGGCAGAGGAAGTTTACACCAGCCATTAACAACATATCAACTGTTGCTGAATTAGTTGCATGTAGGCCACACTTCCAGATTGGATGCATTGTCTACCGATATATTGGACGCCAAACACAAGTATGCTTCTTTGGCTCATGCCTGATTAGTCTGTTTGGTTTTAGCAACTATGAACTACAAAATTACTTACACTCATTCTATTTTTTTATAAAGGTTATGGAAGATGATCAGGAAATTGGGGCATTTATGTTCCGTAGACCAGTCCCTTCTATGCACTTAACTCCTGATGATGTTCGTTGGATGGTAAAGTTTTTGGATCCTAATTTTGAGTTTCCATTTATCCTTATTACTCCTATAATCCATTAAGTTTGCTAAATATCTAGAATTGCTTACCTTGGGCTTTTCTTTGATTTGTTGTATTCAGCATCGAGATAATTATTTTGTGACTTGATTAAAATAAGTTGGTGTAGTTGGCCATTTGATGTACTCATGACTACTGCTTTCGACCCAAAATTAGAATTACAGGATAATTTTTTGAAAACTTGATGGGGCAACTGTTGGAAATCAAGCTTCTGCGACATTGTTAATAATATATAATATATATAGTGTATATATATATTATATTAATAGTTGTGTATTAGCCTGTTTGCTCCATCAAATGCCTTAGTTAGTGCCATATGCTTTCGGCCCCTTTTATTTTTATATGTTGTTTGCTTTCGGTTGCTTTTTCTTTTAGTTTTATATCATTGCCTTTCATCATAATGTTGTATAGTTTTATATGTTGACTTTCATCATAATGTTGTAAAATCTCTCCTATATAATGGAGGATTCTCGTAAGAATTAATATGAATTGAAATAAAGAGCCTGTTTTTGCTCTTTCAATCACTTTCTCTCAATATTAATTTCATGGTATCAAAACAGGTGTAATCCTG
>CM039319.1:139233973-139246473 GCA_022316695.1 Camellia oleifera | reverse complement strand
TCATGTCATGTTCAGAGTGCAATATATCAGTTTCTGGCTTCGTCTGAGGTGAGTTTTGGTTCCTCTCCTTTTGTCATGTACCATCTAATGAGCATTCTCTTGAAATTTGTATGCTATTCCAAAATACCTATCTATTTAACTTTCCATGGTAGAGTTCTTGACTTGAAACTAAATTTGTTGCAGTTGGACCTCCAATTACATGACCGAAGAAGAATATCTAGGCAAATATGTCCATTTGGGGAACTAGCTTTGAGAAAGGCTATTTCCACAAAACACAAATATGAAAGCTATACAGGTCCTTATCATTGAAACTCTTTAGTTCTACAATTCCTCTATTTGGATAGTAATAATATGCAGACTATCTTACTTCTTCTTTTAGGATTCTCTGGAGGACATCTCATACTTGCTAAGGATTCCACAAAGAAAGCCCTATGGCACAATGGAGGGTAATGTGAAGAAAGCTCTAAAGGTATCACTCATTTTCTTCTCATGTATAATGCAGGGTAAGGAAAGACTAATATGAATAGTTATGTTATAATATGCAAACTATCACTCATTTTTGTAATATTCTTTTTAGTTTTTTGTTATTTTGTTATTCATGTCATATCCATATCAATCTGGTATGCATTTGGATCATGCCATTGGTATCAAAGACCAATATGAATAGTTATGTTATAGTCTTGTCAAGTGATCCTTACGTTGTCCTGACTCCTGGACAGCAGGTTAGTCACACAATCGCAATGAGCTTGTTGTCATCCATGGCCATGAAGAGGTACATAACAGACATTAACAAAACGTACATGATATGGATAGATAATTATTGAATTGTGAAGATGACTAACATATTTGGTTTAAAGTGATATTGGTGCAAATACCAGCACAAGCCTTTGAACGATTTGGCAGGTTAATTCTGTGAGATATGCGGCGATGGAATTGGGCTGACGGTGGATGGAGACTTGTTTGTGGCCTATGTTATGAGTACGAGAGAAGAGAAGGCTCCCAACTGTGCCCTTAGTGCAAGACCAGATACAAACGTCTCAAAGGTACTACTAACAAAACTCATCAGTCATACTGTTGTTGTTGTTGTTGCTGCACCAATATGATTAGCACAACTTACTACACAAACCAACACATCTATCAACTTACCAAAAAATATTACAAACAGAAATCATTCACAAAAAGTGTATATATTGTAGTGCTGGCAATACTGTATTCTATGTGTTATGAGGCAATATGCCAATACTGCATTTTTGACTTCTATGACTTATCTACATAATTTTGACAAACACATTATTTTTATTATATAAAGCATTATATTACCTTCTAATTATGTGTGAGCAAACATTCAAACTAAAAAAGTCTTTTTTTTTTTTAAAATACATTTTTTCTTAATTATTTATTTTCATTAAACACATTCCAACATTGAATACAATACAATTATCATACAACACTAATAATAAAAATAATATCAATAATGATAATATAATTATAATAATTAATGTTTTCTTGCTGTATGAAACTCGTCCCTTTGTTTTGACATTATGAAGGTTCCTTGACCTTAGCAATGTACTAATTGGAACATCCCAATTCTATTATAAATATATAAATAATAAAAAAAATTAAAATATATATAGGGTCCCATATAAGGAGATTCCTATAATCACCATCAATGCCTCATAATGCACTCATGAGGTGATCTCATGGAGTAGTGTATGAGCTGTTTTTGTGAAGTCTACTATTGACACATAATATATGTTTATTCCATTGGTTCTTTATTGCTTTTTTACTTTGTTAATTATTTGCCGCTTTTATAGTTTTTTTTTCTCTATTTCTTTATTACCAAGGACAACATTTCAGTGTATATAAAAGTTTATCATTTGGTTTAAAGGTTTTCCGTTTAAGTATGTATTTCTTGTGAGTTGGCTTAGTTTGAATGAGGTGTGGATCAGGCCAGGACTTAAGTACAAGTGTAGAACAAGTTAGTTTTGCCTGCTGTAGGGACACTTGCCCAATTGATATTTTTGATTGAAGACATGAATAAAATCCTAGTTTGATAAGAATTTTCATGATACTCTTTGGGTTTTGTAATGTAACTAGTTGCTCTAAAAGCTTAACCTATTAGGAAATAAGCCCAACACATTTTTAAGCTCTCACACCCTCCCTTTATTTGTGACCCCCTATCCAACATGAAGATACAAATTAACACAAGCTAAACTGACACACTGACAAACATATTTTAAGGTACAAACAAATACAATGATATTTGAACGTGTGATGTCTAGAACTAAAGCTCTGGTAACATGTTAAGCAACCAGTTGCCTCAAAAGTTTAATCTGTTAGGGCATGGACTCAACATATATATCAAGCTCTTACATATTTGTAGTTGTCATTGAACTTGTAATTATTTGAGACTATTTTGTATTTCAGTTTCTTGATCTTTGTATAGGACCATGAATGGAGGCAAGCCGTAACTGCAGCTGGTTCAGGATGCATTGCTGCTTTATCAGTTGAGAGATATCTTACCAACAACAATCTCCTTGTTGAATTTCACCAGGTATTCTCAATTCTGATTGTGTTCTATTTGATATGTTCTTCTCTCTTGGCTGCATAGAGCCTAGCAAAAGCTGAGGTTTACTTGTTTTTAGGCACACAAATGCTCTCCAGTTTTTATGTGTGTACATATATTCTGAAGAAAAATGTCATGCATATTCCTTAGCTTAAATTTGGTCATTCTTAGTGCGGAACATTTGAGGAAAATCATAACTATAGGTTCATTTGAGCTGTAGAAGACCAAGTTCTTATTTCAGTTAGTCACTTTCACTTGAAAGTGGGTATTAATTTTGCGAATATTATTTTAGTGAATGCCATATTATAAAGTGGGTGAAAATTGTAATTTTATGTGAATCTCACTATTTTGTGAATTTTTTTAACAACCTAAGACTGGAGAGGTTAAAAAAGAACTCACAGCTACTAATGCAGATTCTCAGGCCCAGAAATTGTTGTGCAGGAAGCTCCAGAATTACAGAGTTGCTCTGTTTGGTATATGCTTGTTAGGAAATTGGTTTTGGCATGGAGTTTGGATTGTTGTTGATGTTATGTATGCAGCTACTAATGTTGATTCTCAGGCCTTCAGCGGGTGTTGATGTTTGGATTGATGTTAGGATTGTTGTTGTGCTGATTCTCAGGCCTTCAGCTGCAATTTTGCCTTGCTGCTGTTTGTTTCGTTCTTCTGTCTTTTGTTCAGTTTTTCAGTTTTGGAGTTCGGGTGTTTGATTGGCTCCTCGCATTGCTGCTGCTGTTGTTTTGTTGATTGTATATTGCTTTATCATCAATATATTTTCATTTTGCTGATAAAAAAAAAAAGTTATTCTCTTTTTTGGATGGTTGTAAGTGAAATATGTGTTGTGGAATGGGTGATAATATGTATGTATTGTTTTGTTTGTATATCTCTTACAGGTTGCATGGGATACATACAGGTTGTGGACAAATTAATTAAAATAAGAAAAATATAAAATGATATTTTTGGCTACTAAACAATTAGTAGCAAAAAATGAAGTTAAATATTTTTAGTGACTAAATAGTTAGTAGCTAAAAAAAGAATTAAATGGAAACAAACCTTTTGGTGACTAAACATTTAGTAGCCATTTAAAAAAAAGACTTTAGGCGACTAATGATTTAGTAGCCAAAAAAAAAAAAATTAAGTTTTGGCGACAAAAATTTTAGTAGCTGAAAATGTGATGTTAAATTTAATTGTAATCTTTTGGCGACTAAAAAATTAGTCGCCAATTTAACCTTTCAGTGACTAAAGTTTTTTTTTTTGTCGCCAATACTTTTTACTTTTGGCGACTATTTGTTTAGTTGCAAATTTAGGACTTTTGGCGACTAAATTTTTTTTAGTCGCCAATACCTTCGCCAACCGTCTTTCTGCGACCAAGTTGGTGACCAAACTATTTAGTCAGGAAAACCTTTTGGCAACTAAAAATATGACTTTTGGCGACTAAAACTTTAGTCGCCAAAAGTGCATTTTCTTGTAGTGAATTGTGGTTTTTCCACGTAAAATCGTTGTGTCGATTTGTCTTGCTTGTTTGATTGGGATTGTTATATATTACTTAAAATTGATACATAATCACAAATCAACATTTAGGGTTTCTAGATTTTTCAATTGGTATCAGAGCGGGTCGTTCTAGTTTTTAAAAAAAATTCTTTTAGAACGAGATCTTGTTTGATTTGTGATAATGGATACAATTCGTGAGGGAAATTCTATGGTTCGACTACCCCTACTTGACGGATCCAATTATTCTTTTTGGAAAGCTCGGATGAGATCTTTTTTAAAATCTATTAATGAAAAAGTTTGGCAATCCGTCATGAATGGGTGGACTGAACCAACAATTACTATTGATGGAGTAACTTTCCCTAAACCAATTGATAAATGGGACACAACTGATTACCAAAATAGTAGCTGGAATAGTAAAGCTATCAATTCTCTCTTTTGCGATGTCACACCTGAAGAGTTTAGTCGGATTTGCAATTGTGAAGTCGCAAAAGAGGCTTGGGATATTTTACAAACTATTCATGATGGCACTCCTTCTGTTAAACGCTCAAAACTTCAAAGGCTCACATCCAGTTTCGAAAACCTTTCAATGAAAGATAGTGAGACCTTTGATGAATTTTATGCGAAGTTGAGTGACATTGTTAATTCCAGCTTCAATTTAGGTGAAAAAATACCAGAATCCAAAGTTGTGGGAAAAATTTTGAGATCCTTGCCTGATCGGTTCCAACCAAAAGTTACGGCAATTGAGGAGGCTCAAGATGTTGACACCCTCAAGCTAGATCATTGGTTGGAAATCTCCAAACTTATGAGGCACATAGAAATTTCAAAAAGAAACAAAAAGATTTTGCTTTTAGTAGTGCTCATAAAGTGGTAGAGGATTCTGATGAAGATTGTGAGATAGATTCCAAGATTATGGTTGCTTTTGTTAAACAATTTAAAAAATCCTTTTTGAAAAAGAATCCTAATCTTTTGGAATCTACTCATACTCATAAATCTAAAGGCAAAGATAAATTCAAAATTAGTCCTATAGCCAAGAAGGAGAAAGGAAAGATACAAGGGAACTCTGAAAGTGTCCAATGCTATGAATGCCAAGGATTTGGCCACTTTGCTTCAGAATGCCCCACTCGTTTGAGGAAGAAAAAAGCCCTCGCCATCACTTGGGATGATGAATCAGAATCTGATGAAGATGACAGTGACAACGAAGATCAAGACGAAGAGAGACATAAGCAATTCCTTGCTTTCATGGCGGCTTCTGAAACTGAAGGACAAACAAAGTCTCCGAAGATGTCAGTTGAGAATACCACTGACGATGAATCCTCGGAGAGTGATCATGAAGAGTTTGAGCAAGCTTATGAAAAGTTGTATAAGGAGTCTCTTAACTTATTCAAGTTGAATGACAAACTCACAAAGAAACTCAAAGCGTGTGAAAGTGAGACTGTCAAACTTAAGGAGGAGATTTCCAAGGCTAGGATTACTGCCATCAAGATAGCTGATGATCGAAAAGTTTTTTGTGCAAAACTGTTGACTTGTGAGACAGAGAGGGATGAGCTACAGCAAATCTATGCAACATATGAAGAAAAGATTGAAAGTCTCGAGATGTCTCAAGTTGCCTTGGAGGAGCTAATCATCAAGAAAGAGGAAGAACTCAAGTGTGCTATGGCTACCATTGGTCTTTGGAACAAAGGATCAAAGACTTTGGACAATATCATTGGGTCTCAACAAATTTGTTCTGACAAGAGTGGCATTGGTTTTGATGGTAAGAAAGAGCAAAAACAGAGTGCTTCCATATCTCATGATACAAGAACTCAAGGAAAGGGAAAACAAAAAATTCAACATAAGGATGAACTTCTCAAACTTTCTAGAGTTGGTAAGGTAAAAGAAAAGAAGGTACACCTTGTTTTTATTTGTCATCATTATGGTATGCATGGTCATATTCACCCTTATTGTTATAAGTTGCATGGGAGAGTGCCTCAAAAGGGTAGAAATTCAACTTACATATCTAGGCGGAATACCAAGATTCATGAGGGTGTTCACAACACCACGACATTTACCAAGACCGCTAGACCTGATTTTGTTAAGACCAAAAAGATTTGGGTGAGAAAACTTGACTTATGTTAATGTGTTTACTCTTTTTAGTTTTTTGGGTCTCTGTGTGATTTTTTCAATGAAAAAAAAAAAAAAAAAAAAGATTTTCTTGTATGGTTTTGCAAGCTTGAAATTTTTGAGTAGTCCTTGGTGCATATTGGAATTGATGAGAATAACCATTATATGTTAATATGTGTGTGCTTTCTGTGGTCATTACTCATTTTGGAGTGTGTATTTTTTGATTAGTATGCCTCATTCTGTACACACCCTTGGATTAACAATTTTTGGAGTCTTCCGCCTTAGTGATCTTTTTTCTCTGTGGACTTCTGGCATGGTATCTTTTGTTTTTCTAGAGGAATTAACCAATACTAGCATATCTTGGGTGATGTTGAGTCTCTTAACCACCTTTCATCTTTTTGCACCTCCACGGCTTTCCCCTCTTTTCTTTGTAGTCCAGGCATGAGGAAAAGGCTACCTCAAAGTCACCAACCAGGCCATCCTTATTATATCCATGCTTCTCTGGTTCGGTTTCCATACTCTTTAGCGTGTCAGCCGCCAATGAATGTGCAAAAGAAAGAAAAAAATGTGCAAAAGAAAAAAAAAAGATGTGCAAAAGAAAGAAAAGAAAAGAAAAAGATGTGAAAAAAAAAAGAAAAAAAATAAAAATAAAGGATTCATTGATTGAGGGGGAGCCTCCGCCTTTACTCACCAAATACCCCTTGATTCCTAGTGGTTTGACTTTCCTTAGTTGTGCTAAGATTCTCTTATCGGAGGCCTAGCTTTCATATCACTACTAGGATTTGAATCTAGTGTTTGTCGAACTCCAAGAGTCACACACACACTTTTATCATGGGATCTATGCTTTTCACATAATGCATTACTTTCTTTTGTGAGGAATCTTTTAGAGACTGTGCACATTGTGTTTTCAAGTAATTGTGCTTCTTGGATAATCTTGTGTGTTTCAAGGTACAACTTTGAAATTCCTTGCTTGCTCCACCATATTATTTTTGTTATTTTTTTCTTGTTCATTGTTTTCAGTGTTTGTGGTTGCTTTTAGTGAGGGGGAGTTCGGTTAATCGTTATCATGTCCTTGCTTGTGTGGGTTTTGATCTTGATTTTGTTAATTGAGATTCCTTTGTTAATTCGTGACAAACAGGGGGAGAAATTTGTTTTTCATGTATTCATGTCATGTGTCGGGTGCATATGTCTTAGTTTTCAGGTTTTCATGCTACATATTCTTAAAATCTCCAAGTTGCATCTATTCATGTTTTCCATCTCATGCTTCAAATGCTTCAAGATAATCTAGCCATGTGTTTATTGCTTTTTCATATACTCTTGTGAGACTAATAGTTGTTTTGGAGATTGTGGCACTAACAGCTATTCTGCAGATCTTTATCTTGAGAAAGACGTTTGTGTTTGTTGGTTGTAATGGGTTGGGGTGACTCGGATTTTATTTATTAGGTGTGTTTTGTCACGGCATTGCCAAAGGGAGAGATTGTTAGGTTTTTTTATTGGCAATCCCGTTTGACAAGGATTTCTTAAGGAGTTGGTTTTCTTCCAAATCTAGGATTACTTTTGGTTTTCTATAAATACTTGGTTTTCTCCCAAAGCTAAGTGGATTTTTTTCCAGATCTTCTTTTTGGATCTTAAGGTTTATATCTGAAGATATCTTGTTAAATTTTCTTTGATGTTTTTATTGAGTATTCAACTCATGGTTTAAAAGAGAGTACATCAAAGGTTTTGTTTGTTATACAAAAGAGAAAGTTGTTCTTCGGTGGATTCTAAAGAATTCGAGCCTGAAGCTTCGGTGGATTCTGGAGTGGCTCATCGTAAAGACAATTCCGAGGTGAAGACGGGGTTGGAAGAAGCACATAGAGGTTGGTTCAATTAGGCATGGATTCGCTAGGTAATTGAGAGTATACCTGTGTAATTCCTTTAAATCTTCTTAGTGGATTGTTTTGTGGCTGTTGCCCGTGGTTTTTTAATCACAGTTGGAGGTGTCCAATTGTGATTTTTTCACGTAAAATCGTTATGTCAATTTGTCTTGCTTGTTTGATTGGGATTGTTATATATTGCTTAAAATTGATACATAATCACAAATCAACATCTAGGGTTTCTAAATTTTTCACTATCGATTCCGGTAGGGTTGTGAAATTGGAACTCTCGGGGAAGATATTGGCTAGCAAACTCAACCAAACTACTTTCACTGGTTTAGACCAACTCAAAACCCTAAACCCCTCAATCAATTTCCTCGGAGGCTCTCTTCCTCTATCTCTGTTTCAATTGCCGAATCTACAAGTCATCGACCTCAGCAAAAACGATTTCTCTGGTTCAATTCCGATGAGTATCAACCTCCATTTTCTTGAGACACTACAAAAAAATTGACTTTTTGCGACGGTAAAATACCGTCGCTAATACTCCTCATGCCGTCGCTAATACTATTTGCGACGGCAAAATGACTTTTTGCGACGGCAAGAGGGGGTCGCAAATGTAGGGGTTGGAAAAGAGTTTTTGCGACGGTACAGTGCCATCGCTAATGTTTTTGCGACGGCATTTTTGCCTTTTTGCGATGGCACTGTGCAGTCGCTAATAACGTTTGAAATTTCTTAACTTTTTTGCGATGGCACTATTTTACCGTCGTTAAAAATGTTATTTGAGACAGCAAAAAATACTGTCGCTAATAATCTTTTTTTGCAATGGCAAAAACACTGTTTTTGCGACGGGGTGGTGCCGTCGCAAAAAGTATTAAAAATATGAAAATTTCTATTTTTTGTGACAGTGTAATGTCGTCTCAAAAAGTATTAAAAAATAATAAAATTTCTATTTTTTGCGACAGCATAATGCCGTCGCAAAAAGTATAACCTGTAACAAAATTAATAAAAATATTAAAATTTTCTATTTAAATACTAAAATCATGTATTTAAAATTAACAAAATCATGTATTTAAACATTAAAATTTCTCCATAATAATATAAAATAACAGTTTCTTCATAATAAAACATTTTTCCATTCATATAATTACACATCAACAAAATTATCCCACTACATAATGTTCCATAATACATATATAATGTTTAAATACATGATTTTGTTCATAATTCAAAATAACATAAACCAAATTTCATTACTAAAATAATAAGATACTTCATAATAAAAGATTTTGTTCACAATTTCTTCATAATAACGTAGTTATGCATTGTCTTCCTCAAGCTTATTTACTCTGTTTCTTCCTTCTACTAGTATCCTTTCAGATTGTGAAAGCTTTTCCAAGATATCTTCCTTCTCCTTCCGTGATATCTCTGCCTTTTGATGTGCATCCTGGTGAAAGCAAAGACATTTTCATACACAAGAAACTGGGGAAAGAAATTTATCCAAAGATACTTCCATGTTTTTAAGCTCAGTACAAAATCTCATATTAACAACAAAAACTTAATCAACAAATAGACCATATAATAAAAAAAAACCTATAGAGAGACAAATGTCATTCAAATAAAGTGAAAACCTGTTTAAATATATGGGCTAAAAATGTTGGTGACATTTACATTGCACATACACACAACCAGGTCCATTGATAAATTCCACTATCAAATGATGAAAAGGACTAATATTGATGCATCATTGGATCACCATTACAAATGAAAATGAACAAATAAATTTGTTATAATTCTAAAACAAATGCAATACAGAAAATGAAACCATAACACTGAGAAGTGAAAAAGTACCGAACCTTCAAAAGCTCAGCAAGTTTAGCTGATTCTTCTCTTGCATGTGCCAGATCTCCTTCCAAATGTTCCTGACCACATATAAATGGAATCAACATAAAAGCCACAATTTGAAGACTGGATGGGACTAGCTTGCCTATTGTGTTTATTAAAGCAAACAAGAAGAGATAATGTTTACCTTAGCTTCAAGTTTAGCATAGTATGAGCCTAAAGCAGTTTGAAGATTTAGAAGCTCAACGTTTTTGGCATCTATCGTACTCATACAGCTTGTCAATTTTCTATTTAGGTCATCAATGATTTCCTTGTACTTTAGAAGTTCATTGTTGTTGATCATTTTAACCGCCTCTTGACCTACAATTGCCTGCTTCAGAGCTTTCTCCAAATGTAGTATTTGTAGTCTCTGATACTCATTTTTTTCTTTAAGCTCTTCAATGATCTTGCTGTCCTCATCCATCTTTTCTGATTCCTCAATTTCCTAGACAATATTGCAGCAAGAGAAACCATCTTCAATTTTGACTGCAGAAATTTTAAAAAATAAAGTTTACTTGAGGCAGAAAGAATCCAGGATCCACCTAGAATCTATTACAATACTGGTGCCAAAAATAAGAAAACTGATTTTTCAAGATCCAGACTAAGAGAACCCCAAATTCAAAAATACATAAATGCTAAGAAAAGGCACAACACTCTGACGACACTATAATCTATATATATATATATCAAATTAACTTTGAAGTGCAGGACCAGACAAATAAAATATAGTTACATCCAAACACTAAATAAACATATGGATGAAGTTGACAAGCACTTCTCTCACCTGGGCTCTAATAATAGCACATCTCTTGTCCTGCTCACTTTCTCAACAACAAACTTGGCCCTCTCAGCTTCTTCTGCAGCAGTTTGTTTTGCTTCAATTGTAGCTGTAAACTCCTTTCCAAAAGTTAGGCCTGTGATAGACACATCGTCCAAGGCAATGTTGAATGAGGCTGCTCTCCGTGTCAATATTTTTCGAATTTCCCGACTAACAGCCTGTAAACAACAAATCAACAATTTAGTTGGAGAAAAAAAATGATCTACTGAGTTTTTAATGGACAATCCGAAGAAAGTTGTGAACTGTCTATAGGAACTATAGGAACGGGATTTTAATCATTATTACAAAAAAAATTGGCCAAGAAGAGCTATCTTAACCTATTCAACACAAATAGCAGGAATTAAATACCAGAATAATTAAAGACAATCGACCTAGAGGAGACTGTTATTCATGGTGCTAGGTGGAATTGACCTGTTTGTCAAATTGGACAGGTTTGACAGGTTTGTCAAATTGGACAAGTTATGCAGGATATGTGCACTATGAATGTTCCTCTATCAAATTGGAAAGGTTTGGTAGATTGGTTAACCAGTAATATTGAAGGCAATTGCACATTTATCAACAATGAGGAGATAAAACTAACTAATTTTTCTTTTGATATCTTCAATATATGATTTTTTTTCCCTTGACTTTTAGCATTTTGTCAACAACCAAATAGACCATATATGATCACTTTAAACTTTTCTGTTATATGCTAGATCTGGAAACAAGAATATATAAGAATGGAAACTCATATAACTTTTCTGTTTGTATGTGTTGTGTTTTGGTGTCAAAGTTAATTTTAAAAAGAGGAGAACACCCCTATGGAGAACTTGCAGTTGATCTGTCTTTTTTGAAAGTGGGTGATTTTTTGGGGCATTTTCCAAGTAAAATAATAATAATTCCATTCAGAGAATTTTAGAGTTAACATTTTTGTTGATTTGAAGAGTATTAGAGGCAACTAAAATCTTTGCTTGGTGAGAAAAATTTATCTACACACTTGTTAAATATATCTTATAAATATGAAATATTTAGATTCAAATCAATAAAAATGTTGTTTTGAATGATGATCACATGGTCTGATAGGTAAGAATGAACAATTTTTCAACCTCACAAGTTTCTTCAACAATTTAATTTCCTTTGGGTTTTGTAAAAGAACAAAAGTACAAAAAAATTCCATCTAAAGAAAATCCATTGCACAATGTTTACAACTTTATATAGAAGTGAACAAAGTATAAGACAAAGCCATATTTGAAAATAATGACCCCTATAACTTGCATTAAGTTGAAAGCACGTATTAAATGGGCAAAATTTCATAAATAAACAAAACAATAGAACCAGGGCATCTCTAGTTGATCAATCTTTCTCAATAAAACTAATTGTTATTAGAGATACCTACGCAAATGTATCCCTCTGTCAGAAAGGACTCCAATATAATGTGTGCCAAGTTATTGATAACATAGTTTCATCAAAGCAATCAAGAGTGGGTTTACTTTCAAAAGTAAAATAACATAATAGACCTGGATGCAGTAACCCAATAGCGAAACAATATTTTGATGCTTAATTTTACTTAACCAATACATCTCACTTTGCAATTTGAATTGGTAATTAAAAACAATCCATAAGTCGAAACAAGAAAAACAAAATCAACATATAGATTTTAAACTTGATATCTGGTCAAAATTATCACGAATCCACGCCTGTTACTGCTAAAGAATAATTCTAATAATTAGCAAAAGATAAGGCAATGCATGCATATAAGAAATTATCCACCATAACCTGCAGTGAGTAATTCTAA